>BLKR01001631.1:100000-266123 GCA_011170035.1 Teleogryllus occipitalis
TAATTAAAATAAATTAAATAAATTGAAATTAAATTAAAATAAAATAAAAGGAAACGGTTAAAATAAAACACATTAGGGGGCGAAGGGAAGTGGGAATCGGAAATGTTAGGGCAGAGGCGTTGGGGCGGACGATTTTCTATTGTGCTGTTTGTTTTCAGGTGCTGAGGAGGCCAAACACTGGAAGGAGAATGCCTGACGCCCGCGCCAAATAAATAGCTTAAAAACCGGATAGATTAGCATGTACTCGGATTCTGACGGCAGGTTTTTCCCCCTTCAGGGGTTTTTTCCTCAGCCGTACCTTATGGTCTCTTTTCCGCGGCATTGATGCGATGAAAAGACCATTTGGGGTGAATACCAGAATACGAAAGGTTAGAACGCGGTAGAATGTAGGTATTGTAATGGCTTAAAGGCCTTCGGCCTAGCCACTTAGCATCACGTTCTCTAATTTGTATGTAATAATTACCTATTAAATAAAAAAATTATTCAGTGTAATAATTACTCAGTAACGGAGGATTACTCCAGGAAAAAAAGCGCTCAACGCCCAACAAGGGTTAAGAGACGCGTTGTATCAACAATGACGCAACAAATTAAAAAAATTCCGGAAGACAATTACTTAAGAACGATTATTTTATCTCAATTTAAAAATTATTGAGTATTGAAGAAGTTGTTAATGTTACTTTGTCTGGCGAAAAGAAATCGTTTTCTCTCGTAACACAGGTGCGATAGCTCTTACGCGCCAATAACTCTCAGCTGGGGTTGCAATACCAACCCTACATAATTAAATTAAGACAGTAACATGTATACGTGCATCTTAACAGCTTTTTACTCAAGCGAGGCGAGTCTCCGCGAAAATGTTTCGGCCACCTTCTTTCCAAACAATGCGATCCCATCACGTGTTATTTTGAAAGACGTTTGATTCTCGGAATGTTGATAATGTACTACTGACTACGCGGCGTCTCCAGTAGTTGGCGCGATCTCGCTAGCGTCTATGAAATCAGTTCAACTTTTCAAAGCGGTTTGTCGTTCCAAAGAGTTTCAAACGAAAGAGGTCTTGCCTTTCTTTCTGGAAACCAGTCCGCGGTTTTTAGAGAAAAAATATAAGTCCAACGCGGGACGTATAAAATGCATACCCTTTGCTGTTAATTAGCGCCAAGGAATTGTTATAAATGATAGAATTTCAAGTACGGCGCCAAATTTGAATTAATTTTGACCTCCTATATACCGACAGCCTCAACACTTTCCTTATACATGGCGCAATAGTCATTGTATACAAAGTGTGGGGTTTACAAAGATGTTAGCAATTTTTACTTTCTCGCCTTACAAGGTTCTTTATTTACTTGAATTTTTTTATGTCGTCTTAATATTATGTAGTTTAGGCGGAATTTTAACTTCTGATACTAATATTTTGGAATTTACTAACTTTAGTGAGATAATGGAAATGGAAGATAATGTAGGTGTGCAGGTTGGAGCCGTGCTAGTGAATAGCATCTAGTACAGTAAAAATACACAAATAAAAAATGCTCTCTAGTGCACATTATACATCACAAGCGTTGCGTCACCTCTAAATGGTTAAATAATTTAATTCATTTTTTAATATTGTATTTCAATATGTAATTATAGACAGTTAAAATTCACAATTTTTTTTATTAATTAGCCAATTAAATTTGACATCATGTAAGCTACAACGTTTCGTGGCCATGTTAGAACCACATCATTAAGCTGCAACGGTAATAAAAAAAATTATAGGAAATGGAAAACATTACTTGTAAATATAAGTTAATAAGTAATTTAAAGTCCAGAATAGCTAGCCAAAGAAAATTCCATTTGTTGTATGTTTAAAACAGATCACTAAAGAGAAAATATGTCACAGATACTCGAAAAAACTTTGATGTACTCTTCATGACAAACAGAAATACATCTAGAAAAATAAATAGCTTTAAGTCTCACATCGCACAACAAACATACCAGATTTTCAAAGCATCAAAACTTAAAATGTACTAATAGCTACTTAACCACGCACTAATATTATGATTATAAATTACAAAGAACAAAATCTCCTAAAATACATTCTATGTGGAATAAAATGCATTTACATAACATACTATTCACATTCGAATACCATTATACAATTTGACAAAAAATAAGATTCTGTGGTATCGCCATTTAAGCTGACAGTGAACAATTTTAAACAATCAAGAACCAAAAGAGAAAAACTTACAGTACAGGTACATTACATATTGTAATGTACAGGTCATTATATATTGTACAGCACGCAGTTTAATGAAATGCTCCAAAAGTTCCGTTCTTGGAAAATCTCTCTCGCTTAGCCTGTTGATACTCGTTTATTATTTGATTTGTTGCTCCCGCTTGGGAACGGGGCTTGCGCGATTCAACTGTGGGGGGTTAGAAACGCATTGCATTTCAATAGGTTAGACAAAATAACAGGTGCGTATAAGTTAGTAAAAAAATATTTATAGTGCCAAAACGACCAACAGAAGACTATTGGATGGATAGCACTATTGCAAGAGGAAAGGAAGTGATCGAAGGATTGATTTTTTTTTCGTGTTTCCGGGCGCGTCAACTGCTTTGGTCATTAGTCCCGTAAGTGTAGTGCATGCTTCTTTCTCTCTCTCTCTCTCTCTCTCTCTCTCTCTCTCTCTCTCTCTCTCTCTCTCTCTCGGAAGATGGCGGTGATCTTCCTCCGCTGGATGGAGATCCGGCGCCGACCTACCATCGGCTAGTGGAGTTTCCCCAACCAGAACTCTCCCACCAGCGAGGCACCGCCCCAGCCGGGACAAGCTCTAAGCTCCCGACCGATCTCCCGGAATATGTGGTAGTGTAGTCCATGTTAGTGTAAGTGTGTGTGTGTAAGGGGAGAGGATAGGACAAGGAAGAGGAAAGAAAGATCGCGCGCGGTCCGTGGCCCGTTTTGTAGGGTACTGCTCCGGCATTCGCCTGGTGTTGATCGGAGAAACCACGGAAAACTACCGATCAGAGTAGCCGGCCACTAGGATTTTCCAGACAGGACTGAATTCGACCTAGCTGAGAAGCTAGTGTCGAAAATCCTGCCGCAGTCGGGACTCGAACCTAGGACCTCCCGGTCAGAGGCGCAGGAGTGACATCAGTTGATGCACTGAGCTACCGCTCCCGGTATGATGGAAGGAAGTCCTAAGACACTCATGGGGTTTGAGCTCGCGATACAATTTTGGTAACTGAAGCAAATTCCGAAATTAAATGACAGTTTCGAAATAATAGTAGCGAGTAGATAGTTGTTAAGAAGTTCTTAACTAAAAATTAGATTTAATATAATTAGAAATTCATAAATGTTCGAGTGTGTTTAATTGGAAGAAGCCTGTCTGGTTTCGTGATGGAGGATGAAAGTGTTCCTGTTCAAGAATGGAAAAAATTTCGTCTAAGTGGGAGGTGAATCCTTGGAACAGAAAGTGGAAAATTGCAGGAAAGGTACAGTGTAAATTTGTACAAAGCCTGAAATTAGATAAAAAATTAACATGGGATTATTTTTATAAAATAGTCATTCAGTAATTTTAAATTGAATAAAGATTGCCAGGATGAGATCTTTAAGAAAATAAGTGGCTTGATGCATTGTTGCTCTTCAGACATAATTATGAATACTGGTTGTTATAATTTTTAGTAATATTTTAGAGCATTTCCCTTCCGATCGTAAAATCCCCAAAATATTTCTTTTATAGTTCTTCCGTTTACAATGAATTTCGCTGCAGTTTTTATGAATAACTCCTGAGAATGACCGGTGAAAAATGTTATATACCATGTAATATCATCTGCTCCCTAAAAATATTACTGCGTATTGAATAAAAGAAAAAGTACATTCATCGTATAATTTCTTCAATAACTTAAAGAAAACTATCCCCGCGATAGTTTTTCCATAAGAGCTTGTACTAATTTTAACTTCTCTTATTCAAAAATAAGGTCCGTAATGACCAAATTACCCTCATTCTTCATTTCTTATTATTCTCACTTGGTGATTTAATCCAAAGACAGATTCTTCAGTAAGTTGCAGATTCTAGAGAGTAGTCAATTATCACTATTTTTCTAGCTAAGAATATTGTAAAATTTTTTAAAATTATTAGTAAGGGTATAAGTTTCGTTATTCCGTGCTCACCCGTAAGTCTGTCAACGTCGTCAGGTGTTCGCTCGGTTGAAGCCGAACAGAGGGTGATTTTGTGACTCCGCAAAATTGCCAAGAAGAGTAAAGTTTTGCTTTAATGCTATTACAAACTTTGAAGAACGGGGGAGAAAGGAGTTCTAATCGCATTGAGTGTGGAAGGTAAACACAAGTGTAAGTGATATTTGATAATCTGCTTATGATGTAATAAATATCAAAAACTTTTGTTAAACATTATAATTGAAGGGGTATTTTTCTTGAGGATAAGAAAGGGTTTATTGTAAAAAAACTGTTTGAAAAATTGAGTAGCAAAGAATTAAAGGAGTACAAGATTATTTTATTTTAAATGTAAAATAGAATGATTTTGTTTGAGCCTGGTTTATTAATTCTAAAAATCTAGCTAGTTTGAATCGTATTAGGAACAATTTTCGTTCACAAAATCTTGTTTTGTTTTGAGAAAGTCTAGGGAGTGTAAATTTTAACTTTCTAGTATTCTGCTTATGTAATACAGAGAAAATTGCGATTTTTCGACAGAAAAACTCTTATTACCGGGCCCTGGAGTCACGTAACTCTCGCACCTCCTGTAACTTTTGAATGGCTCTAGTTATTGCAATGCAGTTTTCAGGAAAGTAGATGAGAGAATGAGGCTAATTGACACGTATATTTATATATATTTTACCTCTTGTATTTTACGAGATATTCGAGGTAACTTTGTTTTTTAAATGGAACAATACATATTTTTTCAGTTTATCATGACGAGCGTAAAAAGAGGTATTCAATGATATACGTATTGTCATATGTTAGATAAGCATTCTTTTGAGTAATTTTCATTTTTTTGCGACTCATATTTAACGGATATTTTGAATCTAACAGTCCGACACAAAAGGTCACGCAGCGCTCTACCAGCAAACGCGCGCTCGGAGAAGGGAAAGGATCTTAGTATTTGAAGATACGTAACATATTCCAAATATTCACAATACTGTTGTAGTTTTTTACTGAACTCTGCTTGTCATTCTTCCGCATTTTCAGATTTTTTGTATTAAGGATTGAAAATATGGATTTGTTAGAAGTAGTATGTATTGAAATAAGATTTTTATTCCATCTTCATTTAAAGGGGTGTCATTCCAAAGGATGTTAATGGAATTTAGGAAACTAAACACTATAATAATAAATTATTAAGATTGTACAAAGAAAAATTCACATACATGTCCTCATGTATATTAGTTCACTTTATCTCTGGTTATCTACTATCCCCCACTTTATCTTTCGTTCACTTAAGTGTGTATAACTAAGTATACGTACACATGCACACTGTCTGAATACATTAAATAAGATTAAATGAAAAATAAGAGTAAAATATTGAAATCCAATGTTTATAGAGGCACATATGTATATGTCTTTTTTGAAAAAATTATCTATGCATAGGAGTTTCTTCTTCCACGAGAACTTCATCGAGGTTGGTTTCCAATCTGAACGAAATACTCGAAAAATGTGTCCAGCTATCGTGTATATATTCTTCATTGCTGGTAACCGTTTCCCTGATGCAATCTTGGTTGATTATACATGTACTGGTTTAATGGTGAAAGGACTTGAATATGATCTAGCAACTGGTTAAGGAGCTCATTGGCATCCTATTTGCCCAATAAGACTTCGAGAAATATCTAAATGCGGAGATAATAAACAACCATTAATTTCTGAATATTTGTTGTGCCATTCTTCAACAGCAACGTTCGTCCGTGATTCACCACTCAAGATTTCTAGAACAGATTGACTCCTTGAACAGAAACCTTGCACAGATTGCCCTCCTTCCTCATACACAAATTTCTCACTACCCTCCTGAGTCCTGGAAATTTTTCGTTAATAAAATTATTGAAAGCTCATTTAGCGGCATTTATGATATTGAAGTGTTTTATAATATGCTATGAAAGCATCCCATTATTATTGTCTTTAGGAATATTTCAGCAAAAGCTGGTATGTTCGCCATTTGGAAGTCCAACAACAAGATCTTGGGTTGATAGAATACTGTCTTTTTGGTCAGCTTCCAAACAGTCTAATAAATTTTAGTGTATGTTGGTTCCGTTTCTCTGACTGTTAATGTACAAACAAACAGGAAAACATGATCTCTGAAGGTACAGTGAATTGTGGATAGTTGCGTAAATTGTTTTTGGGATGTTATGAAAGCTTCGTCACTGAACATGTTTGGCCTGGCAGCAAGATGTAATTTGAAATTCTTTCGGAAACTAGACGTTCGTTTCCCCCAAGATTCCTGGTTTCTTAATTTTTAATTTGTTTTTGTCTGTAATAACAAGAAATTCCTGTAAGTTGTGGGATTGGGGCACAATATTTATTCCGTGTTCCATTGACTCTTCATCCTGCTTTTGTCCGGTAGCCACCACACCACTAAGAGTTGAACGCATGACTTCTGAAGGAGGTTTGTTGGGATTCTGTTCTGTTCGTCTCAGAATATTATTCATTACTTTCTCTGATTTCGCCCCCCGACCTGCATTTTGCTGATGTTTTGAAGTACCGCCTTTATGTATAATGATATTATGAAAATTCCAGACGTGCATCGTGCATTGCATTTACCTCGATCCCCGCACCTCCAATATTTTCTGCGGTGGTCTGAAAACAGCTCACATTGAATTGCAACATCGATTGCCTTTTACCGCCGTACTACTTTTGACCTATTTCGAATATAAAACATACAATTTGAGTTTATATTGAATATTTAAAAGAAGTGATCCATATCTAAGACGCAGTTGGACAAACAATTAACAAAACGGTTTCGTGGACATAAAATCTACGGACAAAATGGTTATGGACAAAGGAAAGTGGACGAAATGAAATGCACGAAACGAAAAAAGGACGAAAAGTAGCGGACTCCGCCTCAATCTATTTTCCACTAACAGTTCTGGAACATTGAAAAATGCTCAAAAATTGCAAAATGTTCGAAAATTGTAAATTTTAAATTTTATTTTTAAAGATCCAGGAAGGTCGCACAGAGTCTGAAAAGCCAAAAGCTTGGGTTTTTAACTCTTTCCGGAGTACATAGTATCACTCAAAGAAAAAGGTTTTGGCTGTTTTTCACGTAAATGTACTTGATTGGACTACTTGTCCTAGGTCCTCGAACTCCGGATTTTGCCCTCAAGGCATTCTCCTTACATCAGCCCCTCTGAGACATTTCATTCCAACTTGGCTATTAGATGGAGATAATCACAAGATTTTAAGTATTATTAGCCAAATTAGAATTTTTACTCGCGCATATTACTAGGTGTAATGATCTTTTCATATCATGCTCGTACAAAATTGTATATCAAAACAAAGCTACTTTCCTCTCTAAAACAATAATTTATCAGGAATGGTCGCACGGGTCCGTAGTTAACGATAAATCTCATTATTGACAATAATGAATATTATTAAGCCTTCCGGAAGTGCGTTCCTGAGCAACCAGACTCGGGAAAATGAGAACTAGTGACGGCAGTACAGCTGGCCGCTCTCAAAAACTGAGTTCCTCCCAGTCTCGAAGGGCACCAACATGCATCACAATAAGTGCAAAGTGAGAAGTGGATCTCCAGGTATCATTAATTCACAAATTTTTTCCAGGATCATATGCTAATTAGACTGAAGAACCCATAAGTATTTAATTGGTTTTAATTGGTGTAATGTGTTTTGATTACACTTTCAAAAAAGGAATTTACAACGTATGAGATCAGTGGCATTAAAATGTGATAATGCGGTGATTGCTTTGAAAGCAAATGTTCATAATGGAGTTTAAAAATGTACATCATTGTTACTGCCTCGCAATGTAGAAAAAATATTATAATGCTGCTGGAAAATATGCCAATTTTTATTTAAATATATAAAAAACTTTTTAATTTTTTTCTGAATCCCTGATGTCGAGAAGGTGTATACTTCTTGCCACTATTTGTCCTAGTACGAGTAGATTACTTTCTCAACATTGTTATTATTACCCGTCCCAAGAAGCTTGTTGGTCGTGACGAGGCGTTGTTTAAGAAGGGCATTGTGCTGTGCTGCGCAGTGCCCGACCGCGTGAAGTCGCAGTGCCCGCCCGCCCACGAACCCCCCGGTGGCTGCCCGCCCGCGGCCCTCAAGCGCTGCTGCCAGTACGAGCAGGAGGCGCCCCCCGCGCTCATGTGAGCCCCACCACCCCTGCGCCCCCCGCGCCGCCGGCCCCTGTGCCCCCGCCCCCCCGCGACCCGCCCCCCCGGGCCCTCCCACCACCCCGCCGCCCACCCGTCCCCCGCGCCCCCGCCCCCCACCCCCCGGGCCCTCCCGCCCCCCGCCCACTCGTGCCCCCCGCGCCTCCCCGCGCCACCCCACGCCCCCAGCCCCCCTGCCCCCGTGTCTCACGCCCCCTTCCCCGATCCCCGTGCCCCGCCCCCACGCCCCCGCCCCCGCCCCCGTGCCCCCCACCCCAGTGCTCCCCACCCCAGTGCCCCCCGCCCCAGTGCCCCCACCCCAGTGCCCCCCACCCCAGTGCCCCCACCCCAGTGCCCCCACCCCAGTGCCCCCACCCCAGTGCCCCCACCCCAGTGCCCCCCACCCCAGTGCCCCCACCCCACCCAGTGCCCCCCCACCACCCCAGTGCCCCCACCCCAGTGCCCCCCACCCCAGTGCCCCCACCCCAGTGCCCCCCACCCCAGTGCCCCCCACCCCAGTGCCCCTTGCCTCCCATGCCCCCACCTCCGTGCCCCCCCCCCCGTGCCCCCCGCCCCCCGTGCCCCCGACCCCACGTGCCCCCCGACCCGTGCCCCCCGCCCCCCGTGACCCCCACCCCACTGGGCACAATCCCGTTCCCTGTGCGCAGTTGCATGCCCTTGCTGCCTGCTTTCTACGAGACGGACAAGCAGCGCCCGGGCAGGAAGGAAGACAAGACGTGCCCCTGCTGCCTGCAACCACTCCCGCCCCCGAAGCCCGACGCGTGCGGTCCCCCGTGCCCGCCACCGCCCACCATGCCCAACAAGGGCCACGACTGCCACCACAAGGCCCAGCAGCAGTCCGGCAAGGGCCACGACTGCTGCAGTACGGGCGGGCAGCACCAGCCGCCCTCGTCTGGCAAGGGCCACGACTGCTGCGGTACGGGCGCTCACCACCAGCCGCCCTCGTCTGGCATGGGCCACGACTGCTGCGGTAAGGGCGCGCAGCACCAGCCGCCCGCGGCCAGCAAGGGCCACGACTGCTGCACCAAGAACAAGCAGCACCAAATGATGGGCGGCTCCGCCTCCTCCAACGCCCACAGCTGCCACCACCACGACGCCGGGGCGCGGCACGACGAGTGCGGCCAGAGTGCGTAGCCCCCTCCCCGCGGGTCAATTTTTTTGTACTTTCCGCAGTTGGCACAAAAACAACAGAATAGTAAGAGTCTACGGCAGGGGTTTTCAAACGTGTTTCGTCCACACTCCCTTGACCTATACGAAACTTCCCGCGGCTCCCCTGGTAAGAGTAAGTTTCAAATATAAGATTTAACATTGGCCTAATAAAGATTCAACACAATTGAGTAAGTGATATAACAGGTTAGTTTATTTCCCAATTCTAATTAGATATTAAAATAACGCATAACACACTTTATTCAACTTTTAATTTTAAGATAAAAAATTCTTCTAAAAATTAATGGGAAGCTTGAGCTTGCTTCTTCATAAACAACTGTTCAAATCTGGGTTTAAAGTTTGAAACTGCGAATCACAATTCCTTTTCGACGTACTATTTCGATTTGTATTTGTTTCTCATTACTGCCAATGCTGAAGTCCCATCTCACATACTACACGCGCAAGTTTTCTTGATATTCCACAGCGGGGGATGCGGAGAGGAGGGCTCTGACTATGTTTCAGCTTAACAGGGCATACCAACTGTGGGCATGAACTTAACGCCCCAAAACGTGCTACCAGAAATGCAACGATTGTTTTGAAAGTATGAGATGGTTGTTGCCAGCATTGTAAATTGGTACGTGCCGTTCCGAGTCGAACCTTAGTAACTCAACTAAGGTTGCTTTTCAACGCTGGGTGAGGACTAAGGAGTTCGTGTATCAAGAAAACTTGCGCGAGCAATACGTAGGATGTTGCAAAAGGAATCAAAACTCCATGGGGTCATGTTACCTATTTGTGGATACTCCTTTTTCACCAAGCTCCAGAACTCAATGAGTGGTGATGAATCGAACTTCGATTTTAATTTGGAGTCAAAAGAAATATCTATGATTTATTCTTGAGTGATTAATGTTGATGGGAATTTTGATCCAATTATTGTGAACAACCTCTTCTGGAAATTATCTAAAGATCATTTTTAATAAACCTCCACGACACCCCTACCATAGGGCCACAACGCCCCTGAGAGCCGCGACGCACAGTTTGAAAACCTCTGTTCTACGGCAAAACTCTTTCATAACTAGTGGTGCTACAACACCAATTTTCTCTCCCTTGCTAACTCTTAAATAATATAGCAAATTCTGTCCATATTTACACATCAATCATTACTCATAAGACCCATTAAAAAACATAGAACATTAGCTGCAAAAAATTTTGAAGCTAATATCATCACAAATTAGACAATTAAAACTGCGTACTATTCAGGCTGAGATATCGCCTGACAATGAGAGGGAATTTCAAACTGCCGAGTCGCCGCGTGGCCTTGCCCTTTTATTGCAATCTGATATCTCGTGAAAGACTAGTACATGAAACGAGAAAAATTCAAATTTGCAAATTTCGAACATTCATAACAAAATACTAAATCACTCATATTTTCAAAAAAGGTATTTTATAATTCCTGAATAATTCTTGCAAATAAAATACAGAAAATACGAATTTGTAATTTTGATAATTCGCAACAATTACGCTAAACTTATCAAAAAACTGTTCACCTTTTCTATAGAAAAAATCACCTTTTTTATAGAACTGATTTGTTAGAACAGATTTCGTTTAACGAAAACAATTCTACAACCAACACTGTACTTTTGCAATTTTGCAATTTTCGAAAATACGCAGAGATCGCTGAAAATGGAACCGGCACGAAAATGGAACCGGAATTTTCTTTACGTTCTTTTTTACATACATACGAATTAAAGAACAAATTTGGAGAAGTTTTTGATAAAAACAATTTTTTTTTAATTGATCTGTTTTTAATGAAGAATTTTCATTACGGAAAAATTCTAACTTCATAATACTAGATGTAGGAAGAACTGAAAATATTTTGAATTTTTGCAATTTTCATAAATTCAAGAATTTTAATAAAAATTCAACCCAAGGCCATTTCTTTTAGACTTTTCTCCTTTTTTTATATTTTCAACCTTATCTTAAGGAAAAAGCGTAGATTGCTGTATCAGAAAAAAAATTTTAAATGCTGAGGCATCATGTAAAGTACTACTACAGCTAAAGTAAAACTACAGCATTATAGTGAAACTCTACAACAAAATACTTGTTCATATGTTACTACAGGCTGTTTCTGAAAACTGATTTTATATAAAGATAAATGTTTTCAATAAATTATGCTTTTATTCTAATTAATTCGTTTTCCAAAATTTTCTTCGCCCCTTCAATCTATCAAATTCTGTTCACTCGCCGGGTTTGAAATATATATTTAAAAACCACTTTACTCTATATGAGGTTAAATATTTTCAAAGCAAATGTAAAAAGTTCTTTTAAAAAACAAAGTGTTTTTACGCCCAGTCCACGAAAATTCATACATCTTTCGGTCTGTACGTTTGTCAAACACGTTAAGTGATACAAATTGAAGATAAAATAATCCTTTACGAAAAAAACACCCATTTTATATCAAATATCGCTCTGTTATATTTGTTTAGAAAAAGTGCAATATTTTAAAACTTAAAGGCTGATGAGGCAGGTCTTAATATTATCTGATCGAGCTGAAACTATGAGACTCTCATTTTTTTGGTAACTTTTTTCTGAGTTTCCGTCAAAGAAGTTTTGAAATTCAATGTCTTGCGACCACCCTATTGTTCAGGTTAAACATCGCTAAGCATTTTTAATTTTTATTTTTTAGAGATTCCAGTTCCAGCAGCAATATGTTGCCCAATGCCAGAGCACCATAAAGTGTGTCCGCCGTTCGGCACGGATCTTCCATGCCCCCACGAGATAGAAATGCAGTGCACTGACAGGTGAGACACATTTGATTCAAGCGTACGTCCTCAGAGAAAGAGGCATTTTTGTGAATTAACTTAATGTTGTATTATGAAGAGTCTGATGGAGGGGTTTAACAATTTTTTTTAATAATTACCTTCAAATATGCTAAAGTAGGAGGTGGTGGGATATTTCTTTTTATCGGTTGAATATAAAGAGTAGTTTTATCATAACTCCCGTAAATAACTAGAGGCGCTGGGTTGAATATGGGAAATAGTTCTTTATTTGGATCTCAGATACATGCTACGTATCAGTAGCTGATTCACATTCACTGAGGGCATCTTGGGCTTTAAGCCTCTTTACACCCAGCTCCCGCTTACAAAATCTTCCAACTAAATTGTCAATAAGTGGCGCTTAAGGCGCTTTAGATATAATTCAATATATTTATAATTAAAATTAAACTTAAACTAGAGCATTACAAGAAAAAAAAACGATGATTCCAGTCAATAAAGTATATTTAAAGCAGACGTTTCGGCCTAAATTGTAAGGCCCTCTTCAGTAAACTAGAGCCTTATAGTACTAGTTGGAGCCAATGCTCTGGTGAGATCTTTCCTTTCATAAAGAACATACGACAGCAGCCAAAACCGCGTTAGGGCTAAGACCACATAGTCGGTCACCCGGGAATTGCGCCTCGGGTGTAGGCTTTTCAAAAAGTCAAATCAACAACCACCTGCTTAGCCGGCGGGATCCGTTTCCCGCCGTTGTCCGTCTCTAGGCGCGGGAAGTCGGGTGGCTACTACCAGGTTAGACCCTGCCAAGGGTTTGATTTCGTCACATACAGGAGAGGCCGGATCCGAGGACCCCGACACTACTTGGAACAGCAAGCATTTGACTGGAGCCACCATTGCTGGCTATCGGTTTTGGCCCGTCTCTTTAGAAGCGGACACGTCCATTCCCAGACTGGGAGCGGTAGTTCAGTGCAACTGATGTCACTGCAGCGCCTCTGACCGGAAGGTCCTAGGTTACACTCCCCACGGCGGCAGGGTTTTCGACACGAGCTTCTCAGCTAGGTCGAAGTCAGTCGCTACCTGGAGGAGAATTCTAGTGGCAGGCTGCTCTGTTCGGTAGTTTTCCGTGGTTTCTCCGATCAACACCACGCGAATGCCGGGGCAGTACCCTACCAAACGGGCCACGGACCGCGCGCGATCTGTCCTTCCCTCTTCCTTGTCCCATCCTCTCCCCTTACACATACACTTACACTAACATGCACTACACTATCACATATTCCGGGAGACCGGTCGGGAGCTTAGAGCTCCCGGCTGCGGCGGTGCCCCGCTGGTGGGAGAGTCCTGGTTAGGGGAAAACCCCACTAGCTGACGGTAGGTCTGCACCCGATCTCGCCATCCAGCGGGGTAAGATCACCGCCATCTCCCGATAAAAAAACATGCACTACACTAACAGGACTAATGACCAAAGTAGTTGACGCGCCCGGAAACACGAAAAAATCAATCAATCAATCATTCCATTCCCAGTGTGTAAAGCCGTTCGGTTTAGCCCAATTGCTTGTACGCGAACCTCAAGCAAAGCTCTCGATGAGGGACTACTTATAGCAGCGTGAAGCCTCGCATCACTTAAGGTCAACCCATAGGGGTGCTGGGTTGTCGCATATGTGATCCATTGCATATCTAATATAAAACACAACAGTATGTTCCTCAAAATATTAGCAATAAATAGTAATTCGTTCACCTTTTAGCGCCAGGAGCATAAATTCATGAGGAAAGTGATTTTGTAATTTTCCAACTTAATCGCTGTCTGTATTACACCAGAACTTTGTCGGCGTTTCTCAGTGTAGTAGTGCTGTTATTGACTCAAGAGGTACTTAGCCTCAGTTGTAAAATGTGAGAGCACTGCATACACGGCCGGCTAACGGTCTAAGGTCCAGGCAGCGTAAAATCGGGTATTATTAAAGAACTGCACGTGATATAGAGCTGTCGTAATTTGCATTCCGATTCCTTCAATTCACACATTTGCATTTTTCAACGTTAATGTAAGAAAAACGTAGATTTTTAACAATTTCCAATTCTTCTCTAAATTATTGTTAATTTTAATAATAATAATTTTATTCAGGAATATTATATTACACAAACAATGTAAGATATAATGTGTTGAATTAAGGACATTGTACTTCGCAGTGGTTAAAAACTGTTTGCGAACCTGAAATCTCTTAAGTGACGTTTACTTACTGAATACAGTGAACAAACAATACGAGAATTATTATAAAAAAAGAAAAAACTGACAAAAACCAAAACTCAACTTACAACATAAATGCAAGTAAACAAGAAAAGCAAATAAATAATCTAAGAGAAACACCGTAATAAATAATGTGCATTGAACATTAAAATACCTATACATTAAATGAATAGTACAAGTTCGGGTCCACATGCAACGTAGAAAGTTACAAGCGCCCATCTTATTTCATGTATGCTTTGCCAGGACAGAATCTTTGCTGGATTGTGCTTATCACAAATAACAAGAGGTCGTACAATGTGTGTGTGTGTGTGTGTGCGCGCGCGCGCCCCCTGCGCCTCCGCGCGACGCCGCGTCATTGCTTTTCGAGGAATATTTTGCGTATCTGATCACGCCACGCTCGCAACGGGAGCTACCATCCATAACAGCCCGAACCTTCTAGAACAATTATGCATACTCATCCGTGATAGGCTAATTCGCCAACCCTCTCCACGCGCCCTGTGCGCAGAAGTTCTGCGGCGTAACTGCCGTCAGAACAAAATTCAGTTCAGGTCGAATACTGCATATGAGCGCACGCTCGCTACCTTGAGCTCCATGTGGAAATTAAGTTTTTCCCACGTAGAATCTCTTTCAAAGAAGCGTTTTGCTTCGAGTTTGATGTTCACACTGATCATTGTCTCATAATTCATGAGAGTAATTTGAACACGCGGACATTGATGTCAATCGCGAGTTCTATGAAACGTGTGGCGACTAATGTAAACTTTGTCAATATCACACAGGGGTTCAACAGTGTAAGATGTCTCAAGTGTAACTATTTGATCAACGTTTATGTTTTTGTGCCAGTAACTTACGTGGTAATGAATAAACGTGTTTTGTGCAATCACGTCTACATTCAATTGAAGCCGGAAGCAGTCCTGGTAACCTGAAATCCGTGAACAGTAAAAAACTGAGGCATCAAAAGGGTTACAAACTGACAAGCACGAACAACCAATATAAAATACAGTCCACTAATTCATCCTTATACTTTGGTTTTCGTAACGTGGCGGACATAGGACATTTTTACACCTCCTGCCTTATAAAAGGAGTCTTTATAACAATGATTTGAGGTCATGAGCCCCGTTGAGAAGGACGTTCGCGTATTAATTAAAAAGATTCATTTTGTAAGGCGGGAGGTGTAAAAATGACCTAATGTCATCCGCCTTGTAACGAAAACCCAAATATAGTGCAAAACGGTCTGTACAGAACACTTACTTAAAGAAAAAATTAAATTATACAAATTAAAAAAATTTAAAAAACTTTATTTTTATTATTTTGTTTGGTGAACGCGGCACCTCCCCTTAGTACGCGATTTAATTGCTAACGCTACGTGTGTGCTGTGGTTGCACGGCAGCTGCTCATCGCCGCCGCCGCCATGCTGGACGTCGAAGAACGCGGCGCACGGCAAGCAGAGCGAGGGCTGCCCCAAGCGATTTAATAGCTAAAAGTGAAGAGTGTGCTGTGGTTGCACGGCAGCTGCGCACCGCCGCCGCCGCCGTGCTGGCAGCCGATGAGCACGGCGCACGGCAAGCAGAGCCAGCGCTGCCCCACGCCGTGCCTGGAGCCGCGCCTCCCGCCCTGCCCGCCAGACTGCACGCCGGGCGCCGAGTGCCTGCCCGACCAGCGCGGCGCGCTCCGCCCCGACATGCGCGACTGCCCGGCGCTCGGACGCAACTTCTGCGTGCACGAGGCGGCCGCCCCGCGCTGCCCCGGCGCGCCCACGCACGGTGACGCATCCCCCCCCACACACACACACACGGACTCGGTCTGCGCACGTTTCCTTGAGTTCTGCGATCCCTACCCTAAAGGCCGCTCCGCAATTGCCTGCGAACGGGAACCTAATAGTACATTATGAAACGATGATGTAATGATGGGTATTAACTCGTGTACGAGTGTGGTACTCGTGTACGAGTGTGGTACTCGTGTACGAGTGTGGTACTCGTGTACGAGTGTGGTACTCGTGTACGAGTGCGATACTCGTGTACGAGTGTGGTACTCGTGTACGAGTGTGGTACTCGTGTACGAGTGTGGTACTCGTGTACAAGTGTGATACTCGCATACGAGTGTGGTACTCGTGAACGAGTGTGGTACTCGTGTACGAGTGCGATACTCGTGTACGAGTGAGATACTCGTGTACGAGTGAGTTACTCGTGAACGAGTGTGACACTCGTGTACGAGTGTGATACTCGCGTACGAGTGTGATACTCGTGTACGAGTGTGATACTCGTGTACGAGTGTGATACTCGCATACGAGTGTGGTACTCGTGAACGAGTGTGGTACTCGTGAACGAGTGTGGTACTCGTGTACGAGTGCGATACTCGTGTACGAGTGAGATACTCGTGTACGAGTGAGGTACTCGTGAACGAGTGTGGTACTCGTGTACGAGTGTGATATGACGATGGAGCGAGTATTGTCAACTTTACACAAGTGTATTAATATCCGTTACATCGAGTTTCATACGGTACTTTTTCTACTGCGTGCCCTTCGTGAAGGAATCGACTTAATGCCGCGAGAACATGGAGAACGATCATTTGAATATTTTCTATTGAACTCCAGTAAACGTGCACAGATAGTGAAAGTACATTTCCACCTTCTTCCTACTCTATTCCTTTGCGCGAGATTATGCTAACAGCTCTTTTCGTGTGTCATCTGTCTCAGCTTTGTGGAGCACCTCCAGGTTACCTGGAAACCGCAACGTTCTATTACCTTCAAGTCATTGTTCTTGGACTGACTTATACTCTTGTTCTTGCACTTCACTGTCACTCTATTTAATAATCTAGATCTCGGCGTATTGTTCTCTTTCTTTATCTCTCATTTTTTCTAGCTATCCCACCTTCTCCATTTTCTAATACCTCTTCATATGCTAATTCTAATCCTTCCGTCTGGTCCGTTAATTTACTTCTCCCAGTTTCTTTTCTAAAAGTATACCCTTCTGTGATTTTCTCTAATCCCATAATTATAATTTCACGAGTGATTATTAAGGTAGTTTCAAGAGTGCTTTGAAAGTTTTCGAGATAAATTCACGAACCACGAAGAGTTGAAGTGAATTTATCTGAGAATTTTCAAAGCGTTGGGGAATTTATTCAGACTATTTCACGAATGAAACAACTAATGAATTGAAATTCATATTTAGAGTTTAATTTACCATAACATTTCAATAAACGTTGCATTCGAACTCTGTAATACTCAGATGGTGCAGGTAGCTTTGGAACAAGAGGTCACAATGTTAGAAAGAAACTATAGCTCGACAACTTAGAAAAAACCTGGACTGTGCATGCGGGAAAATTGGCGGAGGGGAGCGTTCCCTCTCCTACATGCTCAACTTCCCCGTCCGAGGACGAGGAGCCACCGTCTTGGCCTGGGCGGGCGGGGGCAAGAAAGCTTGGCCTTGACGACCGTTCCAAACCCCGTATTGAAGTCTCTTATCTCTGATTATGCTGCCGAGTCAAACGGCTTTTGGGTGTGAGAAATGCCATGACGAGAGAAATGACATTACATGCCTTCTCCCCACGTACATTAGCCATAAAGGGCTCTTGTTTTGGATTTTTTTCTCGCTCGGAAGGGAGTCAATTTGTGAGCGCTCCTTGCTGTGTGCAGGTATAAATTTGTTGCTTTGCGGTGTTTTCCAGTTCTTACATTTCTGTTTATATCGCTCCGGCTTTAACATCCGCGAGTGTATCAGGGCGACAGTTGAGAGGTGAAGCTCATGAAATCGTGTAAATTTGTTACCCATTTTTGTCTTATGGGCTGGGATCCGCACCAGCTTAATACCTATTCCAATTAATGCTTCTGTAAAAACAGGCGCCGTCAAGAATACCATACGTTATACAAGTACATTAATGGCATCGTACAGGTACGCTAGGAATATACAATAATTGGTAATATTTTAAATTATAGAATCAAATTTATCTTTCCTCACAAGAAAACAACCGTCACCCACTGATTTTGGCACACCACATGCATTCATCTGTTCAAATAAAGTTACCAATTCTAGTGTTCGGATATTCCACAATTTTAACCGTTTGCATTTGTTTCGTGAACTTATTGCAGTGCTAATGCTAAAGGCTTATGTCACCTACTAAAATGATGGCTTATTGTGCTGACAACGTATTTCTTAACAAAAAATATATTTATTTAAGCGCGCGACTCTGGCCAGTCCAGTACGGTACCATCCCTGGGGATCCACGTCTTATGTGGTCTTACTCCTTTCTCAGACAGGCGGTTTGGGTGTACAGATGTAGTCTGAACTGACCGCCTGTGTCGCACTGCTTGTGTTCTGAACAGTATACATGTTTGACTGAAAGTTTCCGGGCTGGTAGGCCGTGGTCCAGTTGGCATTGAAGAGCCAACTCTTCAATGTCAACTGGACCACGGCCTACCAGCCCGGAAACTTTCACTCATATTGATTCCGGCCGTGAAAGCCTACGATGCTAAGTATACATGTTTATCAGGTTCTGTAATTCTCGATCTGCTGAAGATGTTTCTTCTAAATGTCTCGTCTTCAGGTGTGTCTATGTAGTGCTGCCTAACTTGCCCTTCCCATCTCATTACCATGCCCCATAATTTCCGCACTTAGTCCCGCCCATCGCTTTGCACAATCACTGTCGGTACACAGGATGGCCCGGTTTTTATAGATTTCAGTAAACAATACCCGCAGAAAATATAATAATAAATACTTGCAAATAATATAAAATATAAAATAAAATGTAATATAAAATACCTCCAAAAACGAAGCCTGTGCAGCGGACATTATCTAACGGCCGCTTCAGAACTAGATAACAAGTGGAAGAATATCAGTCTTCATCGTCAAAATGTGTACTAGAAAACCACTTTCAACAACTATTTAAGAGTCAAAATCTACAAAGAAGATGGAAAAAGAAGAAAATAAACGAGTATCAAGAAGCGCCCACAAACAGCATCCAGAAATAGAGGGAAACTAAAACGTATTAAGAAGTCTAGTAGAACTTTATGACTCGATCAATGATCTTCAGACATAACAAGGAATTGAAGAAAGAAAGCAAAAACGAAATAGCATTACTAAGGAAAGATATAACTGAAATAGAAGAAACGTGGAAAAAATATGTAGAAGAAATGAAAAGATTTCGCATAGAAACATGGAAAGAAATAAAATCTATCAAAGAGCAACTCCAGGAAAACGATGAAATACAGAATGAAGAAAGAGATAAACATGAGAAAGCTTCAAGAAGATCCTAAAAAAGAGGTAAATGGGATTAATAAAAAAATGACCATGACCAGGAAAGAAACAGACTTGAAAAGAGGAACAACGTAATAATTGAATGTAGTGAAAGAGGAGAAAATAAATCAAATCTAACAAAACCAATTAACACAATAATGACAAAGATGAGGATAGAAATTGAACACGGCCCCCATCATACATAGGAAAACGCTGGAAAGATATACGAATAGCAATACTAAAGCTAAGAATAAAGAAAAGAAAGAAATAGAAGAGAAAATTAGGATAGTGGGAAACAACCATAAACTAAGGGATATGATTAGCTACATAGGAGACGACGTGACAAAATGAGAACGGGGATCACAAGCAGAAATAAGAGAAATTCACAGCGGACGACTATGTTTGAGGCCAAATCACACAAAACGAATTCATATTTTCGAAAAAAATCAACGTGAAATTATTTGCATACCTGGTTTTGATGACTATATTTCATTAAGAAAAAATTTTATCTTCACAATGATAGTTGTAGGAAGACGCCGAAAAAAATTTTGAAATTTTGCAATTTTCGAAAAATCAGAGTTTTCAACAATCATAACACCTGCGCCATTCTCTTAAACATCTTTCACACTATTCAACAACAAAATTTAATCAAAGCGTTGAAGTCATTTTTTTAAACATTTTGGAAATGTCGCACGAGCTTCATGTAAAGTATCCCCAAAATTAAAATATCGGTTTCAAATTTAAGGAGCCTTGACATCAACCTGATCGATTGGTAAGGGAATATTAATTTTGGAGAAAAAGTGGCTAAACGGTTAAGCCGCTAGTGTTCAGACAGACGGAGAGACGTTTGCCGTTAATCGATTTTTCGGTATCAAGAACCAACAAAACATGGATATTTGTGTGTTAGAAGTCACGTGTTAGAAGTTTTTCTAAATTTAGTAACAGGATGTACAGGATATACAGGATACAACAGGTAACACTTTCATGTTACGAGGGTCAGGTAAGAAGTTTTTTCTGCCGAAACGTTTCCGTTTTTTCCGCAGTATTACATTTTTTTCTCTACAGCGAAAGTGGTAGCGAGAAAGTAAAACACTGTATCACATATTTTGTACTAATTAAATATTTAGCATATTATGTTCATATTTTACACTTTTGCAATCATTTTTAATATTCTACCAATTTTGTTGAAATATATTTCAAGAAACTGTGCCCAGGTGGTGAATTAAAAAAGTGTAACCGGTACTGAGGCCTTCGAACAGCCTCCAGGAAATTCCTGGAGGCTGTTCGAAGAGTTGACTGCTATGAGGTTAAAATAGAGCAACTGGGCTTATATAGGGAGATACGCATTCAATTCCCCGGTGGGGCAGTCAATTCTTTGAACAGTCAAACATTGTTTGCAAAAATAATAAACTAATAGCAATATGAGGTAGTTCCGTTGTTCTTATTTACCATTTTGTCATAGAATACATCCCCTTTGTCGCAGATTCGAAAGGCAGTGGATGCATGTAAATTAAAACACCACCGACGAAGACTCCCAGGCCCAGAAACGTAGTATTGATTACTGAAGGTTGGTTCCAGATCGTTTGATAAATACACCAAAGTATATTTAATATATAAATAAAGGACCGGGAATGAATAAATCCAAATTGTCGTTTTCATTTCTAGAATGCATATTTCACAACTATGAGATTTTTGACGAACGCTAGTCTATAGATTCATTGTAAAGATGCTCAGTACTGCAGAGTAAATTACTCCTGTTGCATAAAAAAATTACCAACCGTCTCATAAAACCTATTAATATTTCCTATCTCTGTCTCACAGCAACTTTGAATATGAAATGAAACGTGGGTGAAGAAGACAGAAGTAAAAGAAAGTATGACTAACAATTTATTGGTCATACTAATACGTGTATTTGGCATAATTTGCATTATTCGTTACATTCTTACACATTTAAAAGTAAGAATGTCTGAGGATTCTTGGTAAACGAAGCATCATTTCGAACTTAGATTCTCAATACTTCGTGAAATAGTCTATTTATTTTAGAAGACCACAGTAATACGTTTTCAATTACAACCTTTAGAACAATTTATTTAACAAAATAGAGGTGAATGGGTTCATGAATCTTATTATTGTGTTTTCTTATTTCTCGGTATATCTTTCAAGAGCATCCGTGTATTCAGTTGTCTCTATTCATTTGAATGAATGAATGCCCTATTTTACGTGGCGAGACTCAGGCCATGAGGCCTGCTCTTCCGTCTGGCCACGCAAATTTCGTTACGCTCCTTTCACCTACTAGGGGAGAAAGAAGGTATTACTTGGGAGACGAAATAGGCAATTTGAATTTATCTTAGAGGCTTCATTTAGGCTTGAGGATCTTTTACATGCAGTAAATCTACTAACATGGGACAGCCAGCTTTACTTCCCCTCCGAAGGAAGGCGTACGAAGGATTTTTTCGCCCTTAAAAATCCACGACTTCGATCGGGTTTGAAACCGCGAACTTGGGTATAACAGCCCGATACGCTAACCGTTACACCACCGCCGCCCAAACAAATAAATTTGAAGTTTTTAAAGTGATCAATGTGGCTGTTCTGTGCGCAGAGTCGTCCGAATGCGAGCACAAGATGATGGGCATGCTGGAGAACGCGGCCGCCTTCCAGACGGCGCTGCCGAGCACCCGCGAGCACAGGCCCTACTGCGCGCCGGCCGACTACAACGTCATGTACTGCGGGCGCAGCGGGACCGACTTCCCCATGTACTGTGCCGCGTCCTGTGGGGTGGAGAAGGCTGCCCCGGGCCATGCGCCGCCACGACAGGTACGTACATCCCACAATAAAATTTTATATATATATATATATATATATATATATATATATATATATATATATATATATATATATATATATATCTTCTATATATATAAAAGAAAGTCATGTTAGTTACACTATTTATAACTCAAGAACAGCTGTACCGATTTGGCTGAAAATTGGTGAGCAGGAAGCTTAGAGCCAGGAGACGGACATAGGATACTGTTTATCCCGTTCGACAGCGTTCCTGTGTGAGAACGCACGTTTTTGCACGTACGCAGTGCAACAAGGATAGTACAGTTTTTCACAGTGAGTGCGACGCGAGAAAAATATGGGACTGGCTGTTAAGGCGGAACAGAGTTCGCCGGGTCAGCTAGTATATATATATATATATATATATATATATATATATATATATATATATATATATATAAGAAAGTCGTGTTAGTTACACTATTTATAACTGAAGAACGACTGTACCGATTTCACTGAAAGTTGGTGAGCAGGAAGCTTAGGGCCAGGAGACGGACATAGGATACTGTTTATCCCGTTCGACAGCGTTCCTGTGTGAGAACGCACGTTTTTGCACGTTTTCGCACGTTTTCGCGTGATTTCGCATGTTAGCGGTCATTTTTACCTGTTGTAACCCATTGTTGTAACGCCGCACTGATAACAGAAGGCGATAATGATAGCCGCCTTTCGTTCGCCGTTATATCTATGCATAGTCGTGTTAGTTACACCATTTATAACTCATGAACGGCTGTACAGATTTGGTGAGCAGGAAGCTTAGAGCCAGGAGACGGACATAGGATACTGTTTATCCCGTTCGACAGCATTCCTAGTATATATATATATATATATATATATATATATATATATATATATATATATATATTACAATTTCAGATTTTTGGTGCAATAAGTAGTTGGAGTAAATAAACAAGAAACCATTACAACAGGCGCCATGTCGAATTATGTAACATTATTGAATAAGCATCAAAATAACACTTAATTGTGACACAATTTCAAACAAAATTATTGTTAGTCTAGAATATATGCGTTGTTGAGTGGTGGTTTCGTTATTGAAGTAGACTATCCACCATTTGTTTGCGGGAGTGTCCTGGCACACAATATTTCATGGTCACAGGTTTTTTAATTTTTTACATCATACATTATTTTTACTTGCGCTTTTTTATTAATGCTGCGGCGTATGTAGGCGATTTTTCGATAGAAAAACTCGTATTGTCGGCCTTGATAGCGGAAAAGTGGATAAATCTAGTTCCTAAAGTCGCTGTCTGGAGGAGAATTCTAGCGACCGGCTGCTCTGGTCGGTAATTTTCCGTGGTTTCTCCGATCAACACCAGGCGAATGCCGGAGCAGTACCCTACCAAATGGGCCACGGACCGCGCGCGATCTGTCCTTCCCTTTCCTTGTCCTATCCTCTCCCTTTACACACTCACACTAACATTCATTACACTATCATATATTCCGAGAGACCGGTCGGGAGCTTAGAGCTACGACGCAGTAATACAAAATGGTGCCGGTCCCATTTTCGGCGAATTATGTATTGATTAAAAAATAGCACAAAATTAACATTGCAAAGGTACAAGATAAATTATAGAAATTTGTTCTCAATGAAAACCTATTTTAAAAAATTTCACTTTTAAAAATGTTCATTTATGCTTTTGTGAAAAAACTAGTACTTTCGTGTAAATTATGGATGAAAGTAATGAAAATAACACAAATTAAATTTCATCAACAAGAGAATAAATTTCTTTACGTTGAATTTCCCCCATGGATAGAAAAGGAAGTGCAACAGCAAGTTCTTAAAAATTAGGCTATTATCGTTTTCGTTGACCTTTCTGAAAAATGATGCGAGTAATTTGTGCTGTTGTAGCACCAATCGTTTAAATTATTAAAAATATCTAAATACAGAAGCTCAAAAATATTTTCAGAAGGAACTTCCAAAAAAAGGATGAAAATAACCTCTTTAACAATATATTTAAAAAGACATATATGAGATCATAATTAGGTCCAAAGAGAAACTGCAAAGTGGCAACCTGCGCATGCGCAGAAAAAGCCGCGCAAGAAGGAGGACGAGGGGGCGTGCCCGGCGGTGGAGCCCTGCTGCGCAGGCGCGGGGCTCGCGCCCACCTTCGTCCTCACCCCCGACGGCTGCTGCTCCCGGGCCTGCCAACCCCCGCCGCCCCTCGACCGCGACATCCCCCGGCGCGTGGGCGGCTTCTCGCTGAGCATGCCCAGCCCCACCTGCTGGATCTGACGGCACAGCAATCAGGTACCATAGAACGCGACTCACTTTCGTCGCTAGAGTGGAATAGTAGTTACGTGGGCGGCTTCTCGCTGAGCATGCCCAGCCCCACCTGCTGGATCTGACGGCACAGCAATCAGGTACCATAGAACGCGACTCACTTTCGTCGCTAGAGTGGAATAGTAGTTACGTGGGCGGCTTCTTGCTGAGCATGCCCAGCCCCACCTGCTGGATCTGACGGCACAGCAATCAGGTACCATAGAACGCGACTCACTTTCGTCGCTAGAGTGGAATAGTAGTTACGTGGGCGGCTTCTCGCTGAGCATGCCCAGCCCCACCTGCTGGATCTGACTGCACAGCAATCAGGTACCAGAGAACGCGACTCACTTTCGTCGCTTGAGTGGAATAGTAGTTACGTGGGCGGCTTCTTGCTGAGCATGCCCAGCCCCACCTGCTGGATCTGACGGCACAGCAATCAGGTACCATAGAACGCGACTCACTTTCGTCGCTAGAGTAGAATAGTAGCAGCGTGGGCGACGTTTCGCAAAGCATGCCCAGCCCCACCTGCTGGATCTGACTGCACAGCAATCAGGTACCATAGAACGCGACTCACTTTCGTCGCTAGAGTAGAATAGTAGCAGCGTGGGCGACTTTTTCCAAAGCATGCCCAGCCCCACCTGTTGGATCTGACTGCACAGCAATCAGGTACCATAGAACGCGACTCACTTTCGTCGCTAGAGTAGAATAGTAGCAGCGTGGGCGACTTTTGGCAAAGCATGCCCAGCCCCACCTGCTGGATCTGGCTGCACAGCAATCAGGTACCATAGAACGCGACTCACTTTCGTCGCTAGAGTAGAATAGTAGCAGCGTGGGCGACTTTTCGCAAAGCATGCCCAGCCCCACCTGCTGGATCTGACTGCGCAGCAATCAGGTACCATAGAACGCGACTCGCTTTCGTCGCTAGAGTAGAATAGTAGCAGCGTGGGCGACTTTTGGCAAAGCATGCCCAGCCACACCTGCTGGATCTGACTGCACAGCAAACAGGTACCAGAGAACGCGACTCACTTTCGTCGCTAGAGTAGAATAGTAGCAGCGTGGGCGACTTTTCACAAAGCATGCCCAGCCGCACCTGCTGGATCTGACTGCACAGCAAACAGGTACCAGATAACGCAACTCATTTTCGTCGCTAGAGTAGAATTGTAGATGAGTGGGCGGCTTCTCGTTAAGCTTGCCCACCCCCACTTTATGATAATTTTTTGAGTAGTTTAGCGTCAAACATAGTCGACCGCTAAAATTTACCTCCACTTCATGAACGTAATATGAGATGTTATTCCAGGCAGTTGAATGCTACGTAAGTTAGAATTTGTGCTTTATTTCGTATTTTTTTCGTTTCTTACGTTCGAGCTATTGTTATACGATAACAAATTAATCATTTAGAAATTCTTTAAAACCTATTTGAAATGAAATAAAAATTGGTAGCCAATCAGACTAGAATGCATCATTGGCATTCAACACCGCGGCTCGGCAGCTGAATTTCTGTCAATTACTTCTCATAGTTGGGACATGATTTGAAAATCAGTTTTTATTGTAGAATTTGTGTTGATATTTACTTGAGAACATTTTGTCTTCGCACCAAATATTCTATGATTTTTAATGAGTTTTACAAAAATGGTGACCAAAATGTGTTAAATCGATTAGAAATTGAGGTGTAAATACGATTACATAACCTAACTAAGGGTGAGAAGGTATGTGCTGTTTTGGCACCATCTGTTTTTATATTACGAGCAACGACAAATAGCGTGTTGTTTTGCTTAATGAAAGAAAATACAGTTTAAGGTGGTTATGATTTTTTTTCATCCGTATTGAGAAAGAATGTTCTGAAAATGAGACATTCAAGTTGAGGTGCATTATATTTCAAAAAATTTCCAGGAAAATAATTCATTTGACAAATATTTTAAGATATATCGAAAACCAAATTAACGCATAAATTCTAACAGAGTTCTGTTTCTTGGCCCATTTACAGATGACTGTCAACGCAGGAAAATGCGGGCCGGTGTGATTGGATATAGGAGCTCGGTGAAAAACCGGTTTCCGCATCGAGACAACACGACATATTCTTCATCGAATTCAGCATTGCTGTATTGTATGCTGCCGGGCGTTCTTCGTTGGGGGAATACGGAAGTAAAAAAGTGTAAACTTTTCAAATGATGACAAACGTAATGTTTTGTTACGTCTCGTCAATAAAAAATGATGCCCTTTTACCCCCAGAAGACACCAAGATTGAGCTCACCACAAATATAAAGAAGAGATAAGTAAAATGTACATAAATATTGAAAATAAATTGCGAAAATGTGATGTTGAATTTTATTACTAAAACATGTGTAACATCCACAAGATAAATTGAATTATCTCTAATTGATTATCTTGAAATGTTTTTACTTGTGATTAGTTGAACTTAGATATCGATATTCACTAAGTATATAACAATTACCGGTCTTCGTGCATCGAGATCGTGATGTCGGAGTGCTTTACCTTCATCGGTTAAAAAAAGTCGACAATTGAAATTCATCTTAACAGCTGTCAACATAGTTGCAATGTTGAGACGACTCCAACACTCAGTCTATCAAGAGCTAAGAATAGCTGAAGCAGTATGGGAATATCAGAAGCTTTCTATATTTTCAACGTCAAAGACCGTACGTATCAACCTTCATATAGTTACGGCTTTTTTTCAAGTCAAACGTTTTCAGCGCGTCCAAAGTCGTGAAGGGTAATTTAGGCAGTTGTGACACCAAAAGTTGAAGAGCATAACGCGCCGTTTGCTAAGAAACAAAATTTAACATTGCTAATAAATATTTGTGTTATTTATTTTTAGAAAATCAGCCACAGAACTATTTTGTAAGAACTAATATAGTTTATTTTAAACAAACATATACGAGTTAGAAATATTTCTGTTTCGTTTACTTTTATTTGAAAATTTTTGGAAAAATTAATCTCATTTCGCAAGTCATTGTCAATTAGAAAAACAATATCAACTGAATATCGTAACCAATTGAAACCATAATTAACGAAACAATTCTTTGATCGCAGAAAATCAAGTAGTAAAAATTAACAGTGTGAATGTCTAACTTATAATAGAATGTTGCCACAATTATCCTTTGTATTTTGAGGCAATCAAAGGACTCATTTTTTTCAGAGGAGAGGTTATATTATTCCATAAAGGAATGTTAAACGTATCAAGTGTAATATAATGAATTAGGGTCTGAAATTGGACTACAAGTGTGTTGTTAAAATTATTTTGAACATAGATGATTAAAAAAACAAGAATCGGAGCTGAAATGTAAGAAATTAAAAATAAGTGAAAACTACAGAATGCACAAAATATACGTAGAGATGATAGAAGATATTCAAGAAATGATTTTTCCTGTCTGCATAATCATAAATGAAAGGTTTATTTTTTGTCCATAAAGTTCAACAGTGAATAGTATAAATGTGCAAAATGTACAATCAATTAAAATACAAATCAGAAGTCGAAATTACCATACCTACGAATTTAGCATCACAATTGAGGTAATTTCTGATCGGAGCACACGTGACACAGATTGATTCTACTTCGATTTATAATGTCACATCAAGGTCTCGAGCTGGAAAGAGACTCTGTCATCCAATCTGAAGCTAAATGTTTGGTACTGAAGGTCCCGATTTGATGATAGTGTCCCCTCTCCTTTCAGCTTTGAAGGGATATTAGATTTAAATCGAAATGTAGTTAAGTTTTAACAAAAACCATACCAAAGATTAAACACTGCAGAGCTAAATTCTCAATCATAGCACACGAAAGCAAGTACCTATTACAACGAACCTTAATCATACGCCATATGTGCCAATCACCTACAGCATATAAACTCCGAATCTAGTTAATTTGCAAAATTAACAGGTTAATGTACAATTATCCAAACTGGGTGAATAAGGTTCGAGATAGGAATTGCTAGCTTCTTTCAATGTTTACCCGGATGTAGTGCACATTAGCCATCACAAGAGAGCTGGGGTAGTTTAAGTACGTTATTGAGACGACAAAATAACTGATATTAAATAATACAAGGGAATCGGACTGCTTGTGAGAAGTTTATAAGGCTAGCAAGAAACAAGAACCTTTCGAGTTCTACTACATCTGTCGGAAATGTCTATTTGCACGATAGTACCTAACCTAACTGCAGTGGCGTAGGATAGTGGGGGCGGCAGGGGTCCCCCCCCCCGAGCGGCACTTTAAGAGGGCGGCAAAATTTTACAATTGATAATAATAATAATAATAATAATAATAATAATAATAATAATAATAATAATAATAATAATAATAATAATAATAATAATAATAATAATAATTCGTAAAAATTTGAACCATTTCATTTCATATTTTTGTCGAACCTACGATTCGGGCCGATTGAAATGAGTATGTAATCGTTCATTAATTATTCTGTGACTTCATTAACTGAATGTATAATAATGACATCTTGCTCATTCTGCGACTGGCAACACCGTCTATACTGACTTGTATAGACATTCTCCATATTTTATTTTGTGCTTAGATTGTTTATGACTAATATTAAGCGAGAATGACTTCTATCATGTAAAGAACAATAAATTTAATAATTACACTTGCAAATTAGATTACAGTACGGATGAGTTCCTTCAGGGAAAGTATAAATAGTCACAGTATCGTTCTAGTTCTAATAATTGCACGTCGGTTTGTGTTTTATATTAAATTCCCTAATAATTTAATATTGTCAATCATCAATGTATAATCATACGTATTCTGTACCTGATATATCAAAGTAAGTGTAAGAATTTGTACAATGGCATACGCGGCGTAATTTATACAATGGCATATATATGGCAAACGTGTAAAAATGTTTGCAATAAATGTGATTATTATATTGTAAAACATATATACATGACATTTTTATTTATAATCTGTACAATACACAATACTGCTGACTTACTGTGGAAAAGTTCTTAACAATTACTGTATATTTTTTAAATTGAAATACGTAAGGGAAAATAAGGGAGTGGCAAACATTTCCTCCGCTCCGGGCGGCTGACACCTACGCTACGCCACTGGCTAACTGTGAACGTCAGATGATGTTTCGCTATGCATTTGCGAGTAGGAGGAACGAGGCTCCAGCCTGCAATTTACACAAACCAATCTTCAGTCTGTGAAGATTATTTTATTATTAATATTCATATTATTTGTAACGCATTTTATGCGAAAATGCAACTCGCGAGCACAGCCGACGCCTCACACTAGATCAATTATCTTGTTTTAGTTTGTGGCTAATGCCAGCATTAGCCGGATGATGCCCGAAATGATTTGTTCGTTACCGTACCTTCAGCTTAATCCAAATCGTCTAGCGAAGTGGGAATTTACAGGTTAATTTGGGAATTAATAATATTTCCGACTTAAGCAGCTCTGCGAGAATCAGGAAGAGGAAGATTTATAATTTATCTGGAGGGTAGATCACAAATTAATAGTAAAAATTAATTATATTTTAACAATGGTAAACAATGCAAAGTAAGCAAATATCTATCACGAAAACGTTTGCCAAATAGTGGCACATCACCAAGCAACGGTCATCTGCACTTGCACTTGCACAGAATGTAATCCCAGATAAGAAAGACCAGTCCAACAGTTTGGCCCGGAAGTGAATGTCTTTATTCTACTCCGTTGGGAATAACAAAGAACATCATAAGAAATGTCCGACGAAAGGTTTGTTCTCTGGCAAAATATTTAAGAGCCCGATCGGGAGCGGTAGCTCTGTGCATTAACTGATGTCACTGCAGCGCCTCTGACCGGGAGGTCCTAGGTTCCAACACCCCACGGCGGCAGGATTTTCGACACTAGCTTTTCAGATAATTCGAATTCAGTCGCTGGCTGGAGGAGAATTCTAGCGGCCGGCTGCTCTGATCGTTTTCCGTGGTTTCTCCGATCAACACCAGGCGAATGCCGAAGCAGTACCCTACCGAAAGGGCCATCTTTCCTTCCTCTTCCTTGTCCTATCCTCTCCCCTTACACACACACTTACAGTAACATGCACTACACTATCACATATTCCGGGAGACCGGTCGGGAGCTTAGAGCTTGTCCCGACAGGGGCGGTGCCCCGCTGGTGGGAGAGTCCTAGTTAGGGGGAAACCCCTCTAGCCGACGGTAGGTCGGCGCCGGATCTCGCCATCCAGCGAGGAAAGATCACCGCCATCTCCCGAGAAAAAACATGTATTACACTTACGGGACTAAGTTCAAAGCAGTTGACGCGCCCAGAAACACGAAAAAAATCAATCTATCAATTTAAGAGCCAGTGAATCGAAGGCGAGTAGATCGGGCTGCGTCTCCAAGCCTCAGGCAGAGAGTACACAACTCTCTCCCCAATGGGGTTGTATTTGTTGTGTACTTGTGATATTTCGATCGAAAGGCAAAATGTTGTGACTCGTGCGTGAGAAGGGCTGTAAAGAGTTTTTCCAGAGTATCAACAAAATTATTGAACGACCACTTCGGAGAACTAGTGCTGCATTTCTTCGCTTCAGTTGTAACTTTTACTTAATATAGTAATTCTAGTTGTACCCATAAAAGTGTTTGAAACCCGCCAAAAGTTTTGTTAAGGCTACAGCGCGAACCTAGGTATTTCAAAAAGTAGGTTCCGCAGGCGACATCTTCAAATGTTGAACGGACATCTTTGAAGTCACAAAGTACTGCTGTAAATAGTTCTCTCTTAAGAAACGTTTTTAACCTGCCCCGTTTTTAAAAGTGTAGGTAAGCGTCAGCGATTTTAAATATTAAAATTCGTAATGTTTTAAATTCCGTTCTAGAATCCAATAAATTCATAAGTAACTACTTCTCCTCCTCCCTTTTCGCTCTAACCCTCTTTTCCTGTTCCACTCTCATTCCCTTACTCCAACCTAATTTAAAGATCCTTCAGTTGGCTAGTAGGTCTTACAATACCACGTTCCATTGAACATGTTTTCTCTTTCCAAGTGAACCTATATATTAAAAACATCGTTCAACACTACATTTTTATCGAAATATCAGGTAGGTTTCATAATATTTATATTATTTTAATAAAAGTACCTAAAATCTGTCACATGTTATATTCAAACCTTTAAGATAATTGTTAAAAAAGTTATTTCCAGTACTTGAAAAATACAAAAGAACAAGACAAAGCCGAAACGCTGTACTAATTAGAGCAAATATCATCTCTTAATAATTAAATGAATTTAATAGAAATAACTGTCTTTAAATCCATGTAATCATAATAACAATAAAATATAAATTCTACTAGACAGTTACAACAACAAATAAATTATCCACGCCCAAATTGTGAAGATCTGTTATTTAGCACAGTGCAGTGGCAAATCATACTACAAGTATATCGCGAAAATGTCTATGAAACATTTATAAATTCTACTCAGACCGAAATATAGGCCTACTGACGGATCGAACAGTTAGATACCGTACTAGGCCTGACGTAACACGGTAGGGTAAAAGCAAGGAGGTATAGTTTGTTGACAGCAGTTGTCGGTAGTTGGCATATGGCAGTTGCCTATACCAACAATCTTACGATGAAGATCAAGTGGTCCAAAGAATTGGCCGTATGTCTGAAACTAAGGTACATCATGGAGGCAAAGACTGTCGCCATGGCTCATTCCGTTGTAACTTAATATGTTTTATTCATGTGAAATGAATGTGTATGATATATCAATAATTCAAATGTCATGCTTTGATAGATGATATGTGTGACTTTTGTTTAAGTACCCGTGAACTGTCCTGGGTAAGATAATAGTTTTTTATTATTATTATTATTATTATTATTATTATTATTATTATTATTATATATTTAATTTCTGTTAGTCCCATTAAAATTTAAGCAAATAATTTAAGTTACTGGATACAAAAGAGTACACAAGTATTTAGAAACAATAAAATTTAATTAAAGGAAAAAGGAACTTTTCCCATTTCAGACTTAATGTTTGTTAATGGAGTTGCGCGGAAATGAATTGTATTGTGTTAATGCAGTTGTTCTGTCCTGCGCATGTTCATCAATTTGCATATTCGCCCCAAAGGTAAATGCAGACCCACATTAATTTAACTGTAGGCATAAAAACTATGGAGTGATTTTGTCTTGTAAACTGGTTTAGGGCTCCCCAATTAACAACAGAAACGTCTTTATATTATTATTATTATTATTATTATTATTATTATTATTATTATTATTATTATTATTATTATTATTATTATTATTAAAGCTATAACATCCCTAAAGCTAAAACCTCTCACTCTCAGGTGGGGAAACTCACAAAGAAGAACCTTCCAGGTGAGCTAAAACCTGGCGAAGTAAAATGTTTGCCTATTTATCATTTACTATTCTGTTTTATAGATTCTACGGATATATAGTCCACCAGTTCTTAACAAAATCTTTGATTTTCCTGTAGCACTTTTCACTGTTAAACAACAGTTTGCTAGGCACATTAGCAAGTTTCACTTATACTGTTATTTACACTTCTATTTACACAACCCTCCACAGGCACACGCATTCTTTCTAGATTCTTATGTCACTTCTTTCCATTTTACTCTGTCTCTAGCTATGCGGTCCCATAACTTATTTATTTTGCTAACAAATTCGTTTTGCCACCTTTCTCTTTGTCTTCCTACACTTCTCCAGCCTACTCTTGGGTCCCACTGGGTGACTGTGTGAGTCCACCTTGCCGGGTCAAATCGGTTGATATGTCCTCCCCATTTCCATTTTAATCTTCTTGTCTCTTGTGCTGCGTATTTTAACTTTGTCTTTCTTCTAATGTCAACATTATTGACTCTGTCCCTTGGATTGATGTTCAGCATTTTTTTCTCCATCTTCCTTTAGCATATCTCTATCACATTTCTCTCTCTTACATTAAGAGATCATGATTGTGCTTCATAAATTAGGACAGGTGTCAAATGTTTGTTTTAATTGCTATGTCTTCTTTTTTGTTGTTCAATATAAATGATAAACTGTCGAATTTCCATCAGTCGTTAGAGATTCAAGTATTAATTTCTTTTTATTGTCTGTTATGGAATGATTATTTGTTCCAAATACACGTATTCTTCAGCGTAGCCTACTGTACTGCTATTTACTGTGATGGATATAGCTGACCAGTTTGTCATAATTAGGATCTGCCTTGTTTTCCTCTATTTCCCTACATTTGATTATTACATTGTTCAAGCTTTCTTATCTAATTCTCTTTTCTACATTGTTTTCTACTATCTGTAGCCTCTTATTTATGTCCTAGGAATTTTCCAAAATTATATTTTCCAACTTTTCAGTTTTCTCTTCAATCTTTTTGCTGATTTTCTGTCCAGCTTTTTTGTTTTGTAATATGCTGTAAATCTGTGTGGATAACATCCAAAGTTCTACTCGCTTTTTCACTTCTTTCTATCCCATCTGTTGGGAATCATTCAGCATTTTAGATTTTTTGTTTCAAATCCGCAAGTTCCATTGACATTTCTTCCCTGAGTTTTTTTACTTCCTCAATTTACTTGTCTCTAGCAAAAACGAATCCTGAAAAAATATTTGTTTACATAATAATTTTTATAAAAAATAAAATTATTAAATTTTCAGTGAGAATCAAATGTACTAATGTATAGATTATGAGTTACATGGAGACAAAGGTTGGCGTCAGGAACAAAGCGCGGGACTCAGTCACTCGCATGGTTATGGTTTTACCGCCTTATTAGACAGGACTGCAAGTAAAACATGTATGGTAGAAAAATGTCATAACTCAAATTCATAACATTTTTCCATCTGGCTATTTAAAAGGTATGACGCTCCCTTTGAGATGAAAAATTTAATATAACATTTTGCTAACTTACAATTCTGAGGCTTATAACATACATCAATTTGTCATCGCTGTTTTATCATAAAGTATAAGAGAAATTCATACGACACATTGCCATCTTTCACCGATTAATAAACGTGAATCAAGAATGTAAAAAACTCATTTTGTAGAAAAATATGACATTTGTTAATTGAATGTGCCTTATTTTACCTGGCGAGACTCAGGCCATGAGGCCTGCTCTTCCGTCTGACCACGCAAATTTCACTACAATTCTTTCACCAACCATGGGAGAAAGAAGGTTTTACTTAGGCGACGAAACAGGCATTTGAATTTAGCTCAGAGGCATCATTTAGTCTTGAGGATCTTTTACATGCAGTAAATCTACTACATAGGACAGCCGGTTTTACTTCCCCTCCGAAGGAAGGCGTACGAAGGATTTTTTCGCCCTTAAAAATCCACGGCTTCGATCGGGTTCGACATTTTGTCATCATCGCACAGATATATTCTTTTATATTAGTTCAGATACTAATTGAACATGGGAAGACTTATTCTGCTGATTCTAGGTGACGTTAAATCGCTAAAACCTTTTCGCAGGGTCATCTGCCTCTACTGCAAGAAGGAGTGCAAGCCACCCTTCGCGCCACTACCACCGCCCTTCCAGTGGGTGCGCGAGTGCCCAAATCTCACGGCAGCTTTCTGCGCGCCCGACCACTTGGAGCGCGGGGTGGGGCTCTACAACTACCCCTCGGACTACCTGCCTCCCGCGGGTACCACATGCCATGGCGATACTTGATAATAATAATTGCGTGTGGGGCGGCTCTTTACAACTACCCCTCGGACTTACTATCTCCCTCGGGTAGCAAATGCCATGACGATACTTGATATTAATAATTGGGTGCGGGGTGGGGCTCTACAACTATCCCTCGGACTACCTGCCTCCCGCGGGTACCACATGCCATGGCGATACTTGATTTTAATAATTGGGCGCGGTGCGGCTCTTTACAACTACCCCTCGGACTTACTATCTCCCTCGAGTAGCAAATGCCATGACGATACATGATACATTAATAATTGGGTGCGGGGTGGGGCTCTACAACTACCCCTCGGACTACCTGCCTCCCTCGGGTATCAGATGCCATGGCGATACTTGCATTTAATATTTGGGCGGGGCTCTACAACTACCGCTCGGACTTCCTACCTCCCTCGGGTACCCAATGCCATGGCGATACTTGATATTAATAATTGGGTGCGGGGCAGCTCTTTACAACTAAACCTCGGACCTCCTACCTCCCTTGGGTAGCAAATGCCATGGCGATAGTTGTAATTAATATTCGGGCGCGGGGCGGGGTTCTAGAACCTCTCTCCAAAATGCCGTGGCACCACTTGCTCTTCCAGGGAAATTGACAAAAATGGGGTTAATAATTTATAAATAGTTTCAGTTTTGAAAAAAAGCCTATGCACGATCATTCTCAGCCCTCTCCTCGTGCAATTCATCATCAAATCCACCCCCAAAAATTTACAATTTTGCATTTTTTACAGTTTTACTCAAAACGGTTCGTTTTCCAAAGAAAAGTGTATAACAAAAACATCTCACATGAAATTGTGCAGAAAATGGCTATTTGCGTTTTTCCTGCTAGGGGCGAAGCGTTTTCGAGATATCAGACGTTTAAAATCTATAAGCATACATTTTGGTTTATGTTCTTGGGAAAAGATACACATTTGTTTAATAATAAATTGAGAGTGGTTTCAAGTACATGACATGTAAGTTAGGTATGTTATTGAAAAGTTGGACATTTGATATTTAGGTTCCATTTTCGGCGAACTCTCCGCGTTTTTTTAAATTTGAAACAAAACTCGAGATTGCAACAATAGACTAGTGATGTTAGGAAATGTCTTGAGTGAAATCTGTTATTTTCAACTAAATATTGATATAAATTTAATATAAATGAAAAGTTCCTAGGGTCGGAGAAATTTGAGTTAAGCGGTGCGGTACGTTGTGTCGTAATTAACATGTCTGCCGTTTTAACTTTATTGATCTTAGTTACAATCTCAACGTGGGGTCAACATTTGTGTTGGTTGGTAACATATCTTCTGGGCCTTGTTAGATTATAATATTGTGTAGCCGTTACAAGTAAAGCGAGAATGTATGTGCGTAGTTGCACTTCTCATTTTTCTCGTGATTTCTGAATACATAATTACCTACAGAGTCATATAGAGTATAGACCCATATCATTTTATGAGTGACCTTCCACACGCTTTCCATGTTTCAAAGAAAAAACAATACATGGAAAAGAGTTGGGAGCTAATGATGATATTATACTTTTGAACAACGTCTTGAACATATATTTTACTTTCTAGTCCTACTACGTACTTACGTAGTAAAGATAAATTCAATGCATCTCTAAAAATAGACGATTTTTAAGCAGAAAAAATAGTACTGTCCGTCTCTGGTGACATAGTAGTGGATAATACTTGTTGCTGTAGTAAAATACTTCCTCTAATACATTGTAGTCAGAATCCACTTTTTCTGTGCCTTTCATACCACAAAATAGATTGAAGGCAATTTTTTTCTGTTTCTTTGTCCGTCCGCCCGCCTGTCCGTCCCTCCGTCCGTCCGTCCGTCCGTTAGTGGTCTACGTTAGTGATTTCCATTAGAACCTCGAAATCTTAAAATTGCAAAAGTTCAATGAGTTTCAAACATTTCTTTCATCTCTAATATTAAAGACAGCTCTTTGTTTCTCAGTGTAATGTATTCCCCAATTTTAGATCTTTAAGTGATACTCAGCCTTGCCATTCACACTATTACGCATTCGTAATGAACTCCTTACTTATTACATCAACCTCTTTAATGCATTTCAATTTGATATTCATATTTTTGTGGAAGGACTGCCAAGTGCTTGAAAAATAATTACAAAGATTTAAAATGTTTTATGCTACATTAACTCAGCGAGAAGAGTTTCCAACCTCGTTAGAGGAGATGGAAGAGATAAAACCACTTGCCAGAGCACAGGGCTGCAAATGCAAGTTTACTACTGCTCGGAACAGCTTCACTAACAGTCTTATTTCTAAATTGAGCATAACAACAAAGCTTAGTTGTTAATGAGTAATATCCATGTGTTCCCTGTAAGACTTAAGCAAGTTAAAAGTAACACTGAAAAAAGAGTAAGACTAATATTTAACACCATTAATTATCATGTGTTTTAACGATACTTTTGTTTCAAAGAAAAAATATTTAAAGAAGATATCTTCAAATTATTATGTGCTACATAGGCTAAACACTTTTTAGTCGCGATTACAGCCCTAAGAGTTTATAGAAACTCACCAGTGATGACAGAAGCATCGGATGGTATCATTTTCAAATGAGAAGGATGAACACAAACTCACCTGCAAGAAAATAAAATACATTTAGTTTGTCTCACTATTTGTAATATGTAAGTCATTTATTTCGGTCGATTATTTACATTTGCCAATAGTACTTGCTTTCTCTCAGTACTTCAAGTGTGTAATTTACTTCCCGCTCCTGATAGTTATAGTTCTAACGATCCTCAGTTCTTGCTACCTTAGAAGAGATAATACGAATATATTGAAGCGAATTGTGTTCTTTTTCAATTATTTAAATTTTAAGTTTTTAGAAATCTAAGATTTCACGTTTGAGAAAGGATGTTGAACCTTAGTAATTGCAAGGAGCGGAGTATCACTAAGACAACTGATTTGACATTTCTGATGAAGTTTTATGCTACAAATTGTGTATTAAACTTAAGATATACAGAAAAATGTTCCGAAAAAAATAGAAGAAAGTGAGCGGTAGTTTTAGTGTAAAACACACAAACACCTAGGGTATATGGAATATATATGGATTTGGGCAAGCCACACTGCATAACGTGTAGTAGTGTACCAACTTGTGACGAAATTAACCATTTCGTTTGACATTACTCTGATAAATGGATGTTAAAATTATGGCACCACAATAGTTCTTCGGAATAAGAGAACACTCATTTAAGTCGGTGCAGCCTTCCCAATGCGTTATTGCAATTGTAATTTCCTCTAAAATTATTTTCATTAAGAGTTCAGTGTTGAATGTCACAAATTGAAATTTTTTGTTATCTGACGTCGTTTATGACTGTAGTATGGATATAGTTAGATAAAATTAAATACAATTGGAATTCAAAATGTTAACTGCCTTAAACGTCGCCTTTACGAGATAATAAGACATCATTTCTCTCATCAGTTGAACTTTGTATTGTTCCATCAACAAAGCCGAAGAGCTGTTATTGTATGTCTATAATAGAAAAAATAAAAAATATAATTCACTCATAAGAAAGTAAGTATCCTTTTAGAAAATTCAATATATGAATACAATTTTCTAGAACCAATACTTGCACCTGAATTGAAATCTAAATAAATTCTGCCTTTCATTTACAAATAAAAACTTTATTTTTAGGCTTCGATATGTTTACGTTGAAATTTCCAAATAATAAATTAGTATTTGGCTTCCATAGTAACATTTAAAGCTTACGTCATGACTGACAAAATATTGTCATATATAACGCCTCTTTTCAAGTGTTGAAACCGGAGGCATGTTTCCAGCAAATATAAATTCCTCCTGATTATTAAGTCCCCACGAGGCATAACAAACGAAGTATTTATAAGAGTATTTTTAAAATGTCAAATTGTAACGTCAACTGTGAGTGCTCTTTTGTAAAATCATTTTTACACGGCACAGTTTTCGTGCATATTCTCGTACAGAAACTGTACAGAACCTTTAAGTTACTAAACTGGAAGTATAAAAGCCAAAAGTCATGTCCACACTTGCACGTACACATTACACGTTTCTGTAAGTTTTCATCACCAGTAGCCACCAGATGTAGCCAGGTGCTCTGCCGACGCCCAAATGAATTGTCGAATTGCCTAATAAAACGGGGGGAGAAAATAATAGGAATACCATCATCGTTGCTACAGGAATGGTTGAGACTACGAAGGCATTAGTGGTTGCGCTGAAAAAAAAACTCCAAATGGAGGAAGTCTTGGCTGCAGAAGTACGATGCAGTAATCTCACATTTGCAACGGGCAGCAAAATAAACTCACCAGAAAATCTCCGAGAATTCGAATTCGACACACCAATGCACAAATTCTCACGAATGACACCTAATCTAACTACAAAATTGAAATAGATGGGCGATTTCCTCCGTAAACAAATCCGTTAGTACTAGCTACTTCTGGTAGCACTAATTCGCCCCCTAGACGCGCTGAAGTCAAACTGTACATTTTCTGTATGAAAAAAATCGAACATGTTCAAAAGTTTTCATGCAGAAATCGGGCAGTCTGAACTGCACGCTTTCTGTGTCCAATCTGTACGAAACCTGTACCGTGTAAAAAGGCCTTAAACAACGAGCTAGAATGTACTACATAAAGTGGCTGAAGCGCCTCCATCCTTGCAGCACACTGAAACCATGTTTTTTGCAGTCAAAAGCAGCGCCCTCTGGAGAAACAAGGGCGCAGGCCGAAATATAAATCATCTTACTGTGTTTCATGACCAAAACCCTATCATTTAAAAAGGAATCACAATATGTAAGGAGAACGAATTGAGAAACTTTAAAAACATGTTGCATCCTCCATCGAGTATTGTCATAACAATGGAATCTGTTAAATGTTACTGCAGTTTGTATAACGCCAGAAAGTAAAATTGCAATAAGAAGCAAATAATCACAAATAAGGAAGCGAACTTGAAAAATGATGTATTTGTGGTTTGATGACATCTACTTTTACAGTTATATGCCGAACATACTGAAGGTATTGTGAATATTATTCTAACCACTAATATAATTTAAATACAGATAAACGAAAAGACAACAATAAAGAAATAAGAACTGACATAAACAATTAATTGATTCAGTCCAACAGTTCTACACATCACCGTTAGGAACCTCTCATGTTTTGACTGCAAAAAGCATGGCGGCCCCTAGTTCTGCGAGCATCCACCGAGAGCGCTGAAATGATAGGGCCAATAGAGTCCCTGGATACAGAGAGTAGCGCAACCCGAACGGCCGCCGCTATTTAATATCCTTCCACTCAAAAACCCCAACAGGCAGCATTCAGGAGTTTAGGGCAAATGATAACAGTCGGGCGCATTATGAGGAATTTCGAGTATATTATCATTGGTTTTTGGTAGATTGGTGGTTCCCAACTCATCCACAATACCGTATAATTCAACTGGATATAAACCGGTAGCGGTAGCTCAGTGCATCAACTGATGTCACTGCAGCACCTCTAACCGGGAGGTCCTAGGTTTGAGTCCTGACGGCGGCAGGATTTTCGACACTAGCTTTTCAGCTAGGTCGAATTCAGCTGCTGTCTGGAGGAGAATTCTAGCGGCCGGCTTCTCTGATCGGTAGTTTTCCGTGGTTTCTCCGATCAACACCAGGCGAATGCCGGAGCAGTACTCTACCAAACGGGCCACGGACCGCGCGCGATCTGTCCTTCCTCTTCCTTGTCCTATCCTCTCCCCTTATACACACACTTACACTAACATGCACTACACTACCACATATTTCGGGAGACCGGTCGGGAGCTTAGAGCTTGTCCCGGCTGGGGCGGTGCCCCGCTGGTGGGAGAGTCCAGGTTAGGGGGAAGCCCCACTAACCGACGGTAGGTCGGCGCCGGATCTCGCCATCCAGCGGGGAAGATCACCGCCATCTCTCGAGAGAAAAACATGCACTACACTAACGGGACTAATGACCGAAGTAGTTGACGCGCCCGGAAACACGAAAAAATCAATCAATCAATCAACTGGATATAAAATGGCGGCACCGGTGGCGCAAAGGAATTAGCTACTCTCTGTATCCAGGGAATCAAAGGGTCAGCCACTCTATGTAGTGTATTCTAAGCTCGTTGGCCTCAAAGGTCGGGTCGGGTCGTGTCCAGGGCTGATGCCGTGTGAGATCACGAAGCCTCGCGGGATGGTGCGCGCCGCCATCGCCCTGCGACCGCAGCGCTGCGAGCGGGAACCCCATAAGAAGTACTGCGCGCGCCGCGGGCCCACCTTCCACCCCTGCGGACTCAACTGCTTCCCTTCTCCTTAGACCGCACGTTAAAGTCTCCAAACGAATTGTCGCACCCTATATACACTTAGCGCTCAAATGTTGGAAAATTTGGAAAATATTAAAGTAAATGCTTAAATATTTGAACTTTCAATATTACTTAAACGTTGAATTCTTGGCACCCGGACAGCCAAGAAATCATCGACTCGAGCCGCGGAAGCTTACGTGTACATTCTCAAATGAATAGTTTTTAAATACGTTTAAGTAATATAGAGTCGTAGGCTTCCGCGACCGGAGTCATTGTATTCTTGGCTGTCTGGGATTAGCCGCGTTATCCCAACATTATCTGGTCTCCCTTTATCGCTCCTATCCCTGTCCGCCAATCGCTGACCACCTGCTCTCCTCCTATTGGTCGCTGCTGCGGCCAATCGGTTCGCGCACCCGCCCAATATCACGCGACACGCTAGCCTCTCGGCAGCAGTATAGCTCCGAAGATGGCCACAACAAGATGGCCGAAACGTCAGCTCCATCGACCATGACGCGGCTAATCCCAGTCAGCCAAGAATTCAATTACTCCGGCCGCGGAAGCCTACGAATCTATATTATTTAAACGTATTTAAAAACTATTCATTTGAGAATGTACACGTAAGCTTCCGCGGCTCGAGTCGATGACTTCTTGACTGTCCGGGCGCGAAGCCCTGGTTGGCACAGACCGCCAACCAATCAGAGGGACTCCTCCGCCAATCAAGGCGCATCTGCCCCACCCGGGCGCCCAGGCCGGACAATACTTGGGTTTTTGCAACGTGCTCGATGACAATAGGTCATTTCTACACCTTCTACCTTATAAAATGAATCTTTATGTCAGTGAGAAGCACGTGTTTGAGACCATGAGCCCCGTTGAGAAGGACGTTCGCGAATTAATTAAAAATATTAATTTTATAAGGCGGGAGGTGCAAAAATGACTTAATGTCATCGGTCACGTTACGAAAACACAAGTATAATACCAGACTCACAGCAACGCGGAGTCACTGCACTGAGGAAGCCTGCGACATAACAGGCGAAATGTCGGCCGCTTAGCCCGCTACGCGGCGTCACCAGGACAGCCAAGAAGTCAAGAAAAAAAACACGCAATAATAAAAACCATTTCCTATTCATGTTATAACTATGTGGAACTGATTTGAAAAATACACTCTGTAAAATACAACTGCTGTATATTACACTGATTCCTACTGCCTTCAGCCATTGGCTCGTATATTTGTACTGGTTGAAATATCAAAATACCCCGTAAAATCCTAATTCAATGAGCAAAAAATACGGATTTGCAACTTCACTTTTTGAGCTCCGAAAAAAAAACGAACTGTACTGCTATCTGCTATCTTCATACTACGGCTGAGATATTTATCCACTTTAAAACACCAAAATACTCAGAAAAAACGTAAATAAATGTGGAAAGATTCGCAGTAACACTTCTCTTTTTGACATGCGAAAAAACTGTGAAGTCCACTGATGCAAAACTCTTAACGAAAGACGAAAAGGAATGGCCAGATGAGGAGCGACTAAATAATTCTACAAAACCAGGCAGTAGGAGTAGAAGAAGAAAAAGAAGAAGAAAAAGAAAAAGAGGCGGTGCTTTTAGCGGATTCTTCTTCCTGTGAAGCAGGACCGTACTTTAGGATTTTTAATTATTACACAGTTTAGTGAGGGTCTTAACTGTGTTTGTGTAATGCTTCCTTTGGAACTTATTATATAGAGTTTAGGGGAATAAAAAAACAGTAAATAACGTCAAGCGATTACAGTCTCAATAATTTTGAAAGTATTTTTATGAAGAGATCTGTAATGTAGCAACGAAAAAGAGGCTCCTGCCTAACTGAACTAAACTAAACATAAACATATACGTCAACATAAATAAACACCTACATAAACATACACATAAACCTAAAAAACCTCAACATCTGAACATACACGTTGGTCGCCACTGTCACACAATTTCCTACTTATTAATTCCCGGCTGATCTTTAGTGCCCGCGCCTCAGCTAGCATTTGCCCGCCTCACCTTGGCGTGAATCCCGTGATCGCTCCATACGGAGAACACTAAAAAAATATCGGCGTGATCGTGCTTGGGTCAGTTTCTAGCTAATAAATAACGTACACATAACACAATTCAAAATTCAAATGACCCGCCGTAGGCGCTCATCTATTTATTTTACTGTATTAGCAAATTTAACACAAATTCTGCCCGTTACGGTCTATGAACATCACCGCATTCGTTTGGTCGCGGCGATTTCTGCTCCTTTGCATAAACACATTGACACTAATATTCAAACACATACAATAACCCATAAAATTAATTATACACATTCACACATAACAACAAAAAAAAATATTTACACTCATTCACTCGAATGCGCATTCTGTTGTACCCTAAAATTTAATCTAATACTAATGAAACAATACTTGGTCTTCAACAGAATGTCTTTCCTTTTTGTGGATTTCCTTCATTCACGCAATAATAAAAAAATAGGTTGTCGTCACTTCCCTTGTTCTGCCACTCTGCGCATCTCGCCTACACAGCACTGCCGTCTGCTTCCAACCCCGCTGGACACGTAGATACTCGCTGGCTACCAGTCTCCTTTGCCCAGGCTCCAATTCAATCGCCCGTCGTCCAAAATCCAAAAATTACTGTTCGCGGCGATTATTCACCGTCCTTAAATTTAATTCCGCCGGCTCAATTATTCCGGGATAAACACAAAAACAACTATTACAAAATTACTATAAACACGAACGAAAATGACGAATAATTAAAATAATTAAATTTCTACTAATATTCTAACGCGACCTAAATTCCATTAATCACCAATAAATGTTGCGATAGATTACTGTTCATTACTTAACACTGCAAAATAAAATCAACGGTATCGTGTTCAAGTCCGAAAATAAAAGTTTCACTACTATCACATACATCTGACCTCTCCCAGATCTAAGCTGCTTCTCACCCGTCTACTTCAACACAATATTGTTGTCCTTTTCTTAGCGTTGTTCATCTTTCAAAACAGCCGCCCATCACCGACTGAAATTCACCACTATATTTTATGTTCAAGTTCGACATTTTCGGTGTTTAGCGCTGTTTCGTAATCACTATCTTTCTTCTGGGCCTTGTAAACATTTAATCCGTTGTCATCGGGTCTTTTTATTGTTCCTTTTATTTACAATGTAATATTCGTACCTTCCGGGATGCCGTGTGGTGTTGCTGTATTTTACTCGCGCGTCGATTGTTTCTTAATCCCCTATGTAATGATACTTTAGATTAATTCTTTCCGGTCTTGCATTCGTTCCTCCGGGTCGAGACTAATTTTGCTGGATTCCTCGTAATTTCCTCTATTGCTTTCCAAAGTTTCGACGTAATCCGTCGACGCGTTCTCAAGAAATTAACCGAAATGTGGTTTTCCCTATGTCATTAGCATATCAACAATGACTTCATGTTGCTACTTCAAACATGTTAAAAATACAAATTCTTTCGTTTATGATTTCTCGTGAACCCGTGGTGCGATTTTCTTGATCTTGGTGTCATAGTTTTTCTAAAATTGTCCGCCAAATGGTGTTCACGTTGCCCTGCCCCAAATTTCCCGTTTTCACTGATTTCCAAAAAATTCCCCTTCCGCGGCACGATCGCTCATTGTTTTCCGGCGTTGCCTAAATTCTCTTGGAGTTCGACTGGAAATACTGTTCAATAAATTATTTAATAAATTATGTTATCGGACCGGTACAAATCATTACAGTAAGTAAGATAAACAAGTCAAAAATGAAAATATTGCCTGAACCAAAAATGCAATTCAATGCATTTACGACAGTAAAATATAAATAAAGGGATGAGATAAAATTCCCGTAATAATAATCCATTACAACGTATAATAGAGTACAATTCAATTTCTTTAATACTAAATTTACTGTTATTACCACTTCAAACCCTTCCTTTATTACCCGACCGCGGTCCTCTAGAAGACCTAGAAGCGATTTTACGGAGATCCTAAAGGGGTCACCCTAAAGGTGATACAATCTCAAGAACGCGGGAAATTATGATGTAGATCATTTAATGCACATTGTATACCCTTCACCCTTGGAGGCGTGGTCTAACTGATTTAGAAGATATTTTAAACTTAAATCATTTCATATTCTGTTCGTAAGTATTTCATAACATATCTCTGCAAAACTCAAAAACCATGAGCGTGTTATAACAAACATGTCATCAAAAGCCAGATCTCGCAGAAAGTTTAATATATTTCACTGTGATCCTCTTCACCACAAAGATCTGTAAGGACCCGTTTGATATTTCTGGCTTTAGCAGTAGAAGTAAAGTCTATTGACCGTTATATTCCCAGCCACAAAATGCTGTTACGTTTTAAAATCGAGTTTTACAGTTTTATGACTTTTCGTGAATTTGTAATTATTATTATTATTATTATTATTATTATTATTATTATTATTACTATTATTGTTGTTGTTATGGTGCAGTCTTCACACATATTAAGACAGATATTTGTCTATTGGCCGTTTGTCCACGTTTGTGGTTTTATGTGTCGAAATCGCAGTATATTATACTTCATACTTGGAGCTTTTTAACAATCGTCACGAATGCAGTGTTAAATATGTGGTAACATTAACATTTGTCTATTAATCGTGAAGTGACAAATCATTCTAATTTTGAACTTACGAATTTTCCTAAATTATTGATGTAGTTTTTACTGCTATTTCTGCGTCTTTTCTTCACTTCTTGTTTTCTGATTCTCAGAAAAGTTTTCCTCTTTCGTCCTTTATTTTTATCTTTAATACTACGTAAAATAACTATCTGAAGATGTATCACTATCATCTGGATGCTTAAAATCACTACTAACCGATGAAAAATCAGATATATCGGACAAATTCACATCTTCTCTATTCACAGCAATCCTGTTTTGATGTTCTAAACACCGGGAAACGGAATGATGTAATCTCGTAGAGGTAACGATGTTACGGAAAAAGGGCGCAATTCTATATTTCAGTAGCATCTCATACTCATCTATTGGGTTTAGCCCAGTACTATTTGGAAGGATGGTAGAAAGCCACCTAAAGAAGGCTTTGAAACGTTTTAGGAATAAAAACCAGCTTCCAGCCAACCCCTCAATTTTTTAAATTGTATTTATTTTATTCATTTTACGTCAAAAACAGTTAAAAACTGAGTGTGACGTACTATGGAAGGGGAGTGGATTCAATTCTAATAAATTTTAATGCGATTTCAGGTAAACCCAATTATACCCAAAAAACAATGGGTAATGGGTGGGTTCGGTTATTTAAAAATCCGTTTTTCACCCCTGCCCCTCTCCACCGCCGCCTGAGTGCAAATGAGGGGTGTCCAGAGGGTGGAGACAAAGAGAGTACTCTGGAGCCGAGTGGAAAGAAGTGCAGAGAGATGGTAAGGAGTCGGGCTGTGTTTTGGGTTCGGGACAACTCCAAGCGGCTTTGGAGTCTGCAGCAACGACCTTGGGACGACCTCCCTGGCAGAACGGCGGGAAAACTTTGTGAACTTCTGGCTATCCTGATTACGGCATGTTTGGGTACGATTGTGGTTTACTGTAAACTATAAATGTAGCTAAAAGTCGTGAATGTTGTGAAGCCTGCAGTATACATGTACTTTTTACAACACTAAAATTGCCAGACTTTGAAATTAACATTACAGCTTCCTTAATGAAATACGGGCTAATATATAAATATTACTTCCTACAAGTGTTTCCGTTTGAAATCAAACCACTGCATCAAATCTTTGGGTCAATATCACGATTTAGTTTTTAATGATTGAACCAAATTGGAGCACGGTTAAAAAAAACAATTACCATGCACGGGAAAAAGATTTCCCATAGAAAAGAATTGAAAAGGTTTTTTTTCGAGAAACTAGTAAATGCCACAACGAAGAGTAAAGTTAATGAAAAAATCAGTCAGTCGATAAACGAAACTGAAAAAGAAACGCAAAATCTACATCAGTATTATGAGTAAAGTCCTTGCTTTAGGAACTCGGTTTTGAATAATATTTGAAGTAGTTGGCGATATGACATGATTTTATTTGTGCAACCTTTCACCCTCTTTTTATGCAACGGGCCCCAACCTGGCTCTCGAGAGGCCGCACCAAGCGAACGGCACAGGGGCCTCTGGGCGGCGACGATCAATAGCGCAGCATCCCTTTTTGCTTGGAGCCTGACTTACTGGCCTGTCCACAATTCAAAAGGTAACTTGCTCAAACTGGCACTCTGAGACCTATAATCGGATGGAGGTGGAAAGGCAAAAGCAAATAAATCGCGACAGTTTTAGTATCTATGAAATACGCACTGTCATAAAACTCCATATAATATGAAAAAGTAACTTGGGTAAGTAAAAACAAAAATAAATTACACTCACTTAGATTTCTTAACACCACTCCGTACCAACTTTAAAATTTATCCTATTGGATACTTCCTAGCTATAGTTACAATATATAAAAATGTGAAAAAATATGGAACATGCCTTAAAATAATACATTAGAATAAGAATAATTCTTGTAATATTATGACTTTTTGTTTCACAATTTTCTAAATATAAAATTCCTTTTATAATGATTTTTCTCCCTTTTTATAACAATTTATCACACTTTTAATTACAATAATTGAATACAGTTTCAATATTAGTTACATCATATTTAAATTATTAATTTTTTGTATGTCAAAGTTCAAGTTTATCTTCCCAAACAGAATTCAATAACTATCCCTTGTTTTTTCTCTATCTCTCTTCCTGTCTCTCTTCCTGTCTCTCTTCCTGTCTCTCTTCCTGTCTCTCTTCCTGTCTCTATTCCTGTCTCTATTCCTGTCTCTCTTCCTGTCTCTCTTCCTGTCTCTCTTCCTGTCTCTCTTCCTGTCTCTCTTCCTGTCTCTCTTCCTGTCTCTCTTCCTGTCTCTCTTCCTGTCTCTCTTCCTGTCTCTCTTCCTGTCTCTCTTCCTGTCTCTCTTCCTGTCTCTCTTCCTGTCTCTCTTTCTGTCTCTCTTTCTATCTCTCTGTCTCTCTTTCTATCTCTCTGTCTCTCTTTCTATCTCTCTGTCTCTCTATCTCTCTGTCTCTCTTTCTATCTCTCTGTCTCTCTTTCTATCTCTCTGACTCTATTTCTATCTCTCTGACTCTATTTCTATCTCTCTGACTCTATTTCTATCTCTCTGACTTTATTTCTATCTCTCTGACTCTATTTCTATCTCTCTGTCTCTCTTTCTATCTCTCTGTCTCTCTTTCTATCTCTCTGTCTCTCTTTCTATCTCTCTGTCTCTCTTTCTGTCTCTGTCACTCTTTCTGTCTCTCTATCTGTCTGACTGTCTCTCTTCCTCTTTCTCTCTTTCTCATAAAAATCTTTAGTAGCATTAAACAAAATTATTCTTTCCATTGCGGAATTCTAGAGCAGTTATAAAACCCTCCTTGCTGCTTGTAAGCCTCCGACACCCGCCTCCGTGACCTGGCAGGCCGCGCGAGCACGGAATAACGGCTTGTAATCTCACACCGCTAAATTTTCTACAAGGAGTTTTATAACATGCCCGCCTAGAAAATGCTGTACCTGAATAATTTGCGACTCTCAAGAACTTGAAGCTTATAGAAAACAGTCTCTGGACGTGAGAATAATAAGGAATGGCCCACGTGAGAATAATAAAATGAATGTTGGCGCCTTACTTGCGAGGAACTTTTTCAGGAAGCGAATGGGTTTTTCAACACTCTTAGACGGAATATTCGATTCAACTGCTGTAAACTGATAATATAGAATTTTGCAACAACACAACTTACAGAATCGCCTTCTGGTCTAGAGCCACTGGATCTATGTAGGGGCTTCCGACATATCGATGACTATACTGCTCTAGTCATAGAACCGAACTCGTTCAGAATACTACGCTAGTCACTGTTCTTTCTCCAACATTGGGAACGGGCTATCTCACTATGAATTCGCTGAACAGTCACATTTGACAATAACTGGAATATTTACAAGGGCTTTAATAATAGCTCTTAGACAATAAGCCGAAAAAACTGTATTTTATTAAAGTTTGTTTTAGATCCTAATCCCCTAACCATTGTTTTAAAAATATAAAATTTAGTAAATATATTGACTTAGCGAAGTCAATATACTTACTGAAACTACGAATTAAATCTTGGAGATATTGAGGAATTCCTAAAAGTAAAAGTTTGTAAATTAACTTGGGTGCCAAACTGTAACGAAAGCCTTTTCAATATCAGGAAAAACTGCACTAACGTACTGTAAATTATGAAAGGCAAGTGTCTTCAGTTAGTCTGAGTATTTGGTGATTCGTGGAGTAAAGAGATCGAAAGCCAAATTGATAGTAAGGAACGACATATATAGAATTTAAGAAAATATTTAGTTTAAAGAAAATTCACCGATCAAAAATTTTCCCTAAAGATAGAAGTAATCTAATCCGTGTGCAATTTGAAGGATTTTCTGGTGGTTTTCCAGGTTTCAACATTGGAATAATATGGACATGTTTCCATGATTTGGAAAAATATCTTAAACGAAGATATGCATGATACATTAAATATTGCAGTGAGGGCAATACGCGGAAATGAAAATTGGTTAATGGAGAAATATAATTTGGCCCGAAGGATAATTTTGGGGGCAAATTTATTATACTGTTAGTACCTTTTTATTACTTTTTGTTCGGCATTCCTGCCTTTCAAGGGTGCTTATACATGATTATATGAACTATAGGATTAACCATCCTCAGGTCTGTCAATATAATAAAGAGCTGGGCGAGTTATGTTTTGTGTGTGTGTGTGTGTGTGTGTGTGTGTGTGTGTGTGTGTGTGTGTGTGTGTGTGTGTGTGTGTGAGAGAGAGAGAGAGAGAGAGAGAGAGAGAGAGAGAAAGATTATATTTTCTGGTATTTAAGGAGGCTTGAAAATGTCCGTAGAATAACGTAAGTGGATTCTCTGTGGTTGACTGTACTTCTTCCCTAGATTGTAAGCAGCTGTAGCTGGGGATTCTGGTGGTGTATCATAAAAGCTTTTTGAGATTTTGATAATGTAGTCCTGAATTGATTCTATTTTTAATTCTCCATGTAATTGTTTATTGCTTACAAACAATGGACCTTTAGTATTTTTTCTGAGGCATTTATTTTGTATTATTTGAAGTTTGTTAATGCGGCTATGGGCTGCTTTTATCCAAACGGGACTTGCGTAGTTAGTGAGGGTCTTAATTACTGATTTGTGGATTATTTTACCGCATTCAATGCTAAGTGAAGACTCATGATTTAATAAGAAATAGTTTTATAATTTTTGAGTATGTTTTGTTTACTATGTTCGTGATATGTGCTTTCCAGGTTAATTTTGGGTCCATTGTTACTCCTAGGTACTTAACTGGTGTTTGGTTTGGTAGCCATGGTATGGGTGAGTTTTGAATGAGTAAAGGAGGAGGTAATTTTGGCTTATGAAGGGTGAAACCTTTTGCTTGTGATTTTGAAGTATTAATTTTAATTCCCCATTTTTCAGTCCATTTCAAAAATTTAACCAAGTCATTTTGTAATTGGTCATGTGCGCATAAGATAATGTTGTGTGATGTAAACAGTGCCGTGTTATCAGCAAATAAAGCTATTTATGAGGTGTCTGGTTGAGGAATATCTGATAAATAGATATTGAAGAGGAGAGGAGAGAGACAGGATCCTTGTGGAACCCCTGCGTCAACAGAAATTTTAAAATTAAAATAAACAATACACTTTCAACAAAACTGTTAGAGCCTAATAGAAAAGTTCTCGTAACAATGGCGAGATTTCCCAGGTGACGCTGCGCGTGCGGCGTGGGCCCCGAAGGCCACTGCGCCATCTGCTTTTCACCTGAATCAAGCGCCGCTCTCAAAATGGCAGACAAAGAGTAAGTGCCTCGCTCACGAATGAATTCAACAGGAAAGAGTACCAACGGTAAATCTATAATTTTTCAATCAATAATTTTTGGGGGGAAACCCCGCTAGCCGACGGTAGGTCGGCGCCGAATCTCACCATCCAGCGGGGGGAAGATCACCGTCATCTCCCGAGAAAACAACATGTACTACACTTACGGGACTAATGACCACATTAGTTGGCGCACCATCCAGTGGGGGAAGATCACCGTCATATCCCGAGAGAAAAACATGCACTACATTTACGGGACTAATGACCAAAGTAGTTTACGCACCGTCCAGTGGAGGAAGATAATAGTCATCTCCCGAGAGAGAAAAACATATACTACACTAACGGGACTAATGACCAACGTAGTTGACGCGCCCGGAACCACGAAAAAACCAATCAATCAATAAAAAATTCCCTAAAAATGGGCCCTCTTTCACCTGGGCCCGCCCGCATATTGCACTTGCGGGCTCGAACGTCATACCAGTTGTAGCTATCTATCTAGGATCGAAATTCCGCCATCGGAGAGACCATGGTGGAAAACATGGGTGAACACCTCCCATGCGGAAGGAAGCGGCGGCGATTGTGTAACGGTTAGCGGGTCGGGCTGTTATACCCATGTTAGAGGGTTCAAACCCGATCGAAGCCCTGGATTTTTAACGGCGAAAAAATCCTTCGTACGTCTTCCTTCGGAGTGGAAGTAAAGCCGGCTGTCCCGTGTAGTAGATTTACTGCATGTAAAAGCTCCTCAAGCCTAAATGATGCCTCTGAGCTAAATTCAAATTGCCTGTTTCGTCGCCCAAGTAATACCTTCCTTCTCCCCTAAAGGAGCGTAACGAAATTTGCGTGGTCAGACGGAAGAGCAGGCCTCATGGCCTGAGTTTCGCCACGTACAATATTTCATTCATTCATACCTCCGGCGCCCCAATTTTTGCTCGTTCTGCGCAACACCAGTTTGCGTCAGGAACCGCGTGATCATAGCACGGCCACTAAGTTTGAAAAGCCAGGCCAGAAGCTCGTCGCCATGTTGCCTGGACAGCGAGTAGTGTTTAGAAACATTTTGTGAGTGACAATTTTCAACGGCAAGCAACCCAAAATAACACGTTGAAGGTGTACACGAGGCAATATTTAAAAGAAATGCTTCATAAATCAGATGCAATGTAACGAGGTGATAATTTTGGTATCTGGCTGTATTTAAAATCCCCGCTAATATTGTGACGCAAACAGGTGTCTGAAGCATATTGGCTGAAATCGATACGCTGCACAAGGGGGCCCCCCCACCCGCGAGCGAGACTTGATCACTAGAACCCCTCTGTTGGAGTCATCGCAGAAACAACGGCTATGCAACCCCCCCTGAGCTAAACTTAAAATTATAGATTTCCGACCTAGCTGAAAAGCTAGTGTCGAAAATACTACCGCCGTCAAGACTCGAACCTAGGACCTTCCGGTCAGAGGCGCTGCAGTGACATCAGTTGATGTATGGAGCTACCGCTCCCGGTGAATTTGTTATTTTTTATTATTTAAGGTACTAACACTACTTGTGTTTGCTATTCATTTTGATAAAGTGGGCCCGAATTAATGTTGTTAGTAAATGCAAACGTAGTCAATGCTGCATCTAACGGTCAACTCTGCGTAAATGACGCAACGCCGCAGGCGGCGTCGGCAACGGTTCTTCTACAGAGACACTCTCCCGCTCCGTCATGGCCGGTCGTTTTGCAAGCCACACTGCAATGGTTCTTGTGTAACACTGCGATATTGTTGTTTCGTTGGTGCGCTCCTGACTGCGTCATGCGTCACACGGATGCCCATGGCTCATCAAAACCATTTTGCTTATAATCCAATGCAGGTTTTTCATATTTTGCAAACGTATTCTGTGTGTGCGAGCATTTTGTGCAAGAAAAACGTGGACATATGTATCTACAAATATCGTTTCCATCGTCCTAATATCAAACAAGAAAGGTATTGTGCATAATAATAATAATAATAATAATAATAATAATAATAATTTTCTTCCTGTAAATAAGAGCTAGCTTGATGACAGTTAAGCAAAAAGTACAAATATTTGTACAGTAGATACTTTCTCGCATTATTTGTAACGGTTTGCAATATTATATACTTCATGAAACTGCAAAAGTCTAGGCAAACAATTACGTAAAATTAGTTTATACGTAATTTTACGTGAAACATAGGCAAATTTTAAACAATTATTTTCTCAAAATTAGCTTCATATTTTACAAAATGTTCCCCTAGTACGCATCAAAATACGGAAATCGTGCTGCAAGTCCCATTTTCAGGGAACTCTCTTTATAGCTCTATTGTGAGATGGTGACACAAGAGAAGAATGGTTCGGTTGGGGTAGTTTCTTGAGGGCGAGGTGAAGCAGAGAGGAGGACGGGCCAGAAAGTGGCAATTGAAATATGTAAATAAGTTTCTAATTACACGAAGTTAACAAATACATCACTCCCTTCTCAAGTCATTGACAAAGAACGCAAGGGAGGGAACGAGAGTAAGTGATTGCAGCCTCTGCGGCTCCTGCCAGTGCTGCGGCCAGCGGCTGCCGGTGGAAACAGGCCCGCGGTTCGTCGCTCGCAGGCACGACTTCTGCGACGCCGGCCTGCCGCAGTACATGAAGGGTGTCGTCAACTACCCAGGCGAAGTTCTGCCGCCCAACACGGGTGAGTCCTGACATGCAGTCATGTAACAATTAACTGTCTACAGAGGTAAAGCATTACAGAAGAAAAGACCGGGAGCGGTAGCTCAGGGCATCAATTGATGTAACTGTAGCGCCTCTGACCGGGAGGTCCTAGGTTCGAGTCTTGACGGCGGCAGGATTTCCGACCCTAGCTTTTCAGCTAGGTCGAATTCAGTCGCTGTCTGGAGGAGAATTCTAGCGGCCAGCTGCTCTGATTGGTAGTGAGATATACAAAATTTCTCTACATTAATGTCTGGCAAAGATCTTAGCGTCCGGCTTGCTGGGTCAATGGGTCACGATATATTATAATCCTAATTACCTTTATAATGGATTATAGGATCCGCAGACTATACAGCGCAGCTGGGAATCTGAAATAGAATGATTCTATTCCTAGTTCATTACTTTTTGATTGACTAAATGAAAGATCACTTTCTTTTCTAAAGAACAAAATTTAACAAAGTTTATTGTTACCTTTTTAGCAAACAATTTAGTGAATTTAATAAAATGATTTGATGTTATGCCTTTGATCAAGATATCTTTGAATTTACAGTTTTATACCGCGGTTAACTTATCTATTCTTCGTTGATGTTCCTCGTAGACTTCTCAGTCGAAATATCTTGCGAGCTCGCCGTAATCCAAAGTCCCAAGAAGTCCTCTTCTGCCCCTATCCAAGCTAGTCTCAAACTATCAAAATTATCAGTCCCGATTACGTCCTATGACATAGTCCCGAAATCTATTACTCGATTACCACTCCCGACAAAGTCCCAATTTATGCATCAACATTACTTCCACATGCAATATCTGCAATATCATTTACTGTCCTTAAAATTTCACGATCTGATAACCCGATTCTGACTATCTGTATTATACTCGTTCCCTCTCAGGAACCTACGATCAGTTCAGAAACGCGATGCCGGTCAGAATGAAATCTTCCTGCATGATTCACCCTCGAAGACTTCGTATTAAACTACCTTCCTCTTTTTTCATAACACTTGACCGTACTTCTCTCACCCAGCCAATCCATACGTTCGTTATATTTTGGTGTAGCTGACCTTTCGATCGTCTAAACTTCTTCGCCCAATCCCAAATTTTCTACTTTCGTCATCCAGCCACCTCTTAATGCATTTACAAAAAACAAAAACTACACTGTTTATTCACGGTCGTTGCTAAGCCCTTGCTCTCGTGATATTTCCTAATGCATGTTCCACCATATAGTCTACAAATAAATGTTAGTTTATTTTCATGTGACATATCGGTATGTCACAGTAGTTTTCCGTGTTTTTTTCGATCAACACCTGGCGAATGCCGGAGCAGTTCCCTAGCAAACAGGCCACGGACCACGCGCGATCTTTCCTTCCTCTTCCTTGTCCTATCCTGTCCCCTTACACACACACTTACACTAACATGCACTACACTACCACATATTCCGGGAGACCGGTCGGGAGCTTAGAGCTTGTCCCGGCTGGGGCGGTGCCCCGCTGGTGGGAGAGTACTGATTTGGGGGAAACCCCACTAGCCGACGGATCTCGCCATCCAGCGGGGGAAGATCACCGCCACATCCCTATAAAAAACATGCACTGCACTTACGAGACTAATGACCAAAGCAGTGGACCTTTACACACACACACTTACACTAACATGCACTACACTACCACATATTCCGGGAGACCGGTCGGGAGCTTAGAGCTTGTCCCGGCTGGGGCGGTGCCCCGCTGGTGGGAGAGTACTGATTAGAGGGAAACCCCGCTAGCCAACGGATCTCGCCGTCCAGCACGGGAAGATCACCGCCATCTCTCCAGAAAAAACTTGCACTACACTTACGGGACTAATGACCAAAGCAGTGGACATGCCTGGTATCGCTAACCAACCAACCAGTATCCGCTGTGTGTGTGTGTACGTGGGCGCAGGGCTGGAGGAATGCGACGAGGTGCGGCCGCGAGGGTTACTCCGGGTGCCGCAGCCCTTCCCGTGGCGCTGCGAGCAGCCGCCCTACGTCGCCTCCGCCCACCAGAGCTGCCCTTGACGCGTATGCACCCTTTTCAACTCCTTCCCTTCTACGCACGGTGACGCTGCAGGGGGGCAAGTTTGAGACGGAAAAACTGTTTCTTTTTTGGGACACTCGTATCGAAAAATTGGATTAAACGCCTTCCTGTATGTAGTAAATTACATCCTCTTAACACGTTGGAATGGAGCATTTTGAAGAAAACTTTGAAAGTGTCTCAAGGGCTTCGTGTAGAGTACCTCTAAATTTAAAGAATAATTTTCAAAATCACAGTCTCGAGACGGACCAGAGCGATGGATTCTATTTGGAAAAAATCCTGCGAATTGTTTAGTCTCTAGTGTTGTTCACATACTGACGAACAGAGAAGCAGACAGACGGATAGATGTAGAAAGTGATAGTCGGACAGATAGATGAACGGACGGACGAACGGACGGACTAACAGGCAGACTGACAGACGGACGGACAGGCGGACAAATGGCCTGTCGGACACTCGGACGGACGGACGGAGGATCGGACGGACGGAGGATCGGACGGACGGAGGATCGGACGGACGGAGGATCGGACGGACGGAGGGACGAACGGACAGACGGATAAACGGGCAGACCGACAGGTAGACGTGGGGACGGACGGACGGAGAGACAGACACATCAACGGACAAACGACGGATAGATTGTCAGACGGAGAAACGGGCGGGCAGATGGACGGGGACGCAGACGGATATTTAGACGGACAGACACACGTTTTGAAAACGCTACTTCCTCGATGTCATGGGACCTCAAAACGTAAATTTCACTTGAAATCTCGACTTCGATTTTCCGCAGCTTTGCATAACTTTCTCTATACTACATTTTTACTCGGTATACATATACGTAATCAGAAGGAAAAGTAAAACCAATGGGGACTTTGAACACGTCAATTTTTATAGTGCATTAGAAACAATTAGGTGAAGTTTGGAAGGCCTCTTAATGATGGTATCAGAGCTTATTCTTAAATATTGAATCAAACCTCAAATGGAATATACATATAACATAATTAAACACTAAATTCAGCTCATTATGTTATGCATTCAGAATTTTAATTCTGTCAGCCTTTATGCAGCTCGTTACGTGTATTTTGCAAATGCATATTCCCGCCTGAGATATGGCATAGTATTCTGGGTAAGCTCATCCTTTAGTGCCCAGACATTTAGATTGCAAAAGAAAACTATCCGAATAATGAAAAAATCCCATCCACGTGATCCGTGCAAGCCTCTTTTCATAGGCTTGGAATCTTACCATTGCCTTGCTTAGTTATTTACGAGTCTGTAGTATTTGTCAAAACTGACTTACTTAACGGTGGGAACATATTTTCATGTAATACTGATATTTATAGTTACAACACTCGGCGTAGAAATCATGTTCATCAAGTGTCGGTATCAACAGCTAACTACAAGAAATCCACATACAATAGTACGTTACTTTACTACGCATTGTCAGATGAAATTAAACAATTAAAATTGGTACACAAATTTAAGTTAAAAGTAAAATATTTTATGCTGCAAAAATGTTTCTATACAATTAGAGACTATACTGATCGTCAAAAACAAAAATAATGTTTACTTTAACAAAACAATGATATAGTATAATGAATTAGTTTACATTTACATTATATAATTTTAAAAAAAGACTTAAATGCTTGTAACAAGTAATGCACTTTTCGGGTCAATGACCCCCCTCTCGATCGAGTTTTTGTCAAGTTTCCCTGATCCATTGAGCAAATGCTGAGATGGCCCCTTGATTTGCTTCTGGACGTAAATGTAGCTTCACTATGCGCATGTTTTGTTGAGCTTTCCATTTACTTGTAGTGGTAGTAGAGCTTAGGGCGAGTTTCTATTTTGTTAGCAATACAGAAAAATTAAATCCGTTCGTTTACCGTTAAAAATAATTTTTCTATAATTGGCAACAAAAATATCTAGTTTTTGAAATGTTAATCTCTCGCTTTTTTAAATTTATTATTATTATTATTATTATTATTATTATTATTATTATTATTATTATTATTAATCTTTCAACTATTGATAGTTAAATTGTTGGGAAGGGATTCTGAAACTCAAGAAAGCGTGCGCAGATTATTTCTCCCCCATACGTCACATGCAGTTTTTGACTGTTTTTGACTAAATCAATAAATAAATCAATAAATGTTGAAATTCGTTATTTAATGTTTCTGAAATTGATGAATTGTTTTATTTTTATTGTTCTAGACAGGACTACATCAACATCTGGATTTCATCAACGAAGTTCAAACTCAAGAATCTGTATCGTTCGATTTATCGACCGAAGCATTAAAATGTAATAAAGTACTTACGCTTATTTCACTTGACGAAACAGTTAATTTAGTCTACTTGATCTTTAGTCTTTGCTATTACTCTCTGAGCTGTGCAGGGGAGACACAGCACTCTGCTGGATCCAGTTACTTTTTCTGTATCTTTATCTCGGAAAGTACGTAAAAGTTAGTTTTTTTAAAATTTGGCACTAATATTTATGTGTCGGAATTATATTGAAGAGTTATTATATATCAACAATTAAATATTCTATATTTGAATACTGGAGCGGTAAACCCTAGGTAAAGCACAAGATTTCATTTTCGATGCTCTGTTTTCATGTGTTTATTTCATATATCAAATAATATTACTAATGAAAATTGCCGAATAAATTAAGCACGAAGGAAAATCATAAGCAACGGTTGTTTTCCAGCATTGAAGCGGGGAGCTTTCAGCACATGTTGCGATTGTGGTCAAACGTTCACGTTCAAATTACAAATTTCAACCCGAATTAGAGCGCAATGAAATGGCACTCACATGAATGCTTCTCTGACAGGAAATTGCATAAAATATCAATAGGGAAGCACTCCAAGCATTATGAGTACCCAACAAAGTTATGGTAGGGCCATCAGATCCTATGTTGTTCTCCATTCAAGGGTTAACAAGTACTTTAGTTCAATTATTTCCCACAGTTTGTTATTTTAAATTTCAAAGCCTAATCCTTTATTTTTGTGTAACGTTCATCACGGTTTCATAGAGCAAAGATGTACAAATTTTACATTTTATTGACATTGTATGCACTATATTTTCATGTTTTTAAGACTTATTCCGATTCATCCAGCACTAAATCAGTAGGGTGAGTATCGTACCTAACATTATGACACTATATGAAAATATTCATGACTTCTGTCAGAAAAAAGGGTTACAAAGTGTTACCACATGAGTTCACTATTTATTGGTCAGTAAAAAACAAATATTTCTGAAACAAAAATTGATTTCAAGAATCGTTAGTTTTTTCTTAATTCAATTATTTATTATTGCAACAACTAAAAGGTCTTTAGCGACGTCTTGAATAGTTTAAATTTTTACACTACAATACAATAGTATACAATTCGTCGAAAATTAGTGTCATTTATAAACAGATTTTACGAATTTTATTTTATTTTTGAAACGCCCTTTAGCATACTTTTCTTTGTGATTTAATAATACACTTTAATATACGTACAATTTCCAATTATATTTCATCAAAAAACAATTTCATTCTGATATGTGGGAGAACGTTTTCTCCTTGATATTTTTGCCTTTATTCTAAGAATTTAGGACATTCATCTTTTAGATGAGATACATTTTGTGGAACACTTTAGGACAGATTGGAATGCATTATTGGTTAACAGGTAATAATAGTTTATGTTACAGTAACTTGTTCTTATTCTTGTTAACAACCTTTTGTTCTTTTGCGCTTAGATTTTTATTAAATTTAAGATTACGGTCATGATAAATTTTCTTGTTAAGAATACTGGCATTTCGTTTTCTCCGAGAGCTATTCTATTTTACTGTAAATAACTTATTGATACAAGTACTTTAAGTCATCAATTGTACTAGCCTTAGTTAATAACATATTCAAATATTCAGCTGTCCTTTTATTAGACCACAGACTAATATCATTTGTATTTTTTTGTTGATTCTATGAGTTTCTTTATGATGAATTTCCCTGATTTGGTAATGTTATAGTAAAATTCTTGAATGTTTAGGGACTTTTTGTCGGACATAGTTTGTATTGCTCTAAAGAAATTTGAGAAAATTATAAATACATTGCCATTTATTTGGTAGACCAGTTTGTGTGCTAACATTAGGGATTGCAGATCTGCAGTTGAATATTGCAATATGAATGTAATTGATGTTTAATTGTGGCTTCGTATGTAGTAGCAACAGCATAGGTTGCGTTCTCATGTTTAACCACATATTTGAAAAGGGCTGCCCTCTCCATTGGTAAGTTCGGCAGATAATAAATCCTACTTTTCTGCTGTGGGGTAGGATTCCCCAAGAGAAGATAAGCTAGTTTAGATTCTATTTCTGGTAAAATCCAAGGGTAAATACAAGTATTATATATTATTTTCTTTTCTGTGGGTGATCTCTAGACACCAATTTTTTGCTTTAGTAATTCAATCTTTGCATACAAAGGATTGAAAATATTGCCAGTTTAAAATTAATTCAAAATTTAAGGACTGATCATCATTTGCCAAATTTTGGCAAAAAATTGATAATATTCCTACTCCCAACCTCAGCCTTGCAATTCGTCGCTGTGGATAATATAAAATTTTGTCAACATATTGAAGAAAAACGCAGCAACTGTTGTAAATGCTTTCGATTTACAGATAGTTTTAAGATACATTTCGCTTTTTAACTCGGGTTCTTTTCGAAGTGGCAGGGAACTATTTTCTCAGAAGTTCTTCAACTGCAGTAATGGGAGATGTGGGTTTTGCCAGTTCGAGGTACAGGTTTTAACGATCACAGAAAAGGAGTAGCCTTACAGAAGTTTCCTGTTAAGTTTCCATTTTGTTCAGAAAGTTCTTTAGAGCCAACAGATTGATAATTAACTAATCTACATAAGTACAGGGAAGAAATAATTCTCAAGCAATCTTAAAAGCCACCTGTTACAAAACGCTTTCCTTCACCAAAGAGCGTCTAGCGGACAAGTCAAACAATTTATGTTATAGCAATCAGTAAGGCAAGTTCTGAATATTGTGTTGGTGTAAGTATCAATTTTGTTGCGTCAATCAGTAAAGTTCTGTTAATTAAAAAATTCCAAAATACGTAATCACATTTTTAAATTACAGCCATTCATTTCACTCCTATTTTACATAAAAATTCATTCAAAATAGAGGTATCTGAATTTCCATAGCTCTTTTTTTAAGAGCTGCAAGAGATTCGAAACCAGCATTGGTCTTTCGTCAATAACACTAATTCAAATTCTTCACTACCTCTACACGAATGAACCTCCTCTACACGTTGGGTGGAGGCCTTGAAATGTGGACGCATAGCATCTGTTGACCTCTCACGCAGTAGAGTAATCGTACACTGTTTATCAGATGAAAGACGTTGAACTGCGACGGAATTATCCGCATATACTGGTAAGTTAGCGTCGACAGTAATCCGCATTTTACGGAATGTATTGAAGATGCACAAGGGTTTTGCAAAGTGGGTGCCACATGCTTCAACTGAGATGCAAAACTTGACTCGATACGAAACATGCCGTATCAATCTGGAGCGATTCCAACATGAAGAAAAGAAGATGTTGAGTTGCATTATTGCAATTGGTGAAACATGGGCACGAGTGTATGAATCAGAACTAAAGAGGCAATCCAATGAATGGCGGCGGCATGGTTCACCATTCAAACACAAGTTTCGATCCAATACCCACGATCCAATACTCACAATCCAATACTCACAATCCAATACTCACAATCCAATACTCACAATCCAATACTCACAATCCAATACCCACAATCCAATACCCACAATCCAATACCCACAATCCAATACCCACAATCCAATACCCACAATCCAATACCCACAATCCAATTCCCACAATCCAATACCCACAATCCAATACCCACCAATCCCAAATACCCACAATCCAATACCCACGATCCAATACCCATAATACAATACCCATAATACAATACCCACGAAGGTCAAGCTCATTTTGGCTTATGACAGCTGAGGTATTCTTGTACGTCATTCTGTTCGTGAGGGCCAAACTGTCACTACCACGTACTGTAGATCATTCCTGCTGCACACTCTGCGTTGTACCCTGAGGGGAAAACGTCCAGGGCTTCTATAATGCAATACTTCTCCATGAAAATGCAACTAGTTCAGTGCAGCCTGTGTCCAGAACCCTCTGCGGCGGTGAGGGTGGGAGACCTTGGAACACCCTCCGTACTCCCCTGATCTTAGTCCGTGCGTTTTTGGGCTCATTCAAAAATGAAGACGCCGCTGCATGGGAGGCGGTTTGCAAACAGGGAGGGCATCCTAACAGGGCATCGACGAGATCTGGTGCGCATAGACCCATCACATACAGATGATGGTGTAGAACGATTTTCCTAGGGATGAGACAAATTGACAGCTAGTGCTGGCAACATAACTGAACCATTAACCCTCCTCCCCCACCCGACAGCCGTTACTTAAGCTGCTAGGCCCGCCCTAACCCGCGTAGTCGTTTTTGTGGCTTCCAGACAGCAAGTAAGAAACGGCTCAACTTACTTTTTTTGTATTTTCTCTCACAAAATTGTATATGTATATTCCATTCATTTCTTGCTTAGATTTAAAAAACTACTATATTACAAAAATATCTAACTCTCCGCCCCCTTCTTTTCTTTTTTCTTTCTTTCATTCCTTCTTTCTTTCTTTCATTATTTCTTTCTTTAATTCTTCCCCTTCAATTTCTTAAGATGTTTTAAAATTATGTAACTATGTTAATTCTAATTTTGTTTATATTTTTCTTGTATCAGAAAACTGATGATGGCTAAGCCATCAAAAGCTGCTCTTATTGAAATAAATAGTATTGTTGACAATGACAGCGCCTTCAATCATTTCAATTATTCAATTAACATAACTGAAGGTTCTGTGGTCGTTGAGCTCTCGAGCCCATTAGACTCCCTTCCTGTATTCGCTCGTTTGCAGTTGGCTAACTTGTGAATAGCTTCGACACTTCCTTTTGTGGTAACCTTGTCCGACAAAAATATAGTGTGCCGCGAGAAATAATTAATATTAGGAAGTGCAGTGTAATGTGCTCTTCTGTAAAAATTCTTTTTTATTTATATATTACATCGAATTTACTTTTTGTGTGACAAATTTTGTGTTCATTCTAAAACAGAGACTTGAATGCGAGATGCGTACTGGTGCACGTGTTTTCGGCTTAAAATCATTTTTCATTCTATTTACATTCGTGGACGTTTTCTTTTACTGATTATGAGAGCATGTTAAGAGATTTTCCACATACGCAATTAAATTTAAATATTTCCCAGACTCACGCACGTGCATATACCTCAGCGAAACTCTTAGACTTCTTCATATGGATGTTTTCACAGGAGCTATTAGCACTTTACGAAGGGGCGTGACTGAACAGCTGTCGCGGCGGAGGGATACTTCTCTGAAATACATGTGATGTTCATTTGTTTTCGCGAACTGTCACTTTGGCACATCCTTAGGAAAATCGTTCTATAGAAATAAACAGGTCTATGTACTTATACAAAAATAAGAGACCTTACTTTTGGGGTTACCTTCGTACATTTGATTAGTAAGTGTTTACCACAGTACGTAAGTATTGCTTGATGACTTTTCAATTGTGGCGCCGCACAATGAAGGCGTAACGCCGCAACGGGATTCGCCCCGCCCCTCCCACCGGAGGAGCCCGACCACCGCGATGGCCGCGGCCGCCGCCGCAGCCGCCGCAGCCGCCTGCCCGCCCCCGCGCACATGCCAACTAAGTAATCACACACACACAGACATCCCTTGCAAGGGCGACATCCTAAGCGGCGTACCGGGAGCGGTGGCTCAGTGCATCAACTGATGTCTCTGCAGCGCCTTTGACCAGGAGGTCCTAGGTTCCCATTCCCCATGGCGGCAGGATTTTCGACACTAGCTTAGGATTCAGTCGCTGTCTGGAGGAGAATTCTAGCGGCCGGCTGCTCTGATCGGTAGTTTTCCGTGGTTTCTCCGATCGACACCAGGCGAATGTCGGAGCAGTACCCTAACAAACGGGCCACGGACCGCGGTACGATCTTTCCTACCTCTTCCTTGTCCTATCCTCTCCCCTTACACACACACACTTACACTAACATGCACTACACTACCACATTCGCCGAGAGACCGGTCGGGATCTTAGAGCTTGTCCCGGCTGGTGCGGTGCCCCGCTGGTGGGTGAGTCCTGGTTAGGGGGAAACTCCACTAGTCGACGGTAGGTCGGCGTTGGATCTCGCCATCCAGCGGGGGAAGGTCACCGCCACCCCCCGAGAAAAAACATGCACTAAACATACGGGACTAATGACCAAAGCCATTGACGCGCCTGGAAACGCGAAAAATCAATCAAGCAATCTAAGCGGCGTAATCGCTTTTTAAGGCTTACACGCCCCTACCACTGATTTACATTAAAACATTTATAAATCAATCATGAATGTGTTCTGGGAAGTTATTCCGCCGATAGTTGCGCAATTAGTATTAATTCTGCGTTTATTGAAGTAACATTAGCATTTGTTAACATTGGTGCATTTGATTCGGCTCTGCACTGCAACCACTCGCGCTTCGTACCGGTTGAGGTGGCTCAGGGCATCAATTAATGTCACTGCAATGCCTCTGACAGGGTGATCGTAGAGTTCGGATCCCGTCAGTTCCAGGACTTTCCGCACGAGCTACATAGCTACGACGGGTTCAATCGCTGTCTAACGGAGAAATCTAGACACCTGCTTCTCTGATCGGTGGTTTTCCGAAGTTTCTCTGACCAATACTAGGCGAATACCGGAGCTGTACCCTCGCAAACAGGCCACGGATCGTCCGCGATATTTTCTTCCTCTTTCTTCATCTATTCTCACTCCTTTCTTACTCACACTAACACTTAAATGCGCCTCACTATCACGCTTGGCGAAAGACCAGTCGAGATTTCCCTGGCTGGAGTGATGCCCCACTGATGAGAGATACCTTGTTGGGGAAAACCTCGAAAGTCAACTTGTAGGTCGGCGACGGATCTCCCCGGTCAGGGAGGAAGAGCACCGCCATCTCTTGCGACGAAACATACACTATATTTACGGGACTATTGACCTTAGCAGTTGACGTGCCCGGAAACGCGAAATTTTCAATCAACCCACGCTTCGTCTCGCGCCTCTAGCAGCGCTAGCACGTGCAATCACCTTCATTCGCGTTGCAAGAACACCTCTAAACGTACTAGTTGGTGTATCAGCACGGGAGATGATACACCTACTTTAGGAGATGGTATCTTGAACGTTATGATTAATGTAGTAGTAAACTATTACGAACACGATATATCAACGTGATTGTGCTGACACACAAACAAAACAAACTCGTGATGCTACAAAATTTCTCGTGCTTTATATTATCCTTATCTCTGTAGCCTGGGTTTAAATACTGTAGGATAGATGATGGCTCCCTGAGATACTCCTGCTTTTATGTTAAGTAGTGATGAATGAGCACCCTAGAGGCGGACTGAAAAAGAGCGATCTAGCTTTTAAAAGTACATATAAGATCAAGGGGCTTTGGACAGGAAGATCGTTTAGCAGTTCTGACTACCAACGACTTATTAGTATAAAGTACATATCTACGTAAGTAATTTATTTCAAATAGGAACAAGACTTTTTTGGAATAAAGAACGTACAATAGGACTTTTTCTGTCGAAGAAATGCTGTTTTCGTTGCAGTTTTACATAATTTTGATACTATGTTAGTAGTAGTATGCGTAAAAGGAAAAACAATTTTGATTATTTCGAAAACTCGCAGACCTAATGTCTAGCTAACTGTTTTAAAGAATATTACATCCGCTAATGTCTCTAGATTATTAAACAATGAACAGAATAATATTGAAGAACCGAAACATAAAATAGACCTAGCACTGCGGCAGCGGCGGAAAGAAGTGACAATAACGTGGGTTGCAATGCGCAGGCGCGGAGCCCTTCACGGGCGGCAGTGGCGCTGCGTCGCGGCCGGAGCCGGAAGCAGAGGTTCCGGGCGTGCGCCGCTGCGTGTGGGAGCGCTGCCAGCACCACTGCCCGCTCTTCAGCTGCAGCGGCACTTTCGACCGTCAGTGAACGACATTTTGAAACACTTCACCAACATTCATGTGCAGAGTAGTTGTAGTAAAGGGGACCCAAAAGTTACTATCCATTGTAAACTTTAAGAAAATCTTGATTTGGATCGACTTTAATTTACATGCCTTTGCTTTGTTTGTGATAGTTTCAATACTCTAAAACAATATTTTTCAATAAAACAGCTCGTGTTTATTTGTCATTGTTATTCATGATTGTGATAATGTTTACAACTGAAGAAAGGACATTCGCTTTAAGAACCTGGAGCAAAGGTGGGAAGGCTAAAATTTAATAATTAGTGAATGGAATAAATATTTCAACACGGTTCAACCTACACGTACAAGACAGCATAAGCACCCAAATCTATTCGGTCCTATACCTCCTCCAATAAATCGTTAGAGTAGCCGGGGCCTCCAAAAGTCTTGACAATAATAAGACAGGTCTGCAAGTTAAAAAACTGCATAGGATTTTTATACATTTTCTTATAGATTTCAACTTGGTAAAATCGAAAAAATACCCAAAATGTTCCATCTCGTCATTTTTTCTTGCTACACCCAATTGTTTCTTTGTATTTAGGGTAAAATCTTTAATGAATTTGAAATAGAGTATTCTGTTTTTGTTTAAAAATAGCCTTATAACTAAAACTTCTCACATTAATTGCATCAATTATAGATGAACTGGCAATAAATGAAAACAAATTAGTGGTTGAAGAGAGTAGTGGGGAGGGTGGATAAAGTAGTTTTATCGTTAACAAGGTCGCATGATTGTATCGAAACATTAAAAATTGATAGAGAGTAATATGAGCATGTTTAGGCTTATCTGGGAACTAGGAATAAATATAAATAATCTGTTGTTGGATTAGCTCATGTTTCAACAAGCAAATCAAGTTCCATCTTATACCTCACTCAGTTTGTATTCAACATTCAAAAGGTCCTTGTGATTGTTATTTTATTTCTGAAAATGGCTTGCAGAGGTTGTGTTATTTTTCTCCTGACAGATTCTGTTATATACGTGGTGAATACATAGTAAAAAGTCAACAAATAAACCACAAGTGAGTTTGTTAAAAAAGTTTATTTTGAATATTTCAAATTGAAATTTGGAGGTTAAGTCAGAACATTTGCAGCACAAGGTGTTCAAGAGATGCGAGGATTCGTTTGTGGTTTAAGGGTAGTGAAAACTAATTTCGTTTCGGTGTTTCTATGATATGGCGTGAACGAAAAAATCATACAACCGACTGCTACTTCTATTCGGAAGATATGAAAAGATTTAATACAAGAAATAAAAATAAAATATCTTACCCTAACCTTGACTCAGCTAATCGCCCAGTGTCCCATGGTTCAGAAATACCAATTCCACAGCGACCTTCTAATTTAGATGACATTCTGAGTAAGACAGAGTACTCAGACGAATTAGATTTCCAGAATGACTCAAGTTCAGATTTTTATGTTGACGAGAGACCTTAACTTTTTCCTCCGAGTGATCTCAACGGTCTAGTAAGGGGATTAGGTCATTCAAAACAAGCAACCGAATTACTAGGATCAAGGCTAAAAAACGAAAACCTGCTATAATCTGGGACCTCTTTTTCGCGGTCCAGAGAGACAGACAGAGACAGACATACAGACAGACAGACATACATACAGACAGACAGACAGACAGACAGACATACAGACAGACAGACATATAGACAGACAGACAGACATACATACAGACATACATACATACAGACATACATACATACAGACATACATACAGACATACATACATACAGACAGACATACATACAGACAGACATACATACAGACAGACATACATACATACAGACATACATACAGACAGACAGACAGACAGACATACAGACATACATACATACATACATACATACATACATACATACATACATACAGACAGACATACAGACAGACATACAGACAGACATACAGACAGACATACAGACAGACATACAGACAGACATACAGACAGACATACATACAGACATACATACAGACATACATACAGACAGACAGACAGAGAGACAGAGAGACAGAGAGACAGAGATACAGAGAGACAGAGAGACAGAGAGACAGAGACAGAGAGACAGAGAGACAGAGAGACAGAGACAGAGAGACAGAGAGACAGAGAGACAGACAGACAGACAGACAGACAGACAGGCAGACAGACAGACAGACAGACAGACAGACAGACAGACAGACAGACAGACAGACAGACAGACAGACAGACAGACAGACAGACAGACAGACAGACAGACAGAGTGAGAGAGAATGAATTTACTCAGTTCTTCTCCAAAGAGGGAAATCAGGTTTATAGTTATGATGTTCACTGGCTCATTAAGCGCTTTGAAATAGAATATGATTCATCAGAATGGCTCCTATTCATTAATGCATCTAAAACTAGCCTCAAAACTGTTTTGCTGCATAATGTAAATGTATTTGCATCTCTTCTTATGGGATACTCGGTTCATATGAAAGAAAACTATAATGACTTTGTTACGATTCTTGAGAAAATCAAATATCAAGAACGTCAATGGATGGTTTGTGAAACTTTCAAAATACTAATCATGTTGTTGGATCAGCAGTGAAGTTATACAAAAGTTCCTTTCTTTCTTTGTTTATGGGATAGTAGAGCCACAGAGATGCAATGGACAAAAACTGAGACATCCTCGAGACAGCTTAACCCCCGGCGAGAAAAATGACATCTATACGAACTTGGTTCTCCCAGAACAAGTGTTATTACCACCTCTTTAAATTATATCCCTCATATTAAAGTGAGGCTTATAAAGCAGTTTGTCAAATCACAGCCAAGAGATGGGGATTGTTTCAGATATCTGTGATTCAAGTACACAAGTTCCCGAAACAGTCTGAAGCCAAGTTAAAAGAGGGAGTTTTCACTGGCTCCGGCATAACAAAACTTCTAACTGATCCCCTCTTTATGGAAACAATGGGAGACAAGAAAAAGAAGCCTGGGACTCTTTACGAATGTAGTGCACAAGTTTTGGGTTAATACTAAGGACCCTGACTACAAAACCATTTACAACGCATTGTTGTAGCATATGAAGCTCAAAGATGCAAGATGACATTAAAAGTTTATTTCTTACTCTTCCATGTTGACTATTATCCAGAAGACTTGGGGGCTTATTGTGAAGAACAGAGCCAAAGATTTCATCAGGATGTCCGTAATTTTGGGAAACGTTTACAAGGAAAATGGGATGTCAATATGTTTACTATTGGATGATCAATCGATAAACCAAAGTAGGAAACCAGAAATGAGTTTGGAAAAGCATGAAGGGAAAAAAGAATATATTTCCCAAGAGAGAAGAGTCGACCTCTAATTGTGAATAAGTATCAGAAACAAATTTTTGATTGCTGATAAGAAAAAAAAACACTTAGTGCACTGTAAAAAGTGTTTTTATTAAATATTTGTTTTCATTTTGCAAAAAAAAACTATACATGATGGAATGCTCTGGAAGTAATTTTTAGAATCTGTGACCTTTAAAATATATAATTCAGTAAAAATATCTCGTGCAGCGGCCAAACACTTTTTGGCTACCAGTTCCAAGGAGGAATATATTCTGTATTCCTACATATATATGTAGGATTGGTAATATCGATAAACGACGAACCGGCAAATTATTTAATAGAATGTCTAATTGTGTCTCATCATATAGATTACAATGTTAAAAACTTTTTTAGCCCTTTGGTCTCAAAAGATTGATTTTTAAGGCTCTAGACAGCTTCGTTTAGGAGTTATTTAACAATATATCTGACCGAGTGTTGCGGGTTGCATTTAACGTGAATAATTAGATTGTATTTTTAAACAAATCCTTCATAATATTAAAATCAAAGTACAATTCGTCACATCTCCCTGAAATTATCTTTCTCTAAAACCCTCACTTATAAAGATTGGTTGCGTGTAAGAGAGCCGCAAGAAGTATGTACACTGCTGAAATAACATAGGAGACGGTTAGAATAATACACTGATGTCCAAAAGCAGCCGTGACGAAAAATACCTCATTATTTTAAACTTCAAGAAGGATGCCAGACCCAATTTGTCTAGGAGCAATGAGTTGGTTCCTTTAGCCTCCAGAGATCCGCGATTCACCACAACGCTGGCTGCCGCTCGTTATTCGTACGTCGAATAACAGTCATTTTCAGGGAGAAAAAAGCCATATACATGAGTCGTGTATCCCGTGAATCGTACATATTTCTGTAATAGTTGCACAAGGGTCATGGGTACTATTCACTCAATCTATTAAATCTATTGAAAATGCAGTTTTGTTAAAAATAATTACCACAATGAATTCATGTTAAACCGGTTCAAGACTGACGGGAATTGAAAAAACTCATAGAACGCTCGACTTATTAGTTGTGTCAAGACTTCAACACGAGCTTCTGTCTTAATAGACTGAAAAGCAGAGGAGTAGCTAGGCTAGTGCAACCGATGTATCGCTGAGCCCGCCCATCTCCAAAAAAAGGTGCGCCAAGATTTTTGTAACAAATTACACGTTTACCGAATATTTAATTAAACAAATATATTCTGAATTTTTTTACAATATTTCATGTGAGAACGCAATTGAATGTTGGCAGTTTTGCATCACATACGTTAGAAAATTGATAAAATGTATCTTCATTATAGGGACTCAGGGATAGGAATGTCGATGGCATAAAACGGGAAATTATTTCTTTACCGTCTACGCACGTTTGGCATTGGCGCAAATAATACCAAATAGAAATGTGAGTAGTGTATCTTTCTCTATCAAACTCCACATTACTGATGTCACTGCAGTACCTCTGACCGGGAGTTCGTAGGGTTCGGATCCCAACGGTGACGCGATTTTCGACACTACCTAGGTAGCAAGACGAAGTCAGCTGCTGTCTGTTGGAGAATTCTAACGGCCGAGTGCTCTGGCTGTGGTTTTCCATGGTTTCTCACTAGGCGAATGCCGGAGAAGGCTTACAAACGGGCCATGGACCAAGCGCGTTATTTCCTTCTCTTCCTTATCCTATCCTCGACCCTCACATACGCACTCACATGCACTACACGTTCGGACGTTTTGGGAGGCCAGTCAAGAACTTAGAGCTTGCTCCGGTTGGGGAGTACTCCGCTGATGGTAGATACTTGGCTGAGAAAACCCTGCAAGACGGTGTCTAGGTCGGCGCCGGATCTCACCATCCAGAGAGGAAATATCATCGCTATCTCCCGTGAAAAACATGCACTACACTTTCGCACTTGTTGGGGGACCAGTCGAGAGCTTGGAGCTTGCACGGTTGGGGAGTGCTCCGCTGATGGTAGATACTTGGATATGGAAAACCCTGCAAGACGGTGAGTAGGTTGGCGCCGGATCTCACCATCTAGATAGGAAATATCACCGCTACCTCCCGTGAAAAACATGCACTACACTTTCGCACGTTTTGGGAGACAGTCGAGAACTTCGAGCTTGCCCCGGTTGGGGAGTACTCCGCTGATGGTAGATACTTGGCTGAAGAAAACCCTGCAAGATGACGTGAAGGTTCCGCACCGGATCTCACCATCCAGAGAGGAAATATCACCGCTACCTCCCGTGAAAAACATGCACTACACGTTCGGACGTTTTGGGAGACCAGTCGAGAACTTAGAGCTTGCCCCGGTTGAGGAGTGCTCCGCTGTTGGTAGATACTTGGCTAAGGAAAACCCTGCAAGACGGTGTGTAGGTCGGAGCCGGATCTCACCATCCAGATAGGAAATATCACCGCTACCTCCCGTGAAAATCATGCACTACACTTAGTACGGGACTAATGTCCATAGCAGTTGACACGTCCGGAAATACGAAACACATAATTAATCAATCCATTACCCAGAACCACTACCATAATCAATACCACTACAATAGTTTTACAAAGAAATATGACGTCCAAAATCTTCTGAAGTTTGCTTTTAGTCTTTTTTCTTATGTTGGAATGAATTTTCAAGAGTAGCTCACTTCTCTTTTGTGAAGTTTCCAAAGTACTTCCTTCTCTGAATCGACCCTTACGCACGTAATGGAGTTGGGACGCTTTTTCCTTGCCTCCGCTCTGCGAAGTATATCCTCCCACAGCAATGGAAGGAGGCAGTGTTATTAAAAAATTCAGTAAGCTGGTATATTAAATTTAAAGTATGTACCTTCTTCATTTTATTTCTTTATCAAATAGTTTTATTCGAGTTAATTAAAGTATTTACTCTTGACAAAAATTCATTGCGAACTTTCGATAAATTCTGAAGTCGAATCATTCTAGCTTACTCGTGCTTGTGAAGAAACCAATGCACTCGTTCTGACTTGGTCACGCAGAAATATAAGTGCAGCAAACATGATTTAGTACCGAACTACAGAACTAACTGGGCGCAAATCAAATTATCTTCTATTTCTCATTTCCTTTTCTCCTTCCCAACCTTTCTCTCTACTTCCTTATTCTATACCTTCACAAAATTTCTCTCCTTTTCTTCTCCCCATTCTTGTTTACTCTCCTCATTTTTCTTCTCTTCATTGCAATTTTTTCTTGGTTTCTTCTTCGTTCTTTCTTATGTTCTTAATCGGCATATTTCTTCATTTCATTTATTTCTTCTAATTCTTTTTAACTTCCACTATCTTCTTCTTCACAGTATTCTTTTTTTCTTCATTTTCTTTGTTTACATTTTTATTCTTCCTGTTTCATCCTTCCCTCCTCTTCTCCTTCTATTGTTCTCCTTTTTGGTATTCAGATTCTTTTTCTTCTCTGTCTCCAGGATGAATTAGCAAAAAATTAATGTCCTACTAAAATCATTGAAGGGATGGCTGCAACACGAAACCTTTCAAAGCACCGACATCAAGCGAATGACCCAAAAAACATTCAAAGAAAACCGATTTGCGGCGTACAGCAATATTTAACGACATAAAAATTAATTTAACAACAACATCCCGACTTATTATGACAGTGAAGTCACTTTTACAATTCATAATGTGGGATACATAACATCAACTACAATATTATATCACCTTAACACATTTTGTTTGCAAGAGAAAATAAAGCTGAATGGGCAAAGAATATAGGTAAAAAAATTCAATTGTACAATCATTTAACAACAAAATTATTGCAGAATGTGTTTAGTGAACTTAAAATATAACATTTTCTCTAAGATGTTTCATTCCGTACTTGTAAAAAATTGTTTTAATTTTAGCTCATTTAAGAACTGGATTAATTTAAAAACCACAATTGCATTGAAATCTTTTACGCAGTTGAAAAGTATCGCCAGACGTGCAAGGAGCTCACCGCGTGCATTGATTCGGCAAAGAAGAAGAAGAAGGACTGGTGCTGGGAGTCGGAAGGCCAGCTCATCCCGTACTGCGAGTACTGCCCGCGGCCCCCCTACCTCTGCCCAGCCCCGGCGCAGCCCAAGCTGCCCTGTCCGACGCCCACGCTCAAGGACATCCCTCTGTACACGTGGAGCGATGGCCACCCCACGCCCAACTACGGGGACGCCCCCTTCCCCTACATCTCGCGCAGCCTCCGCCCGCCCCGCATCGCCCCGCCCACGCCCCTGTAAGCGCCACCCGCACCTCGCCGCCTCCCTCCCACGCACTAGTAGAAAAAAGTAGAAACATGATTACTCCATAACTACCCACATCCCAACCCCCACATCCCAACCCAAGTTAGCGGGCTCAAACCCGATCGAGGCCGTGCATTTTTGGAGGGGCGAAAATTCTTTCCTGCCTTTCCTTCCGAGGGGAAGTAAAGCCGGCTGTCCCATGTTGTAGATTTACTGCATGTAAAATAAGCCTGAAACAAGCATCTAAGCTAAATTTAAATCGCCTGTTTCGTTGCCCAAGATAACACCTCCTTTCTCTGTTAGATGGTGAAAGAAGCGTAGCGAAATTTGTGAGGTCAAACAGAAGAGCGAGCCTGATGGCCCGAGTCTCACCACGTAAAATAAGGTATTAAGTAACTAAAAACTAATCGCACCCACTCACTTCCACTAATTGTCTCCAACTTCCCACTCCTTACGACTAGTGTCAATTACAATGAGGAACAATGAAATTTGCCGCAACTTAAAAACGCACTGCAATCATTGATTTCGGTATCCTGAAAGAGAAAATGAACTTCAATTTAGACCAATGAACGCTTCCCTTATTTAATTGTAGGGAGTAAATTTCATTTGCAGAAAAAGCGCGATCTTTAATATTGTAGTTTTAGGACGACGCTGAATTTTTTTGTAATTTTCAAAAATTCTGAGTCAACAGTGAAAATTGGACCTACCCCACCTTTGTGAGTGTATTTGACTTTATTCTTTTAAAGAAATTACAAGAAAAAATTTGCAGGCGTTTTTGAAAAAAAATTGTCCCAGGAGCTATTTGTAAAACGCTCTAAAAATTTAAAGAATTCTTTTCAAAATTGCAGAGCCGGTGAATATTGATATGGTAAATAATTCACGAATAGTTTTAGGCTACAATGTTGTTCAGAATGACGAACAGGCAGACGTAAGGACCTTTGGCCGTAAACAAGCGTGTTTAAACAATCGTGTTTAAACGTGGTAAAACGTTTTTGTTCGATATTATGCATATTACCCCGTATACGAGAAAGTAAAAATAAATGCACATTTCTTGAATCATGAAAGTTAAAGGAGGATCGCTTCTACTACATAAGAGTCGATTAAACGCAACAAGGATTCAAAATTTGTCGCTCGACACGACAATCTCGAAGACCAATTTGATGCAGGTTGCTGATAATGCTACCGGGAGCGGCAGCTCAGTGCATCAACTGATGTCACTGCAGCGCCTCTGACCGGGAGGTCCTACGTTCGAATCCTGACGGTGGCAGGATTTTCGACACTAGCTTTTCAGCAAGGTCGAATTCAGTCGCTATCTGGAAGAGAATTCCAGCGGACGGCTGCTCTGATCGGTAGTTTTCCGTGGTTTTCTCCGATCAACACCAGGCGAATGCCGGAGCAGTGCCCTAACAAACGGGTCACGGACCGCTGTCTGTCCTTCCTCTTCCTTGTCCTATCCTCTCCCATTAGACACAAACACAGTAATATGCACTACACTACCATATATTCCGGGTGACCGGTCGTTCTTAGAGCTTGTCCCGGCCGGAGCGGTGCCCTGCTGGTGGGAGAGTCCTAGTTAGGAGGAAACCCTACTAGCCGACTGTGGGTCGGCGCCGGATCTGGCCATTCAGCGGAGGAAGATCACCACCATCTCCCGAGAATAAACATGCACTACACTAACGGGACTAATGACCAAAGCAGTTGACACTCCCGGAAACACGAAAAATCAATAAATCACTCTGATAATGCTGCTTGCAGAGAGGTGCCTCCGTCGTGCCAGACTGGTTACGAGGAGCCCCGCTTGGATTGCTGCAGCGTGACCTTGGGCGGCCCCGGACAGCGCACGCGTCGGTGGCGACTGGAGGAACTAGCGTACAACGTGAGTCTCCCACTCTCTTCATTCACTTTGCCTCTCACTGGGTTATTTAAACGGTTTAATCTCATTCAACAATGTGTTTTAAAATATGGCGAACGCTGCTTCAACGTATGGAGGTTGGCTTCTGGAGTTGATTGTGGAAGGATCATGGGAAGCAGGCAATTCGACGTGATATTTTTAATTATTTTTTATTAATTTGTTCCGTATTTTTTGAAACACATCCTTTTTGGCATAGGCGATTCGGCATTGAGTATTGTTCAATATCTCTGCATGTATGAAAACATGACGAGAAAGTAAAATTACATATGGTGAGCCATCGGATATAAACGGTACTTTGTAAATGTTGGAATGGCCCCATAATTTCAGTTGGGATCCGTTTCCATAATTCAGAATCGGTTTCAGCCTTTCAAATCAGGAACTACATGGGAATTCAATTAGTAGGATGCCGTTTTTACTTTCTCGTATACGTACATATAGACGGAGGAATACACGTAGTATAGAGAAAGTTATGTAATACTGCGCGAAAAACAACGGATTTTCGGCAGAAAAAAAATTCATTGCCGAGCTCTGATAACGAAAAAGTTGATAAATTCAGTTGTTAAATGAAGAGAAAAAGTCCTGTAACATGCCATAATCCCAGTTTTCTGGGTCATTGATGCAAAACGAGCAATTGAAAGCAATTGCAAAGCAATTGAAAGCAAAACGTCCGTCTGTCCGTCTGAGAACACTACTAGCTCCTACACCATGCGTAGAATTTTTTCCAAATTGAAGAAACCCCTGTTCATCTAGCTCTAGTTGAAACTCTGAAATTGTGAAAAACATTCTTTAAAATTTCAGAGTACTTTACATGAAACCCCCCGGACATTTTCAAAATTTTCTCAAAAAGGGCTCCAATTTTTTTTGTTTAAATTTCTTGTAAGAATAGCGAAAGATAGACTTTTAAAGGTAGCATAGGTCCTATCTTCACGGTTAACTCTGAATTTTTGAAAATTGCAAAAGTTTGAATTTTCTTCGGCGTCTTCCTACAACTACAAAATTGCAGATAGAGATGTTTCCTTCAAATAAAATTTGTTTCCTTTAATTTATTCTTTCTTTAAGGTCATTTCTATTTCTTTGAAACTTTTGGTATTTTTCGCGCCATATGGAATGCAATACGTGCAATTTTTAACACGATTTTCTCGAACAAAAACACGATTTTCTCGAAAACGACTGCAATTTTTTTTACAATGCACCGTCATAATAAGGAGATGAATTGGTCCCTCGGTTTGCTTCTGGACATAAATGTAACTTCCTTATTCTGTGCATAACTTCTAGAATTCAGAGGGGAAACATAGTTATTCAAATTATCGTTTCTATGTTGTCGCGGCAGGAAGTATTATTCCACGACGAAGGACATCGTGGATAAGAGCCCAAAATGTATTGCTTTTATATCCTTGAAAATAGATTTTAATTAAATGGGAGCGTTTTTTTTTAATTCAAAATTCAAGTAGTATATGATTTAGTGTAGGGATCACAGAATTTTCAAAACCTGCACAGAATTCATTTCTCCCTGTAGCCGTTTTAACTGTTTTTGACGTAAAATAAATAAATAAATAAATAAATAAATAAATAAATAAATAAATAAATAAATAAATAAATAAATAAATAAATAAATAAATAAATAAATAAATAAATAGTTGCTGAACGCCTTTCTTTTGTTCGCCTGCGGCGCCGCAGCCGCAAAGGTTCTTCGACAAGCGCGCGGCCGGCTTCCGCGAGAGCGTGTGGTGCGCGCCCGTGCCCAACGGAGGGGTCCTGGCCCCCCTGCCCCCCTCCTGTAAACCTTGCCTCTGCCCCCTCTTCTGACCAGCGCTGCAGGTACGGCCGGTACTACACTGTAAAAGATCTTTGTCAAAGATATTTTATAAGAGAAATGACAGCGTAATAGCCAATATTTTATAAAATATTTCTTTTATAAAATTTCTTGGATAAAATGTAGTCTGCAGCGTCCAAGTTTTACATACATTTGGTACCATGGCATCCGATATAGGGGTATTGCTTCAACCGAAGTTTTAATTGCAGAGTGCGAGCAATTAAAATGTTTATATAATACTGTCCATCCGGACTACAAAAGTAAAACCAAACGAATTGACTCTTATAGGACACATTTTCCCGAGAAGTGGAAAATAAGGGGTTTGTAAAATGCCCACTTCAGAAAGATATTTTTTTAAACTTCCAAATCATATGACTCAATTTCGAAAGGAGGAACGACCAAGAAAATTGAATGTTTCCTCATTCATCCTCAAATAATTCTTCATTTCGAAGTTCTTTAATGAATTCTTCACAATGTGCGACCCAAAACCTCACCATGGATGAATACCACAGCGTTATTCTAAGGCCTCACCCTCAAAAGCTTCCTCTTTACTTTTTCCTTCATCAGCATAAAACATAGATTAGTTATTATAAAACATAAAGTAGCACAAACAACTATTTGTGCGTCATCCATTGTAAATCGCGAGCAAAATTAATACATAAAATATTGGACAAAATGTAATTCGTTCGTCAAATTTCTTTGTCAAAGTTTTCTCGTCAAAGTTCAAAGAACTTCCACAAAGTTGTTCTTCAAAGATATATGTAAAATATCTTTTACAGTGTAATGCCGAACTACGATACAACCACTACCCAATCAACTAACGCTTTTAGCGTCATTTTCGCTAGAATCATTTGGGTACATGAAAGCTCTATACAAACATTATTCATACAGTTTTAACATTTTATCATTGTCATGTTCCAGTTGTTTACTAAAATGCCAAGAAAATTAGTGTACGTTTATTATCTTAATACATTAATATCTGCTTTTTAAAATGGCGCATGCCAACATATTTCCCGGGATGGATTTTCTTCCAACAGCATTCAACAGGGCACCCTCTACGTATTTCGTGTATCTCTTCAAGAAGTAGATCTTTATTGTGGACGAATTTGAGAAATGAAAGCCACCGCTTCTTGTAAACTTCTGTGAAATGTGAACACCGCTTCTTGTAAACTTCTGTGAAATGTGAACACCGCTTCTTGTAAACTTCTGTGAAATGTGAACACCGCTTCTTGTAAAAATCAGTTTCCTATATTTGCTGTGTAACTTTTTTAAATAGTTCCTTGCAGAGTTTCATTTGGACAATGGTCCTTACAACTCTTCTCAAAGTCAGTGTGATCCGGACCCATTGATGAACCGATATTCACTTGTTCTAGGTAACGAAAAAGAAGGATAAACTACGATTCCGAGCGCGCTGAATTACAGCCTCCTTTACAAAGATGGCCCTGGCTGAACCCAAGTTAATGGTTCCGTTGGCTGCCGCAGTGGAGCGCTACCGAGGCCCCCCTATACCTACTACCGATCGCAACCAGGCCCAATAAAGACATCGGAAGCACTCCAAGGAAGTGGTTTTCATTTTACGAAGTGAATCCCCAAACAGGCTCCCGCATTTCACCCGAAGGACACATCGCTACACATCCCACCAATTATGTTAAGAACAAAATTCGATACTTAAGGGAAAATACTTCGTATGAGAAATCTGATGATTTTCAAGAAAATGCAGAATAATACTCGTATATTAGATCAAATAAACCACAGGATGGATTTTAGAATCATCCTTTTCCCCTGAAAATGATGACTTTCAACTTTTTCAACCTGAGATTGTTTTGACGATTTAAAAAAACCAGTGGGAATGCACGGCTTAGCAAAACTATTCCTGCTCTGTAGTGAGGATTGTTTAGGATTGGAAAGCTTGTTTAAGAAACTATCAACAGCGTTTTATGTTTATTTCATGTATCATTCACATGAACACTAACATCGAGGCAGTTTGAATAGTTTTCCAAAACATCACAAACTGTCCTTGTGTAGCACAAGCAGCCATGTCGCTGCTTTCGTACACTTCACGAGTTGATGAGACAAAGTAAAGTCGAAACAGAAACTGGAAAAGATACCATCGGCTCAAAGCCCAAAAAATATTTTTGCTTTTGCATAGCCTACGAAGTCAAGGCGTACTTTTCGTTCATGCCTTTGTACATACATTGGCCGCATTTCGGCTTTTGATAATATCGCGGTATGTTACACTGACTATGTATTACATAACGTAAGAAAGCCTTGAAAAAATGTCACTATTGAAATAACAGAGTTAAAGATAACATTGCACGGGAAATATCGTTTTGGCTACTTCAAGGAATAGGACAGGTTCGAAAAATATTTCAACTTTAGTCATTTTCAAAGTTTCAGAGGTTTTAATGAAAATATATTCTAAAAAATTATTAAAACGCATACCTCTGTACACAGTCATAGTTTAACAAGAAACATTGGTTCCATTCCCATTATCCCAATTAGAAATAATAAGAATATGGGACGATAAAGGAATGTGGCCATTGTGGAAAACTCTACCACCAATGATTTTCCCATTCCTACAGATTCAAAAGTGACACAACTGTGGCGAAGCCAGGCGGAAGAAAGTAGAAACACTAGGGTTCAGACTGCGACATCCAACAAGATGCTTGCGCACGGTGTCACAGTAATGAAAAGATCTAACTAAGGAGCCTAAGGAGGCTAAATAAGGATCTAACTAAGGCTGTACTTAAGCAGTAAATTCACTTGGAGTTGCACTGTGAGTAAATGCAACAATAGATGATGAAGTTATCGGAAGGCGCGTGTTTTTGGGAATTCATTTACACTAGTCCATGTTTCTCGGTTACGTGAAAATGAGCACGGGAAATAGAATGAATGTTCGGCTAATGTGTCCGTCTCACCTCACTTTTTAATATTTGTACATTGATAATTTTACACTTTGACATTTGATAATTGAACTTGAGATGATCATTTCATCATTTGTAATTACAATTATGTCTTTATGTACTAGAGGAAATACGAAATTATAATTACTCGACAGCTGCTTGAGATGGACTATTTGCCAATTCTGAAAGTAGTGGACATGATTGTCCAGAAAACTACGCACGTAATTTTGGTTTGAGAAATTAGCTGCTCGTGGATTAAAAATTGAAAAAGGTTGGTTGTTTCTTTCATTTCTTCTTGAACGGATTGTGTCAGTGTAATGGCGGAATTGTTATAGTGTGGGGTAAAATTGCCATACGTAGACTGCAGACACAATTAAATTCGTGGCCGTGAGTGTGCAGTATAACCTTTTACGTGCTATAATAAAACTGATGGTGCCACAACAGCAAATAATTTCTCGCATTTCATTGTTTTAGTACCACATGAACATTTGTTTCCGACCAGCATTCTCCCTATTTTGCAATGCGCACATTTTCTTCACTAATGATTTGAAGTTATTGGTTTAACGGACACATTTCTTCTTTACTGACAGCACTACAAAAACGCATGATCCCTCAGAATTGTGATTCCGAGACAAATTTGTATCCATTGCCTTGTTGTAAATTAGTGTTCGGCTTCTGAAAAAGCTATTGATGTAATGGGAATAAATATAAGAAGTTTGCATACTTCTAGAAAAATATGTTGTGTCATTCCATTTTGCAGCATAACTTACACAAATATTGCATTTCTAAAGTCACTTTTCTTGTACAGTACTTGCAACGTGTTTCGCTAATTTCACAGATGTTTCAATTTCCAGAACCGGATGATTCGATCCCATTTTTTAAATTTCAAGTTTATCTTTGTAGCAGGATTTTTTTTCTAACATAATTAAAAACTTCGTTCATTTCTGTAAAGTAAATGAACATCAGAATACGCTTTAACTAAAGCATTATTCGAACCTAAATCGTAAAAATGACGTTCTAATACTGATTTCAAGACTACTCTCATCATCCCATGAGATGCTAAACTCGGGAATCGTATCGGGAACTCCATTTTGCTGCCATTACGACGAAATTGGATGGCGCGATAGCCCGACAGTGCTGCGCCAAGCGGCGTTGCTGCGTAGCGGAGCTCGACGACTCAGAACACGGCGACATGTATAGAAGACATCTGTAACGGATTGTGACGTCACCACGGGTGGTTACATCTTGTTTTGCCCCTTTCTCGTGCTTGACAGGCGAATGACAGTCTACATTACAAGTAACCCTAATAAAATTCCATGATTCGTTTGACTACAAGAATTGTTCTCTGTGAAATTATTAACAAGAATGTGTATTTTTGAACCGAAAAATACTTCACAACGGTGTAATGAATATGAAAAAAGCATAAATTAGTAAATAATATGGCGCAATGAGTACAGAACCATTAATTATCAGAACGCATGTAGTCACAATTACAACATTTGTTGTACTGTGTATGTTGTACTGTAAATAGAACAAGTTGATAGCTTCAACTACAAATAATCTCAATGAAATGTATTTTAAATTCTCATAAATAAACTAATCTGCAGCAAACGCTTTATGCAAACAAATACAATTAATAAATAAATAAAAACCTATTTTGCCTACAACCTACGATAGACAAATTCGTTAAAAGAAGAACCAACAAATATAAACAAGGTTATCACATCAGAATTAGTCAAAGGAAACAAAAAAATTTCAATGAATATGCTCTTGAAACACTTTTAGAACACTGCACAAAATGATATTTCACACGTGAGAGGAACTGTTGCTTTCATTAATATGTATAACTCATACACGGATCACACTGACTCTATATAACCCATACAATCAATACAAGGTGAAGCGCCGTTTAGTCCCTGCAGCATGACAATACTTTCTGTACACTGCGTAAGAAGTAGGGAAAAAGTAAAATACGACGTAGTTGTCTATGTACACCACTGAACAATTTTCTGGAAGAGTCACGAAATTAACATTCTTCTTGAGCTCCTGAATGTTCGCAAATTGCCGTTGCACTTCATAATGAATTTTCTCCAGAGAACTTTCTTCTAAAGTGAGAGCTAATTGATTTTGCTCCTTTCTCTGTCTTGTGCTCTCTGGTAACTCCCTATTATTTCCTTCAGTTGACATGTAGACCGGACAAGTTGGTAATTTGGAAGGAATTGCACCCTCCGTAAGACGTGAAAACAGCAATGGTGCTGTAATTGTCCTATCGATTTCCTCATGAAAGGCACATGCCTCTCTGATAATACAAAGTTGAGAAAAATGTAGTTCACAAACCTACAAAATATTATTTTTGTTAATCACAATAGAATACACAGGATCTCTGGATAAATATTTTAACAGAGTTATGCATTGCAATGCAAGGATATAGTAAGACGAATTAGTTTATGTTACATGGCCACACAAAATCACTTTTGATTGCTCTAATTAATTTTTGTGCAAGTTCTGGATTCCTTGGAAAACCAAAAACTGTTCCTTTGTGTCAATATAATTGTAATTTTTGCACAGGATAACAATGAGGTTTGTGAAACTTCAGAATTTGTCTAGAAAATGTGCACCATAGAAACTAAACCAAAATGAATTTTACAGTTACTGTTACACGTATACAGAATTCATAAAATTTCACTACAAAACTAACCCTTGTCACGGCAAGTAATACGGAAAAAGCTCGTAAAATTCAGCAACACTCGGACTCGCCATACCACTTCCTCTGATGACGTACACATGACGACACAGCTTGTTGCATAAGCCTTCTAATACAGTGGCCATGCTCAGAAGCACTACGCCATGATTTTCCGTCACTCTAAAGAGAGTTACATTTAACAGAACTTTTTTTCCTTGAAGAAATGAAAAGTTGTGACAATAAGTATTTATATAACCTACAAGTAAGTAATCGCCATATTGGTGATCTCAGAGTCAATTATAACATAAATATAACCGAGATAAATTATGTTAATTAACTGTCCGCAGACGTCACAAAGTCAATTACTAATGTGAACTCTTCCCACTACAAGAACCAATATTGCTACACTTTCTAAAATAGAGGAAGACACTCCAGCATTGGCGCGGAAGATAAAACCTCTCGAAATTTCATATAGTTTTTGCATGCAAAGACCATAAAACACGTATGGTCGGAAGTTGTCAAAACATAGACAGTGAATATATTCCTAGTCTTGGCTAAAATTATACAGAAAAATAATTGCAAACTCACCACTAGGAAGTACGGTAAGGCAAAGGTTCAATGAAGTTCCCATAAACCACTCACCTGAAAAAGAAAAAAAACATAAGAATTTAATCAGCAAGAAACTCACAAAAGTAAGTCATATTGATAATTTAAACAAGTATCTATAAGATCTCGAGAATGATGCATGAGCAAAATTGCGAAAGGAAATATATCGCTTATCATAAAAAATATTTGTATGAGGTTCAGTTATTTCATTGCTTAATATTCTATCCACAATATATAGGGAATCTTTTGAAATCCTTAATGGATTAATACGCACTTCATCCACGAGAGAATCGCGCTCTTTGTAAAACATTTCTTTAAATGAACATGATATTCGGATTGGTAGGGCAAGAAAGTTCAAACTTCTGTCAGCTAGACCCTAAACTGTACATTACAGCATTGTAGGTCATGTACCATGTGCGAGCAAAAATACTAAGCTTTATTCCAATCAAGAACTGTCCACCAACGAAATGAAAGAATTCGTCCGGTCATCACACCCGTGCAATTCTTTTGCCGTATTTCGTTTCGTTTCATAGCTGTGACAAAGTCTTATCGACCCGAAGCCTCAGTGCTCTCAAGTTGCCGTATCCATATGTCCTAAGTGTTTTTATAGAAATTATTATTCTATTATATTGCAGAAAGTAACATTTATTTCCAAATGTAATTATATTAACATTCCTGAAATCTTACTAGATATTACACGTGTATGAGAAATTTTTAAACAAATCCATAATGAACATTTAAAAAAAGTCTTCCTTTCTATTAAAAAAACATTGCCTTTCTTTTATACATATATATATATATATATATATATATATATATATATATATATATATATATATATATATATAGTGACATACCGATATGTCACATGAAAATAAACTAACATTTATTTGTAGACTATATGGTGGAATATGCATTAGGAAATATCACGAGAGCATGGGCTTAGCAACGACCGTGAATAAACAATGTAGTTTTTGTTTTTTGTAAATGCATTAAGAGGTGGCTAGATGCCGAAAGTAAAAAATTTGGGATTGGGCGAAGAAGGTTAGACGATCGAAAGGTCAGCTACACCAAAATATAACGAACGAATGGATTGGCTGGGTGAGAGAAGGACGGTCAAATGTTATGAAAAAAGAGAAGGTAGAATACGAAGTCTTCGAGGGGTGAATCATGCAGGAAGATTTCATTCTGACCGGCATTGCGTTTCTGAACTGATCGTAGGTTCGTGAGAGGGAACGAGTATAATACAGATAGTCAGAATCGGGTTATCAGATCGTGAAATTTTAAGGACAGTAAATGATATTGCAGATATTGCATGTGGAAGTAATATTGATGCATAAATTGGGACTTTGTCGGGAGTGGTAATCGAGTTATAGATTTCGGGACTATGTCATAGAACGTAATCGGGACTGATAATTTTGAGTTTGAGACCAGTTTGGATAGGGGCAGAAGAGGATTTCTTGGAACTTTGGACTACGGCAAGCTCGCAAGATATTTCGACTGAGAAGTCTACGAGGGACATCAACGAAGAATAGATAAGTTAACCGCGGTATAAAACTGTAAATTCAAAGATATCTTGATCAAAGGCCTAACATCAAATCATTTATTAAATTCACTAAATTGTTTGCTAAAAAGGTAACAATAAACTTTGTTAAATCTTGTTCTTTAGAAAAGAAAGTGATATTTCATTTAGTCAATCCAAACAGAAATGAACTAGAAATATAGAATCATTCTATTTCAGATTCCCAGCTGCGCTGTATAGTCAGCGGATCCTATAATCCATTATAAAGGTAATAAGGATTATAATATATCGTGACCCATTGACCCAGCAAGCCGGACGCTAAGATCTTTGCAAGATATTGTGAGAAAATTTGTATATCTCAATATATATATATATATATATATATATATATATATATATATATATATATATATATATATATATATACACCTGATGCAGATAACATTTAATGATATCTGCAATAGTCGGTGATTACAAAATTGTTATATTAAATAAAAAATTAAATACGCATGATATATATTTTCATACAAATAAACTTAATTATTGGGTTTGTGCAGTATTGTTTTGGGTTGGCAACAATGCAGCATGAACGGATGTTTATTGTTATTCCGTTGTTTTAATGTAGTTTGGAATTTGTGTGTTGTGAAACAGGTTTCCCTTGTTGTGAACGTATAATTTGTACACATTTCAAACAAACTAATATGGAACGTCAAGTTGAGAATAGTGAGCATTCTCGACACATTTTACTCTTGGAGTTTAACCGAGGATCCAGTGCCGCAGGAGCTGCGAGAACAATTTGTGAAGTATCTGGGAATGAATCAATTACTGAAAGAATAGCACAAAAATGGTTTCCCGCTTTCGATCAAGTCTGTTTGACTTGTCTGATGATCCACGTTCTGGAAGATCTTCATATATTGATGAAAATCGCTTGAATATTGCTTCAAGAGAATCCTCGTCGAACAACGCGGAAAATTTTGAAGTTTTTGAAAGTGATCAGTCAACTATTGAACGTCATTTGCACTCGATGGGTAAGGTACAAAAATTGGGTATATGTGTACCACATGTGCTAAGTAAAAGTAACAAAAATTAACGAGTGAATATCTGTCATTTCTTGCCCGGCACCGGTTGGATTGTGATAGGCACAAAGCATTCCTTTCAAACATTGTCACCGGTGACCAGAAATGGTGCCAGTATGCCAACATAAAGAAGAAGAAAGAGTGACTCAGACCATAAAAAACAGCAACTCCAGCGACCAACCGCGGAAAATCATGTGTGTTTCGTAGAACAAAGATGGCATTCTTCACCATGAATTTCTGCCAACGAAACGATTACCTCTGCTGTGTATAATGAGAAGCTAAGATTGCTTTCTGTTGCTACTGACAACAAAAGACAAAGACAACAACCAGTCTTATTGCTTCGTGATAACGCTCGTCCCATACAGCACAATTGACCAAAGGTGTGGATGCTGAACTTGGCTGGGAACCACTTCCGCATCCTATGTATTCCCCTCAGATTTTCACCTTTTCCGCGCTATTTCTAACCACATTCAGGGGCAAGTGTTTCCTGTTGAAGCTTCTCTTGACCAATGGCTAACCAATTTCTTGCTGTCAAAACCAAACGAGTTCTACAGGCGAGGCATTGAACTGCTACCTGAACTTTGGCAGAAGGTCATAGATAGTGAAGGGGAATACATTATTTAGTGATTGTGATTGTTACAGTGGGTGGCAGTGACAGTGACAATGTCAGTAAAATAAAATATATTAAAAACCGCACGAACTTATGCATCAACCCAAATGCACCAACCAAAATAAGTAAACCTCTTTTTTTTCGATGAACTACTTAGTCAGTTGCAGCAAATAAGGTGTCATTTGAAAGCTGGAAGTCCCCGATGTCTGCACATGTATCTTACATTTTTGGGTATCTTATGTAAACATCGATAACAATATTTTTTTGAAATGTCGACATCACGCACAACACAGCTGTAAGGCGGGTAGTATTTGGGTCAGTCAAGGCAGCACAGGGTGCGGACGGTGGAGTAGGGGGGGGGGGGGGGTGACCAGGCCCCAGCAGAGCACGTCGGCCTAGACTACAATACTGGCAGCATATACGTGACTCCGATAGGTCTAGACGCTGTTGCCACACATTGCTACGATCATTGCACCACCTATATGACAGATAATGAAATCTCGAAAATTATCACTTACAGACAGGACTTAATATCATGTTCATAACCTTCGCCACAGCCGTACCTTATCGCCTCCGAGACTTTGTGAGAGTCAAATGAGCGACAACGCGAAACACTGGCTATGAGAAAGTAAGCAAATCCTCGCCAGCTGATTGCTTCAGAGCAGGTCACATGACGTACCATAGCACGTGGCGAGAGAACTGTCAAGTCGTTTATAGGCTGTAGGGAGAAGATACACTAGACAAAATGTATTCCTTTTCCTCTCTGAATAGATGACTAACGTAAATTATATCATTCAGACAAGTAAAAGGATTCGGATATCCCGTTGCGATTTAATCGCATTATGCATTCCTCCTAGGATTTTAACAATGCAGGAGCAAGTATTTTGAAGGCGCTCTATACTTTGTGCGTTTTATTGAAAATTAATTGAAAATGTTAATGTGGTAAGACGTATTGAATTAACAGTTGATCGAGTAAAAGGAAAATAACAGAAGTTTCAGTCTATCCTCGAGAAATCAGGGACGTAGCTATTACCTTTATTTGAAAAACAAATTTTAATTTAACATAAAACACACTGAACAAATCGTGATACTTGATTTGATTTTAGCGATACCGCAAACATCTGCATTTTCATCTTATTGGATTAAAATTCATTTTTGTCATTTTCTCGACTGCCAAACTCACCTAAATTTTAAAAAGGTAAATTATCTTTCTAATCAAATTGTGTAGAAAGAGTATTACAATATTATTACAATCTCGTTGCAAACACTAGGTACGTTAAAGACAATATTACATGCCACCTGCTTGGCGTTATATTTACGTGCTCTTATTAAAGCCTACGCATGGATATATTAGCTTATCTCGCCTTGAAGGAAGGGAGGGGCTTTGCCGGGCGATGGCAGTATTGAGAGAGTATACATCGTCGCAGTCCTGTATTTTTAATAATGTACTGATATGTGTCGCGAACAACAAGTTCTTGACATTAGGCGAAACTTCCTCTCTGTAACTCACTTCCAAGCACTAGTCTTGACTTGCGTTTCAACAAAGCTCGTTGCATGCTATCTTTTTCCTTGGAGATATAGACTTTTCTTAGAAGTATCGACTCCATCCGACTAGCTGCACTCTGGCAGCATCATGAAATACTATTTCTTTTGGTTTACATGTTTAAAAATCCAACTATTTTCATCTTACATCGTGGTTTTGGGAAAAATAATACTCTAGCGCGCTTAACTAAAAAATACACGAGCTTGGACTGGATTTGTTCCTAGAGGGGTTTGCAATCATACATTAGAAGTTAGGCACCAAAATCTAAAAAATATGCGACTGCATAATGTGATAACAAAGAGATAAAAACCTAATCGTGCAATAATGCAATCGTGCAATATAATATACGTTACCTTCATTTCATTCAATATTTGGTTGCGTTTATTTTATTTATAACTAGCTGAAGAACTCTGCTTTGCCCGGGTCCTAATGAATCATAATTTTATATTATGATTAATTACTGAATTATGATTATGACTAAAAACCCAATCGTGCAATAATGTGTTTATATAATACACGTTACCTTCATTTCATTCAATATTTGGTTGCGTTTATTTTATTTATAACTAGTTGAAAAACTCTGCGTTGCTCGGGTCCTTATTAATCATAATTTTCAATTATGATTAATGACTGATTTATGATTATGACTATGATGATTATGATAGGAAAAGTCACGAAGTTTTTGTATGGTGTGTCCATGCTCTGATCCACTACGACGTGCTCTGGCCAGTCCTCCACCCCCACCACCGCCCAGCTCCATGCTGTTTCTCCCCTCCCAGCTTCCCCTGTCCACCCACCACGTTCGCTACGATCATCGTTGTTATGGGCAGCTGTGAACATAGGTATTGATGCATACCACCGGAATACTTATAACAAATTTGACCTAGGGTTACTCTGAGCATTTCAATTTGTGTTTAGATGTTTTGAATAATATGTGTGTGAATGATGTTGGCTGTCCGGGTGACGCCGCGTCGAAGGCTGTGTTGCAGACGTTCCGACCATCTTTTCGTGGTCTTCCTCAGGGCTGGTCTGCCACGGGGGGTGTTTAAATGACACGGGGGAGGAATAAACACGACAAGATGGTCGAATGGTCGGCAACACAGCCTTCGACGCGGTGTCACCCGGACAGCCAAGATCATTTACAAGACTCCGGCCGCGGAAACCTACGACTTCAAATAATGTGTGATTAATTCATCACTGTACGTGAACAGTTTAGGCATCGTTTATCCATTTGTGTATAACCTTACTGCTGCGGCGATATGCGAGAGTTTATATCGCGCGCCAATTCGGCAGCGCGGGACGCCGGTTACGGAAGGCAGCAGGGCCACGAACCGGCGCGAAGACCGCCCAATGAGGAGTGAGCGGCCAGCGAGCGGATCTACAGGCCCGAGGCGAATCTGCGACGCGGAGCGCTTCTTAACGGGCCGCACCGGCCGGAGGGGCACTCAGTAGTGAAGTGCGATCCTGAAGCGTAATAGTGACTGTGACCCTAGTGCGAACTCTGCGACGTAATTGGTATTCTCTCTCCGGCGATTTGTGGACAACAGTGCGCGACTTTTGGGACATTACTGGATTTTGGAACACCGCTGCTTTGTACTACGGACTACGATTTTGGATACTTGTATACTAGATCACGCCTGTAAAAGTTGAACAAATAAATTGTTATTGTTGATTTGTGTGTTTTCACGTACATAACACTTACTTTTCGTACTTCCCTCGAAGTTCCAATGAGCCAGACTGAAAAATCAATATTTAGTGGTATCAAGGTTAATATGTTTGGCTTTCCAAAAGACACGGAAACAAAACTGTAGAAGTTTGAGATTCATCAATACCTTCCATTACTACAGGCCGCACTACTTTGTCCTTATCATTATGTAAATATATAATACCTTTTTACGACTCAATTACAAATTTAAATAATCAACATATAAATATACGGAGTCCACATTATTTATTCGTATTTGATTGAATAATTAAATCTTATTGCATGCCAAATATTCTATACCTATTGTAATTGTCTTACGTGGCTATAGATGTGCAAAGGCCCCCTTTAATAAATTAAGAGGACCACACTGTGGTTCACATCGAAAAAATATATTTTTAGTTTTCGTCAAATTTCAATAGGTTATGGTATTTTTAAGGTTCCTTAAAACAGTTTGGTGAAAAAGTTTTTTCGGGAATTTAAATAGCATTTTCCTACCACATGCGTTTCGATGCCACTCCCACTTTTCTCACATATTTTGAATCTTATATCTTAATTGTTATTAGATGATACACGTTAGGGATTTTTTCCGACTCCTGTGTGTGTTGCTACTCTTGAAGGAGAGCGCTGTCGTTGCTTGCTGGGTTTTGTTGATGGTAAACTCTTTTGAATTGTTGTGAATTTCGTTTTTGTTTTGAGTGTGTGTATAAAATAGTAATAGCTTTTAAGTAGGTATTACCGCCGCATTCTTACGTTTACGGCGTTTGTTTACGTGTTTAGATATATTTATGATATAACATAACGTATTTATAACATTCAATTATGGAAATATTGGGATGTGTTGGGTTATGAAAAAGCTGGGAATTAATCCTGGCAAATATATAACTGGGCTGCAATACTGTGACATAGTATAGTACATAGCCCCAATAATTCAGAAACTATCTGAGACAATTGAATGAAATTTTCAGAGTATCTGCATGACATAAAAGACATCTCTGATACTAAAAGTATTATTGTGCTCTAATTCCGATGTTCACAAATAAAAGTTTTCTTCACAAAAAAATATTTTTTGTTAATAATTTTTAAAAAATCGTTTCTTAAAAACTAGAAGACAAATAAAATATATTATAGTATAGTAGAATCTACTAAAATCCTGTAACATACTCTAAAAATTCCAGTTCCTGCATGAAATAGTTTTTTTCACAAATGGGTCAAAAACTTTCATTATTTTAACATGGTTTTAAATAGGCAGGGAGTGGTCCCCTTCAAAAAAAGGAGTTATCAAGTTCAAATGCAACAAAGGAGCCCAGAGATACGACAATTTCATTGTCTCAGAATAACTTCACATTGTTGGGTGGTGTTTTTGGGAGCATGTAACGAGAGTTTTGCATTCTGGAATTTGAAATAATGCCTTTAAAAGAATTAAATTTCCGTGCCTAATTCGCTACGATTGGTAACGAGTTTTAGATGTGATGGTTGAGATGTGTTATATAAGCAGAAATCGCGGTGTTTTAATTTTAACTTTTACTGACGTACGTGCTGGGCTGTCGTAGTACCACTAGTTTGAATACGTTGCCGTGCAACAAAAATAATGCAACTGGGGTGGCGAAAAAAATAGGGTTTTTTTAATACTAAGTCACTATTTTCATGGCTGAGCACAATTCCTCATAAAAATTTGTGTCAAAAGCGTGTTTACTCGTTCCCAAAGAAAAGTGCAATTTAGAAGAGAGAAAGATCGCCCAAAAATGCGATCCCATTCGGAAATGCTGTGAATGTAAATGCTGCACTGTATAATTTTCTGTTCTTATAACGAAATAATTATTTGGCAAAGTAAAAGAGAATTTTTATATATTTAAAGTTCATTGTCAATGCCTTGTAATGAGAAAAATTGGTCAAAAAATGGATTAGGTCACTAGGACTTTCATCATATCAGTGAGTATAGTAATGACGAAATACTGTGTAAAATTTGTGCAAATATATTCATATACATTACATTTATTAAAGTGCATAATTTATTATGAACATTCAAAATGCGAGCGAATTTAACTTTAATACTGCAGAAAAAACTTTACTGAAAATTTTCCTTGAAAATGTTAATGGTTCACTCATAGTATGGTGAATTTAACGGAGATGATCGACAGGGTTCTTTGAATGTATACCAAATTTGATGTCAAAACCTTGTGGGCGAATGTCATTTTTGAGCTAAAGGCAATTTCATAACCCATGCGGTTGGTCACATGGGGACATGACATGCGTTGCGCTTGTCATGTAAAATTCGATTAACCTATTTCATGATTTTTTGTTGAGATAATTGTGGAGATAATAAACGTCGAATAGAATGGAATAGAAAAAACAGGAATTGTATAGAAAAACATTGTATCAACAACCGGCAACTCACTATTGTAGTAAACTCTGAACGAATCATAATATATGTAAACAAGTACCAATTTTGTATTTTCATTTGTAACTTTTTAGTTTTTAAAGAGCAGACAAGAGAATGGTTCTAATGTCCAAAGCATCAGTGTGTATAAAGTCATCCATAACTTTATCATTTTTCCAGATGGTGGTGCCCTACCTGGAGGTAAAATGCCGGCGCCGAGAGACATGGCAGCTGATTGCGAGATTTTGGGAAGAAAAGAAGAAACTGATGTTTGCCAACCTACAGGACTATGTTGGGAAAGTAAATCCTATTTTTAATTTCGTTCCTCACTCTATTTACATTTACTGATGGCTCACTTAAAACACCACTCATTACAAATTTTCATTAGGTCTTTTTAAGGAAAGACGCATGCTACCATGAAATATGGAATAAAAACTTGTCTATATATTATTTTATTTTTAAGAAAATGAACGATAAATTACATTTTTTGTATACCATCATTATAAACGACCCTTTTCGATACCCCGAATCGTGCATAATCCAGTATTTTATCGCACGCTACATGACGTCATCGCCATTATTAAACGCGACATGACGTCATCACACATTCAGCCAATAGTAGCGAGAGAATCGTGGGGAGGTAGAAGAAGACGGAACAGCCGACCACCATTTTCTCGCACGGATGTCAACAATGTAATCTTGAATTTGATTTCCAGAGGGCGTTGGATGCCATGCACCCGAGACGTCAGAAGAAAGTTGATTTGCGAAATTAAGTTTGGTTCTTTTGTAAATTTATAATGCTGTTATACAAAAATATAGCGTATGCAACTCGTTTATAATATTGCTTTATTGCATTCGTACAAATTTGAAAACTCGCTCCTAACGTCGCTCGTTTTCAAAACATGTATTCATGCAATAAAGCTTAACATTATAAACTAATTGCATAAACTACTATTAACATGTTCCGTGTGAATAAATGTACATAAATATTCCCTACAGTACATATCTATCACTTTAATGCACGTGCCCACATCCTTGGGTACCGTTCTGTTACACGGTAATAAATTTTTAATACCGAATTTGTTAGTCATAAGCTATGGAAAGATCATTCGTGAATGGGCCATTGATATCTTTTATTTTGGCAACACAAGAGTATTATATCGTGTCATTCCCACCATTGTCTCAATTAAATTGAATAAATTCCTTTTTATGTTCAAGCTACATCTGAGATATTGCTTCTTCTACTGGCTGACTAGTGTCCAACTGACAACAGTTTTTTCGTAAAATGACTCAAGAAATGCAAGAACGGTTTCGGAATATCATTGATGATATCCCAGGAAGTTCAGAGTGAACTTGTCGATATCGAAAAGTTAACCGAAATACACATTTTTGGGTTCTCTCGTGCCAAAAAAGTGTTTTTTACTTAAGGTCCCTCCGTTCACAATACTAGCGCTTAAACTAATAGTGGATTTTTTCCATTAAGGAATATTACTTAATCTGGACTGATTCGAAACCCTGCGACTTGCAACAAATCTTTAAATTTTAGGAATACTTCACATAAATAGTGTGGGAAATTTTCTGTATTACTACATAATACATTACTTTATCGTGTACATCTTTTTTTATATTTTGCAGCCTCTCAGATACTGACCTTCACTTGATACAGAAAAGTACCTTGCGGCAAAACTGTCCATCTGTCGATCAGTCCGTCTCTGAAAAATTGCGCCCGAACCGTGCCAGGCTAATTTCCAATGAGGGTAAAAATTGAAAAAAAAAACTATGCAGCCTCTCGACAATTGAGAGGTGTCTGTAATTTTGTTAGATGCCCAGGAACTCGCGAAACTTTCAAAAACTATAAAACACTCGACTTCGACTGAAAAATACAAATATTGAATTGATATTCCGCCGATGCTCCAACGGACTAAAATCTCATTCTCAGTGCCTAACGGCTTACGACACATAATTTCACAGAAAGGCTCCAAGGAAAACACCGGGAGAGATGGCTCAGGATATTTACAGATGCCACTGCAGTCCTCATTGACCGAGAAGTTCTAGGTTTGAGTCCCCACGGTGCCAGCATTTTCGACACTAGCTTGTCAGCTAGATCGAATTCAGTCGCTGTCTGGAGGAGACTTCTAGTGTCCGGCTGCTCTGATCGGTAGTTATACGTGGTTTCTCCGATCAACACCAGGCGAATGCCGGAGCAGTACCCTAATTAACGGACCGCGTGAGATTTTTCCTTCCTCTTCCTCGTCCTATCCTCGTCCCTTACTTTTTACACTTAACCAGCACTACAGTACCACACATGCCGAGAAACCTGTCCGGAGCTTAGAGCTTGTCCTGGCAGTGGCGGTGCCCCGCTGGTGGGAGATACCTGGTTGGGTAAAACCATGCTAGCCGACAGTAGGTCGACGTCGGATCTCGCCTTACAGCGGGAGAAGACCACCGCCTCCTCCCGAGCAAAAACACGCACTACACGTACAGAATTAATGCCCATAGTAATCACGAACAATCAATCAATCGAAGGAAAACATCGCCCTCCATTAAATATTTGTATTCATGTGTTGCAATAAGGTACAGAAACTTTATTGTTAGTGATGGACGATTGATAAGGAACTGATTTGAATAATCATAGATCAATCGTGTTGTTGTAGTTTTCCAGAAGACATGTTTTTTGAGAGATTTCATTCGGGTTGACACCAGGCGAATGCCAGAGCAGTGCCCTAACAAACGGACCAGTTATCCTTCCTCTTCCCGTCCTATCTACTCCCCTTACACTCACAGACTTACACTAACATGCATCACACTACCGCATATTCCGGGAGACCGGTCGGGAGTTTAGAGCTTGTCCCGGCTGGGGCGGTGCCCCGCTGATGGGAGAGTCCTGGTTACGGTGAAACCCCACTAGCGGACGGTAGGTCGTCGCCACATCTCGCCATCTGCGGGAGAAGATCACCACCATCTCTAAAAAACATGCACTACACTTACGGGACTAATTACCAAAGCAGTTGACGCTCCCGGAAACACGAAAAAATTAATCAATCAAATCAATCAATCAAATCAATCATTCGGGTGGTGTGTGGCAGGGGCGTCGCCGTTCACCGGGGGCAGCGTGCCGTGGCGCGGCGTCGGGGGCGGCCGTGAGGAGGCGGAGGGGGCGGAGGCGGAGGTGCCCTGCCAGTGGGCTCGCTGCCCCTGGCACTCCTGCCCCCTCTACAGCTGCTCCGGCGACTTCGACCGTGCGTATTCACTCACAGCACCACCAAATCCCTCTCACATTAAACTTCTTTTTTTTATTTTAACAAGACGTATTTTTTTATCTAGGGCTTTTATCCAGCCAACAGCCGGTTATCCTTTACACCCCGATGGGACGCATATTCAACCATACACTAGACCAACACCCTTGCGGGCTCCTCTGATCTGGGGTCAGCAGAATGCGAGGCCCTCCGCGACAACACATATAAAGTCAAGGGACAAACAACCATGCCAAAGGCGGGGAACCCGCGACCCTTCGGACCGAAGCGCTGAGTCGGTACTCGCTCTTAGCCACCTCGGCCATCCAGGTCGGCAAACAAGATGTATTTACTAGAACAAAACCTACTAAATGGATAATTAAATTATAACTAACGTACCCATGAGAGAATTCTCGCAAGTTAAACCCCGCCGTCTTATTTCTTCTTATTTCTCCATATTAAACCTGTAATATACATTTTTCTTCAAGATCCTTATATCCTCCGTCACTGGTTTTATATTTCTACTTGTAGTGGATATCAATACAATAATACATCCTTGTCAATCCAAACTATTCTTATTTAACGTTATTACCGAACAGACGTACACCCGTATAATTCAATCACATCAGACCTTTGCCCTCAAACTTTTAGTTTTTAGGGCTCTAGAACGCTTCGTTTAGGAGTTATTTAACAATACAGATTTAAAAAACGATCGAGTGTTGCGGTTTGCATTTTATATGAATATTTATGTGCGCTTTTTAAACAAATCCTTGATTTTTTTAAGTCAAAGTGCAATTCGTCACGTCTCCGTGAAACTTTTCTTTAGAGACCTGTTTTAAAGACTGGTTGCGTGTGAGAGCCGCAAAATGTATGTATACTACTGAAAGAATGTAAGAGAATTATACAACTTTGAATTTCGTATAACAATATCCCTAACTGATAGCTTAACCCGTTCACTGCTGGCGCCTCCCGGCCAAGTACTGCGAAAACTGCCACAGGGGAAATTCAAAAAACGCAGACACATTTTCAAATCTCTCTAACAGCTTTATTTTAAAAGATATGCAAACTATTTTTTTGTAGAAAGAAAAAATATAAATTACTTTTAATATGTCTCGGATTTAAGGTAGAATAATATTTTTCCTTGGAAAAAAAAATTTTTAACACAATATGTTTTCAAATTTCAAAAAATAATTAAGTTCAAAACAATTTTTTTGCTATAATTGTTTTTTCAGATCTAAAATTATTAAAAACAAACTCTTTACACATCTGTGAATAAGTCCTTAAATATTTATTGTTTTTTAAAGTATGACTTACATATTACAATTTTTTAAAATTATTGTGTGAAATTTTGTTTCTTAGCAAATGCCACATTGCACTTATGCTGCAGCTTTATGTAATAGCTTTTGTAACTTCAAACACATTAGTAAGAAATATGTTTCATTCAAAACGACCAGTTGAAACCTTAACCAACACGATAAGAGGCATTCTACGCTATCTATAGCTGAATTAATGAATTAAAAGCACAAGCGAATCGGCTCTGATCGGCCCGTGGCAGTTTGGCTTTGAAAAAAGCATCGCCTCTTGGCAGTGAAAGGATTAAAAAGGAAAAAACAGGGGTTGAACATAATTAGGAAATGAAATGTTTGATTACGAATGGCTTCGGAGCTTCTTCCAAAATTTTCACGGGGGCCGCGTCCCTCTGGAATCCCCTGCGCGCAATTATCTGCGCGTTAATTCATTGGTCGTAAGTTGGCCACAAGTGTACACAACCGCGAAAGGCGAGGCGATTGAGTGCGAACAATTCATTGCAGTAATTGCGTACGATCAGTAATTCTTGCATGCAGGCTGTTACGTGTGTGTGTATATGTATATGTATGTATGTATATATATATATATATATATATATATATATATATATATATATATATATATATGTATATAAAGGTATTGTTTTGTGTCCATTTTCTTACTCGATTTCGTGTAAACAAATAATTTTGTGCGTTAATTTCCGAAAATGACATGGTATTTGGAGTTGTTTTTGCTCTAATTATTTTTCAAAAAATATTCATCAGATTTAAACAAACAGCTCATCTTGTATTGCCCTTCATTGTCGAAATTTTGGATGTCACTGCATCACCTCTGACCGGGAGGTCCTACGTTCGACTCATAACGCGGGCAGGATTTTCGACACTAGCTTTTCAGCTAGGTCGGATTCAGTCGCTGTCTGGAGGAGAATTCTAGCGGCCGGCTGCTCTGATCGGTAGTTTTCCGTCGTTTCTCCGATCAACACCAGGCGAATGCCGGAGCAGTACCCTAACAAACGGGCCACGGACCGCGCGCGATCTTTCCTTCCTATTCCTTGTCCTATCCTCTCCCCTTACACACACTTACACTAACATGCATTACACTACCACATATTCCGAGAGACCGGTCGGGTGCAAAGAGCTTGTCCCGGCTGGGGCGGTGCCCCGCTGGTGGGAGAGTCCTGGTTAGGGAGAAACCCCACTAGCCGGCGGTAGGTCGGCGCCGGATCTCGCCATCCAGCGGGGGATGATCACAGCCATCTCCCGAGGAAAAACATGCACTGCACTTACGGGAATAATGACCAACGCAGTTGCCGTGCCCGGAAGCACAAAAAAATCAATCAATCAATCAAATTTTTGGACTGATAGAAACTGAAAAGTAACGTGCATGGGCAAGGAATTCGTTGATGTACCAACACCCCGGAGCTATTTGAACAACCTTTATATTTAAATCTCGGTCCAGTTGCTCGGGACGCAGTGCCCGCGAAACCGGCTAAGCTAGTTACCTTGCCCTTGAGTTTGACATGCCTGCTCTAAGTTGAAGCAACTATCACCTTCCTGCTTCAACGGCAACTCCCAGACACTTCGTTGTTGTGAGCTGGCGTCTTTGGCGCGGTGGTCGCAACTCGGTGTTCGCCTCCCCTCCCCTGCGAGACTACGCGTCAATCCCCCATCCCCCACCCTCACCCCTCCCCCTCCGGTCGGTGACGAAACACAACCTGCGCCCCGCCACCGGGCGAATACACGTGGAGTTCGTACGTTATAATTAGGGAACGGATTTTCATGTAAATACATATTTTTACAGGGACAAAATACCTGCATTCAGTAATATTTTTTACACTTAACACGACATTTTGAACTAATTGGAACCATTTGTATTTTACACATTTTTACATATTTTGGTGTAATTACATATTTTTACATATTTTATCTATAGCTACATATTTCGTTACATTTTAATATATTTATAGGTCGAAAATGAACATTTCACTTGTGGTGTTCGAAATATATGTTACTTGAAAATTAACTAAGTTACTGAAATACTTAAAAAATACGCAATGCGCTTGTATTAACACCGGACAATCGCTATTAATTGTCAAACACTATCTCCCCCCGCCCCCATCTGCTTCTTGGAAACAGCGTAGTTGGGATCAACGATGAGCGGATGTAGTATGTGAAGCAGAAGGAAATTCAACCACGTGCTCACTCGTATTTCATAGACCCCATGCGTAACTCGATAAAAAATTCAGATCATTGTCTTATGCCGTTTCTGGAGTTGGGGGGGGGGGAGTATGCTCCCTTTACCCCCTTCTATCACAGGCTACACGGTACTATACACTTGAGCTCCGGCACCTCGTAAACAACATTGTATATAATACGAAAGTATTATATGTTTCGGATGAAACTAGCGAATAATTGCTTCTGTAGATGTAAAACTTCAACGTACTCTTCTCGGAAAACGCTTGAAGAATGGAATTGTAAACATTATAATAATTATTTATTTCACATATTTCCTATTTTTTCTTACATATTTTTGAAAAAATAAGTACATATATATGTACATATTTTGCTTTTTTATTACAATAAAGTCCGTTCCCTAGTTATAATGCACCCGTGGCTTGGAGCAAGAAGGGCAAATGTCAATATTCGAACTTTTACGGAATGAGTGGTTGTTTTTCTCAGAACATTACATCTAAGTTACAATTTCTGTTTATTTCATTTTTTCTGGTAAGGTAATAGTTTTTTTGTGTACCAGTAATATAAACATTTTCTGTGGCAAGAAATCGTTCATAAAAGGGCCCTTTACAGTACAGCACAAATTATGACTGATATTATGGCACCACTGATTGCGTCATCACACATTCAGCCAATCGCAACGAGAGAATCTTGGGGAGGTAGAAATAAACGCAACAGTTGACCACCGTTTTCTTACAGAGATGTCAAATATCCGAGACGTCACAAGAAAGTTGTTTCGCAAAATTAAGTTTGATTCTATTAAAAATATATAATGCTGTTTACAAAAAATAGCGTATGCAACTCATTTATAATGTTTCTTTATAAACTAATTGCATAAACTACTATTAATACTTTACTTTTAATTTAGCCCTTATGACAATTCCCAAAATAGGTCTTTGATGTGACAAGTCCCAACTTGCCTGTGTTAAAAGGTGAACTAGGCTGTTAAATTTCGCTTTTATTTAATCTACTAAGGGTTAAATATAAAAATACGTCTGAAGTTTTATCCTTTCTTTCTTTTCCTTCAATACAAATAATTCAAATAAACAGTAACATAAGCCATGGCAATGATTTCGAAAAGTAAGAATAGTTTTTTTTTGTGCAAGAACAGTAGAGAATTACTGTTGTGTTTTGTGATACAGTTATTTGAACCTTTCTCAAATATGTTTGCACATTATAAAATCGAAACATGAATTTAGAGAACAAAATTTCGTAACAATATTAAAGATAACAGAAATGACATTCACATACGAAAATCGCAACAAAAGTAATTACTACAATTATTAATGTTATATATCTGAATTAATGTCACTCATGGCCATCTGTCCATGAATCTGTTTAGAAATGAATCATAGTAGTATATTCAGTTGGGGCGATGAATGGTAGCAGGTCTTTAAGATCCCTGAGCTTGGTGGCTGATATTGGAAGAGGTTTATAACTAATAGGTTCAACAGCTACTTGACTAATATTTCTAAAAAGCTTTCTTTCCTACGTGTAGTTCCCTGAATGTTTCATCAAAGCACTGCTATATTTTCACTTGTACAAAATGATTCCTGTAAGATTCTGTGAGTATTGAATATGTTTCATTTGCTAAGTGCATATTGGGCCTTCTTATAGCATCGAAATCTCAAAACAAATCATAAGCCTACGTAAAGATGAATAATAAAATCAGGAGAAAGGATCGACTTTTGAATTTGGCCTTTCTTGCGCCAAGAAGGGGCTATAAAGCGCTCATTGAGCATAAAACTGATATTGGCCCTTCTTGCACCAATACACGGATGTATATGGCGGTATGCGTCGTCGAATTGAATCGCTGTCTGGAGGAGAATTCTAGCGGCCGGCTGCTCTGATCGGTCTGTTTTCCGTGGTTTCCCCGACCAACACCAGACGAATGCCGCAGCAGTACCCTACTAAACGGGCCACGGACCGCGCGCGATCTTTCCTTCCTCTTCCTTGTTCTATCCTCTCCCTTTACACACACACACACTTACACTAACATGCACTACACTACTACATATTCCGGGAGACCGGTCGGGAACTTAGAGCTTGTCCCGGCTGGGGCGGTGCCCCGCTGGTGGGAGAGTCCTGGTTAGGGGGAAACCCCGCTAGTCGACTTTATGCCGGCGCTGGATCTCGCCATCCAGCGGAGAAAGAACACCGCCATCTCCCGAGAAAAAAACATACACTACACTAACGGGACTAATGACCTAAGCTGTTGACGCGCCCGGAATCACTAACCAACCCACCAACCAAACTGAAACCGTAATAATTATTTATAATAATTACAATGAACTTGCGCAGTGCATAAGTTCCGCCCCATTTGCCGGGAGTTCACGAAGCCCCCGGACAAGAGCGTGAAAAAGCGGTGGTGCTACCCGCTGGAAGCCAACATCCTGCACCACTGCAACCCGTGCCCTCGTGGCCGCTACGACTGCGCGGAGCCGGAGCCGGAAGGCGTGTGCCCTTCCCGGCCGCCCAAGTTCATCCCGCTGTTCCGCTGGGAGCACGGCATCCCTTACCCCAACATCCGCAGGGAGCCCTACCCGCACCTCCTCGAAGGGCTGCCGTGGAAGGAGCCGCCCCCGGCGCCGCCTCCCCCGCGCAGGTGCACCCCCCACCACCATCACCACTCGAAAATACACGTCATCAAAGCACTCCAGTAGAACACCGGCATTCCGAGCTAATTGACCTGGAGCAGCAGCTCAGTGCATCAACTGATGTCACTGCAGCGCCTCTGAATTCTCCTCCAGACAGCGACTGAATTCGACCTAGCTGAAAAGCTAGTGTCGAAAATCCTGCCGCCATCAGGACTCGAACCTAGGACCACCCGGTCAGAGGCGTTGCAGTGACATCAGTTGATGCACTGCCGCTCCCGGTACTAGTCATATTTAGTCTTAAATAAATATAAATAAGTAAATTACATTTTTTAAGTAAACCCCAATGCAATCAATCACAAATTAACGTATTGGCATTAAAGATATGCATTTTGAAAAATCTCACGTGAGGTTAGAAGGGGGGAGAGGGGAATCGAGCCAAATCTAACGACACCTCACCAAGGGGGGGAGTCTAAAATTCGCCAAAATCGCCTAAAGACGGCTCCACACATTCGTCATTCGCCGAGCAGCGAGCTAGTGCTCGCCCAATTCCGAGCAGCTGACGTGTTCGGCGAATGTTCGCTCCGTTTGATGTGTCCAAAAGACCGACACGCGCTGGGTAGGGCGAACCCCGAATGTTCGTCCCTTGGCAAATAGCAAGCAACTCATCCACACTACTCGGGATTCGACGAGCGGTTGCTCGGTGTTCGCCGAATAAGGAATGTGTGGAGCCGCCTTACTTGTAAGCCGGCTCCACGCATTCGGCATTCGCCGAGCAGCGAGCTAGTGCTCGTCCAATTCCGAGCAACTGACGTGTTCGGCGAATGTTCGCTCCGTTTGATGTGTCCAAAAGACCGACACGCGCTGGGTAGGGCGAACCCCGAATGTTCGTCCCTTGGCAAATAGCAAGCAACTCATCCACACTACTCGGGATTCGACGAGCGGTTGCTCGGTGTTCGCCGAATAAGGAATGTGTGGAGCCGCCTTACTTGTAAGCCGGCTCCACGCATTCGGCATTCGCCGAGCAGCGAGCTAGTGCTCGCCCAATTCCGAGCAGCTGACGTGTTCGGCGAATGTTCTCTCCGTTTGATGTGTCCAAAAGACCAACACGCGGTGGGTAGGGCGAACCCCGAATGTTCGTCATTCGTCAAATAGCAAGCAACTCATCCCCACTACTCGGGATTTGGCGAGCGGTTGCTCGGTGTTCGCCGAATAAGGAATGTGTGGAGCCGCCTTAAGCCGGCTCCACGCATTCGGCATTCGCCGAGCAGCGAGTTAGCGCTCACCCAATCCCGAACAGCTGACGTGTTCGGCGAATGTTCGCTCCCTTTGATGTGTCCAAAAGACCGACACGTGGTGCGTAGGGCGAAACCCAAATGTTCGTCACTCGGCAAATAGCAAGCAACACATCCACACTACTCGGGATTCGACGAGCGGTTGCTCGCTGCTCGCCGAGTACCGAATGCGTGGAGCCGCCTTCACTCCCGCGCCGGTGACAAGCGAGGAGAGGCTGGCTCCCCAAGATGTGTCCAGAAGACCGACACGCGGTGGGTAGAACGAACCCCGAATGTTCGTCCCTTGGCAAATAGCAAGCAACTCATCCACACTACTCGGTATTCGGCGAGCGGTTGCTCGGTGTTCGCCGAACAACGAATGTGTGGATCCGCCTTTAGGGTTAGTGACTACCCGAAGTGTGTGTGTGTGTGGCGCAGGGAGAGCGACGTGTGGGCGCTGGGGTGCTGGCACTGCGACGAGGCGCCACGCCCACCCTGCCCCGGCCACTGGCAGCGCGTCTCGCCGCTCTTCACGTGGCACAACGGCTACGCCAAGGAGAACTTCTCGCGCCTGCCCTACCCCGGCCACGGCCCACAGCCCTTCGACGCCTGCGCCGCCCGCCTCCGCGTTCTCGAACGTCTCCGACAGGTGCGCCAAGCAATTATTTTTATTTAAGAGGTCATTGTTACAGATAAATTAAAAACTTGATGCTGTGTGGCTGGGCGAATGGCCTTTAATCTATTACAATACCTACATTCTACCGCGTTCTTCCCTTTCGGATTCTGGTATACACCCCAAATGCCAAGCAAGCCAAGCAAATTCCCAAATGTCAAGCAATATGCTGTGCAGACATTATTTGTTTCCGGTTATTTAAGGTCGCATCAACATTTAGGTCATAAGCGACCACTATTGGACATAACGTTATGGTAACTATGAAGATGCCGACCCTGACTTTTTAAAGAATGGCCGAGGTCTCATTTTCTTTGAACTCACTGACCTTTCAAAAATTCAAATTTACAACTAATGCGAAAAAGTATGTGCTGTTGCAGCTACTCACTTTAGTTGTTACACGTTTACTTTCTTGCGCAGTTACGTAGTGTAGAGAAAACATTGTAATAGTGCGCGAAAAAACGTTCTCCCTGTCTGCCTGTCTGTCCGTTCGTCCGTCAGTCAGTGGTCAAAGCTAGTGCCAAAGTTCAGCCGACTTTCTTCAAAATTGATATTCCTTGATCAATTTAAAGAAACTAAAGGTCCTCTGACTTTGAAACAGATATTTTGATTTTTAGTTGCTTTACATGAAATCTCAACATTTTTAAAAAGGTTCTCAAAACTAGCTCCAAAGTTTTCGATTAAACGTTGTCCTCAGTTTGTGTAAACTGCACTTAAGAGAATGGTGCAGGTCTCAATTTCCTTGAAATTCCTGATTGTTTGAAAATTGCAGAGGTTCAATTTTTTCACGTCTTCCTACAACTAGAATATTGAAGAAAGAGATTTTTACCTTAATAAAATCTGTTCTTTCAAGACAGTTATCTTGAAATAAGACCATGTACAATTATTCGAATATATGAGTAGTTATATATGCAAGAAGAATGTGGCAGAATCGCGGAATCCTGTAACTGGGGGTAGCCTCTATAGACTTTTGCTTTTATCTCCGTAAGAAAACTTCTACAGAAGAAACGACAAACGGTGTTTAATGGGTCAAATGACGCCTCCTGTGCTCTACTGCTGCAGGCTGCAGTCCCGAAGCCAACGGTGCCCGGCAGGGCGGGCTGCGGTCCCCCCGTTCCCGCCCCAACCCCCGCCCCCGTCTGCAAGCCCCTGGCGCCCGTCTGCGCACCCAAATATTAAATTATAAATTAATGGCAACAATGGAATAAAAATTGTATGTAATTCATAAAATTGTATTAAAATTGGTTTCAGTAGACTCTTGCGACTTCAAACGAACATGTTCACATGTTTTTGTTTATTGATAGCCAAAAAGCAGTAACAATGTGTATGACGTATGGAGAAGTAAAATCTTCGCCCGTTTCCTTAAGCTCCGTTTGACTACACATAGTTAAATGATGAAAAAAAACATCAAAAAGCGACATTTGCAACATTTGCAACCTACAAATTTTCGCTCTCCAGTAATAAAAATGATTTTCATTGGCAAAAAACTACATTTCTTTCTTCTTAACCATAGTTATTACACCACATGCATACACGCGCGAACACACACAACTATAAAACATGCGCATTTCTGTTAATAAGTTTATGACTTTAACAGAGTGAACTATAAACTAATTTATTACGTTTTATGATGATGGTCAAGGTTAAACAATATTGAATAAAATATTCGTTAATTATTCTTTGAGTAACTGAAACATAATTTATTACAATTGTTAGCTACGTAGCTACGAAATCGTACCAATGGCTAGCAATTGCGATGCTGGAAAAATAATCCTTCATAATTCTTCAAGTTAACCACGACCATTAGGGGGTGAAACATTTATTTTCATTAGAAATCTTTTTAATTATTACTTTACACTTTTCAACCAATCATAACTTATTGTGATTACGTTTTTTGACGTTTTTAAATCAGTAAGCACGCATTGTATCATAAAAAGAGCCGACGCCATTTCACAAAGACCATGGTGCTATCTCTAAGACCGCTCGAAACTTTCTGACTAGCATCTCTGGGAAACTGTACAATACAAAATCACGGCCTCATGTGTCTCGTGTCAACCATATGCGAGGAAGGATTAAGTATAAAAAATTAAATCTTTAAACCAACAAAGTAAAGTTGTGGAGATAAGTTAGTATAGTTGTCAGAATCGCTCGCGGTCTGGCAGACCGCTCCCGAGTACTAGAGGGATATAGTAATATTTCAGTTTTGACAAAAAAGGCGCTTAAACACCTTGTAAGGTACGGTCTTCAATTAATAAATTACATAATTACCCAATTCCATACTTGGTCAGTTGTAAATTTCCAATGGCTAAAGGTGGTACTGATTTCAATCTTTTGCAGCGTTTTATTTTCTCGCCTCCTACCTAAGGAAACCTACTAAAGAGGATTTTTTTTGTTATTTTATGTGAACATGCAGCAAAAATCAGCAATATTTTGACAGAAAAACTCTTATTGTCGGGTCCTGGTGCCTAAAAAGTTGTTCCCATGTGTAATAAATTACTTATTCTACCACGTTGTCTAGTCAGAATCCATGTTTTGTGGGTCGTTGATACCGAAAAATTAGTTGACGGCGAAACGTATATCTGTTCATATATTATGAACGCTGACACCTAAATTGTTCAGAAGATTTTTCACCAAAAATGATACTCCTCAATCGATCTAAACGAACTCAAGGGCCTAAACTTTTGGTGGAGTTCTTTAAATGAATTTTATTTTTATTTTTGGGAGTTCTGTAAATGTTTTCAAGATTTCTTCAATAATGACTCAAGTATTTTTATAATACTTTATACACGGATACAGTAAAGAACGCTTATAAGAGTGCCGTAGATATTTTCTTCCGAATCCGTGGTATTTCGAAAATTGCAAAACTTGCAGCGTCTTTCTACAATTACAATATTGAAGATAGAGATTTTGTTCTCAATAAAAACTATTGTTCAAAGATAGATCATGAAATAAAATCGTGTACAATTTTTCGAAAATATGAGTAGTTTTCTAGTAATTTTGTGTGGAATATAGGCAATTTTTAAATAATGTTTTTCTCACAATCAACTCCAACTTTGTCCGTTAAATTTTCTCCTCGTATGTAGAAAGAACGTTAAAAAAGGGGTGCTGGACCCATTTTCGGCAAACTCTCTGTATTTTTGAAAATTCTAAGAAATTAAAAGTAGAAAATTGTAGAGATTTTTGCCTTAAATGAAATCTATTCTAAAAAATCAGATCTTTCAAAAGGTGAAGTATATTGTTTTAAACGATCAGTTTTCGGGTACTTTCTGCTTCAAGTTAAAGCAGTTCATAAAAAACTATTTTTTTAAACGGCTCTAATTTTTCCCTTAATTTTTTCCACGGATTGAGCAATGGACGTTTAAAAGTGACGCGATATTCATTTTGATAGTACTCTGTGAATTTTCCAAATTGCATAAATGGGAAATAATGAGAGAGACCTTGCATTTTATACACGAGGAAAAGGGAACATCCCTGTGTGGTGTAGCGTTAAATGTCCTAAATCTATTGACTCTGTAGAGTCAATTCAAATGTCGGCTTGTAGAAAAACTTTTTGCTGGTTAGAAATACTTTTGCAGGTTAGTCGTATAATATTTCGTATCCTTTACAAATAAAGCGAGAAAATATGTGCTGATGTAGCACTTCTAGGTTGCATTGGAGGTAAAATGAAACAAATGTTTCTAGCTGTTTTTCTCTAACACGTAACATTCACCATGTCAGACTCTCGGATTTTATGAGACCGCCAGGTGATGGTGTATAATCGAAAACGTATGTAGTCGTATCTTAGGTTGGCGCGGGCAAGAGATGGAGGAGACTACTTCCAACGCCGTGCACGACCTTGGATCAGCCCAAACCGTTGCCAGAGATCAGATGAGTGAAAATAAAATTTTGTAGTAGTTCCCAGGCACTGAATACCCAGTCCAACCTAATTTCCATACATAAATTTACACACGGTCATAATAATAATAATAATAATAATAATAATAATAATAATAATAATAATAATAACAAATAATATGTATGTATTTGGCGTTTTGGATCGGTAGTCCGACGTCGCCAGCCAGCTACCGGGATACCCCTTGTCTGATGGATATCATTATAGTGTGGGTTTTTCGTCTCAGTTTTTAAGATAATGCATAATCGAAAACACACAGAGTGAAAATTTGAAGTACTTTTGATTTCAAAAAGAATTTGCTTGTGTTTTGACGGGCGTTTTTATTTTTTGTGATCTGGAAATCACTTCCATTAATGTCTTTCAAGAGAAGTTGTAAACGTGTTTTTCAGAAAGAGGTTTTTACAATATCGGCATAGGATTGTGGATTGATTGTAATTCCCTACGCCTCAATTGCTAAAGCCATTAGTCCCATATGTGTAGTGCACGTTTTTTCCTCCGAAGGTGGCGGTGGTTTTCCCCCACTGGATCCCCATCCGGGGCCCGTCTTTCGTCGGCTAGCGGGGTTTCCCCCTAACCAGGACTCTCCCACCAGCGAGGCACCGCCCCAGCCGGGCCAAGCTCCGGACCAGTCTCTCGGCATGTATGGTAGTGTAGTGCTTGTAAGTGTAAAAAGGTGTAAAGGGGCGAGAATAGGGCAAGGAAGAGGAAAGAAAAATCGCGCGCGGTCCGTGGCGCGTTTGTTAGGATATTGCTTCGGCAATAGCCTCGTGTTGATAGGAGAAACTACGAAAAAATACCGATCAGAACAGCCGACCGCAAGAATTCTCCTCCAGACTGCGACTGAATTCGACCTAGCTGACAAGCTAGTGTCAAAAATCCTGGCACCGTCGGGACTCGAACCTAGGAGATCCCGGTCAGAGGCACTGCAATGACTCGACAACGGTCATTGGATTAATCATACGTATACATCAAAAATCAACAAAAAAAAATTAAAAATTTTAAATCGTAATTTGAAAGCCATTTATTACATTTCGCGATTTCATATTTTTAAATTGTTTCGTAGTAGGTAGGAATGCGAGGTGTGTAAGACCGGCAGTGGTTTGGAAAAGACGCACAGTGCAGCAGATCCATTTCGTCCGGCGTTTACTAATCCGCTGCGGACGCTCGCACTCGAGCGGTCAGCGCTGCCCTTTCGCCGTCGACAGCCCCTCACCCCCCACCCCCCGGCGCCTGCGGACTCAGCAGCCCCCGGGGGCCGTTTGCTGGTTCACAGCTCCAGTTCTAATTGGCAAAAGCGATTCAAAACCTGATCAAACGCGTGTTCGGTAATGCTCTACCTGCTAGTAGTGTCTCATGAAATCCGAGCGTTGGATGGTGAGTGTGTGTGTGTGTTTGATTGATTGATTTTTCGTGTTTCCGGGCGCGTCAACTGCTTCGGTCATTAGTGCCGTTAGTGTAGTGCATGTTTTTTCCTCGGGAGATGGCGGTGATCTTCCCCGCAGGATGGCGAGATCCGGCGCCGACCTAACGTCGGCTAGTGGGGTTTCACCCTAACCAGGACTCTCCCACCAGCGGGGCACCGCCGGGATAAGCTCTAAGCTCCCGACCGGTCTCCCGGAATATATAGTAGTGTAGTGCATGTTAGTGTAAGTGTGTGTGTGTAAGGGGAGAGGATAGGACAAGAAAGAGTAAGAAAAGATCGCGCGCGGTCCGTGACCCGTTTGTTAGGGTACTGCTCCGGCATTCGTCTGGTGTTGATAGGAGAAACCACGGAAAAATACCGATCAGAGCAGCCGGCCGCTACAATTCTCCTCCAGACAGCTCCAGATTGAATTCGACCTAGCTGAAAAGCTAGTGTCCAGAATCCTGTCACCCTCAGGAATCGAACCTAGAACCTCCCGGTCAGAGGCGCTGCAGTGACATCAGTTGATGCACTGAGCTACCGCTTCCGGTGTGTGGGTGTATGTGTGTGGGTGTATGTGTGTGTGCGTGTATATATATATATATATATATATATATATATATATATGTGTGTGTGTGTGTGTGTGTGTGTGTAAGTGAGTGTGTGTGTAGGCGGTTCCCAGTGTGCCCCTCAGCCGCATCGGTTGCTTTGCGCTGGAGCTGCTCCGCCGCCAGCCGCCCTGTGGCCTCACACTCACTTCGCCTGCCATCGATCGGCAACTGTTCCGAGCGGCTGCGCGGGGCGGCGCCTGCACAAAGCCCGCGAGCGCCGGAGCGGAGCGACGCGGCGGAGCGGAGAAGCGCAAGCGGGAGACGAGCGGGCCGAAGCAGGGCAGGGTGGTGCAAAGAGGGGAGGGGCGGGGCGAAGCGACAAAGAGTGAGACGAAGCGGGAAGATGCGGTGCGAAGCGGGGAGAGGCGATGGGAAGCAGGGAGGATGGTACGAAGCGGGGAGAGGCGATGGGAAGCAGGGAGAGGCGGTTCGAAGCGGGAAAAGGTGGTAAGGAGCGGAGAGAGATGGAGTTGATCGGAGAAACGTGAAGTGAAGCGGGGAGGGGCGGTGCGAAGCGAGGAGATGCGGTGCGAAGCGGGGAGAGGCGATGCGTAGCGCGAAGGGTGGTGCGAAGCGGGGAGGGGAGAAACAGATCGGAGAGACATAAGGAGAAGCAGGGAGGATGGTACGAAGCGGGGAGAGGCGATGGGAAGCAGGGAGGGGCGGGGTGAAGCGGTGAACGGAGAGGTGAAGCGGGAAGATGCGGTGCGAAGCGGGGAGAGACGATGGGAAGCGGCTAGGGGTGGTAACGAGCGGGGAGGGGTGGTGTGAATCGGAGAGACATGAAGCGAAGCGAGGAGGGGGCGGTGCGAAGCGGTGAAGAGTGAGACAAACCGGAGGGTGGTGCGAAGTGGGGAGATGCGGTGCGAAGCGGGGAGAGGTGGTGCGAAGTGGGGAGGGGTTGTAAGGAGCGGGGAGGGTTGGTGTGAATCGGAGAGACATGAGGCGAAGCGGGGAGGGATGAGACGAAGCGAATAGTGTGGTGCGAAGCGGAGAGGGGCAGTGCGAAGCGGTGAAGAGTGAGTCGAAGCGGGGAGAGGTGGTGCGAAGCGGGGAGGGTTGGTGTCGGAAAGACATGAGACAAAACGGGGGGGGTGAGACGAGACGATGCGAAGAGTGTGGTGCGAAGCAGGGAGGGGCACTGCGAAGCGGTGAAGAGTGAGACGAAGTGGGATGGGGCGATGCGAAGCGTGGAGGGGTGGTGCAAACCGGGGAGGGGCACTGCGAAGCGGTGAAGAGTGCGACGAAGCGGGAAGTGGCGATGCGAAGCGGGGAGGGGCAGTGTGAAGCGGAGAGCGTTGGTGTGGATCGGAGAGATATGAGGCTTAGCGAGAAGGGGCGGTGCGAAGAGGGGTGAGGTAGTAAGAAGTGGAGAGAGGCGGTACTAAGTGGGGGGGGCGGTGGTATGGAACTCCATTTAATAGTAATAATTAATACTACAGGATTTTAATGGGTTCTTGAAACAAAACACAATAAGAATAAATAATTATCACTGTAGTAAGAACATTGCACTTTTGAGCAAACGGTTTTAATGTAAATAAGCATATAATAATAACTTGGGAATAGAAAAATACAGAAAGAAATAAAGTTAGTAATACATATTTATTAACTGGGGGGCGGATTTTGATGACCCAAAACATCGCCAAAATGATCGATAATTACTGTTAAAATGTTTTAAAAAATCTCTAAAAGCAAACAAAAATGACGTAAAAAATGTTATTAAAATCACATGAGATGAACTACTCAAGTAGGTGGATAAGTTACTGATGTAATCGAGGCTTCTTCGTTTCGTTCAAGTGAAGCAACTTGCGAACTTTTGGACTCTTCTGTACTAGGAAATCTCTGTCTTTACCTGTCCCTAAATTTGCTGACCCGACAATGGCGCAGATAAGCGTCACAAGAACATTAGATTACATACTTACAACTGCGACATTACAATTTCTGAGTGAGGAAATCGAACAGGCTACTCATAAATTCTGTGGAGAACATTTTCTTGCATCTCGTTAATGTTATTTATAGCAAGTACCATTAAAATTATGTTAAAATCCATTAAATCAGTGAAAATGCTTTTAAAATGACGGGTAACGGTAAAAAATGACTTATTAGTCGAAATCGTCGGAAAATGAAAAAATGTCATATAAAAATGGGTCTTTTGCATTTGTCGTAACAGAAAATAAATGTCTATTCTAAAAGGAATTGTTCTACAGCGAAAAGAAAAAAATTAATTCATTAAAATCCGCCCTCTACTTATGACAAATCGTTTGTTTTTTTCAATTCTTCAACTTCCTCAAACAAAGAAAGAGAAAAAATTGAAAATGTAGAAAGATGGAAAGCAGATTTCAGGGGAATATTTCAGCAATCGTGAAGATTTGAAATGTTTCGTATCATCAAATACTTAAATGAGCTTTTCTTTCCCGAGCGCGTGTTAGCAGGGGGAGAACTGCGTGACCAAAGAGTATATCGTGATCTTGAGTACATTACCTTGATGCGTGACCTTGTGTGGCGGACTGTTACATTCAAAATATGTTAAACAGGAGTCGCAATGGAATCAAAATTACTCAAAAGAAAATCTTATCTAACATGTGAACATATGTATACCATTGCATTTATCATTTTACACACATGATAGTCTAAAAAGTACGTACAGTCCTGTTTGGAAAAAAGTTACCTCAATATCTCGTAGAATACAAATGGTAAAGTAGAAATGAATTCATTTATCAATTAGCCTCATATCCTTATGCACTTCCGTGAAAATTGCATTGCAATAACTTCAACCGTTCAAAAACTGCAGGAGGTGCTAAAGTTACGTGACCCACTCTGCATATTAAAATATAGACATAGTATCAAGCTTCCCAGTATATTCGCGACTAAAAAACGTAAATATGCCGACCTGGATGGCCGAGGTGGCTAAGAGCGAGTACCGACTCAGCGCTTCGGTCCCAAGGGTCGCGGGTTCGAGTGCCGCCTTGGGCATGGCTGTTTGTCCCTTGACTTTGTGTGTGTGTGTTGTCGCGGAGGGCCTCGCGTTCTGCTGACTCCAGTTCAGAAGAGCCCGCAAGGATGTTGGTCTAGTGTATGGTCGAATATGCGTTCCATCGGGACGTAAAGGGCAACCGGCTGTCGGCTGGATAAAAACCCTAGGGGAAAAAAATGTAAATATTCTTCTTAAAACCCAATTTCGTCCAATCAGTAGGTATAACGCCTTTTTCGTGAAGTTACTTTGAAAATATTATTCTACGTTATTTTTGAAAACTTTGTAAAACAATTTACAAACAAAATAATAAAAGAGACGTAACAGATTCCATACAAAACGTTTTTAATTCTAACGTCTTGAAAAGCAAGAAAGATCATATTTTGAATACGGCATTGCGGTAACACATGCTGATACCATACCGTGTTGAGATTTGATTATTTACTCGTATATAAATTTCTAATCGTGGTATTGGAATTTAAATACGTCGTTTTGTTTTCAATACGGGAGCAATTTTGAAAAGAAAACTTAGAATCGATATAATAAGTAATGCCATAGTACTGCCATTTATAATTTTAAATTTCTAATTTAAGATACGGTAAATTACGTATGTAGTTAAATAAATGTCAATGCAGTTGCAGTTTTGCAATCAAAATATGTTGAAAAAATGCAATTATCCCAAATTTATGAATTTTCTACTATTCATTAGAGTTCAATTTTCATTCTTCCCTCGAAAGTCAAACATTTTTAAATGACTCCCAGTTCGTATGGCCGGTTGAAGTCGCTCCTTTATGAGACAAACTCTTGCAACTTGAGTTCTTACAAATGTGCCCGTAACGGGTAAATGCCAATAAAACCATCTTCATGCAAACGCAAGAAACTTATGAACATTGGAAACAATCAGCATTAATTTCAACAACGCTTTGTCCAAATTTACTCTTATACCAATCTTCTTCCGCAACATCAATATCAAATTACTCTGAAATAAATTCTCTTCCTACTTAAGTACCTTTACAATGTCACAATACAGTGTCGTGTTCACAAGCGTTTGTTTACCATAAAATGTGAGACGAACGGAAAGAGACTGATTTTAGGACTAGCCAGTACAAACAGGTGCTTGCCCAGGGCGATTGGCCATTAGGAGCCTTAGGGCCGGGCAATCCACAAAAGTTTTATATATCTTTGTAGTTATATATGTGTGATAATCATAGTATTTTATTTGAATTATTTATTCGTGAAGAAGGACAACACGTTTCCAGAACACATTCCCAGACCTACACACCGAGAAGTTGGGGATATTGTTTCTCGTCACACTGAAACGTAGATAGTCGCTCTCCTCGGGTCCATGTCTATGAGAGTCTCAAAGCGAATATCGCGTTGACAAGGCCTTCGTGTTCTGGGTTAGGCTACTGCTCGCCATTCAGCAGTCTTCTACCATCCCTTCAGTCCCTATAAGCGAATGACAGGGCAGCCGGAGCACGATTTCCAAAGAGCAGGTGGAAGTTCCGCACGCGGGAAAATGAAAACTGTGGACTTGTCACAGTTTTCCGTTTTCTGCTCTCAAGCTTGAAGGAATAATTGGTATTCAACAGATAATACAGGTTTTGGGTCCCCTTACACAGAAAAGTGATTTTTTGAAAAGGTCAGTCTGTCTTTCTGTCCGCCTGTTATCAGTCAAAAACACTAGTGCCTATGACTTTTTCTAAAACGAATAATCATCGGTCGAACTGCCCCGACTCAAAGTCATGCAATTTTGAAAATAATTCTTTAAATTTTGAAAGTACTTTACAGCAATCTTCTAATATATTTTCTCAAAAATTGCTTTAATTTATTCTAAAAATTACTTGTAAGAATAAAGTGAAATTTATAAAGATGGCTTAGATCCTATTTTCATTCTTAACTGACAATGTTTGAAAATTACAAATATGTGAACATTTTTAGGCTTCTTCTAAACACTTCAATTTTTAAGGAAGAGATGTTTTCTTCAATTCAATTTTTTTCTTCCAAATTATTTATTTAATGAATGTCATGTGTCCTTTTCTGAAAGTAGTAGTTTTGTTCAACTTCAAAATAGGGGCAATATAAAAAATATTAAAAATATGATTTTCTCAATTACTATGACAAAAGTTTTCTTTAAAATTTTTGTAGGCATAGTTTTAAATGCAATGTATAATATAGCCTAAACGCCCTATTCCTGCCATCCTTTCTTTTTTCAAAAGTACACAAATGTAAGGTTTGTCTTATTTGTCACGTGGATAATATTTATATTACCAATGATTTGTATACATTAACGCATTTGTGAGTTCAAATGCTTCAAATGATGTCTTAGAAAGTTTCTCGAAAACTTAAAACTTTTCTGTGAAAATGAGCTCAAAATTACGCATTTTCGGAAACGCTCGAACGACATTTTTTCCAAAAAGCCTCCAAATAGTTCCTTCAAACTTTTTGTACGTAAAGTGCTAACTACACTGAATAACATGGCATACCACCATTTTGATTCATTCTTTTGATTTTCAAAATTGCACAAATGTAATTTTTACTTTCTCTCTTATTACATGCATACTATAGAGAAAGTTATGAAATGCTGCTTGAAAGTAGGGGTGTTACAGAATGGCACAGACTTTCTCGCACTAGTTAGTTTAATAATCACTTTAGGCTAGCTTTCCGGTATTGCCCCACCCTAGCTTCCCCATCCTAGATGCCATTTATCGCCACATACAGGACATTTGTCACATTTTCTCAATTCGTCTATTGGTAGAATTGAACTATGTCTTTAAGAATGTTAGGGAATAGTAAAACAGTCCTTAATACAAGTTTTTAATTGAAAATTTTCGAGCCGTTCTTGAAATGTTTCCGCGTTTCCGAAAATGTGCAATTTTTTTCAGCAGTGAGCATGGTCTCAACATGTTGGCCAAAACAGACACCACGATAGAGACGCGGCTCGTCCCGGATAGGCTAGACAGTACAATATCCGGCCGCGGTCCACGCAATCACAGCTAAATTCGTGTTGTGGGAGAGCAAGTATCTTTGTTGAACGACTTGTAAACGCCTTCACTCATTGTCCGTGTAAGAGAAATTTCTGATATTACAAAACATTAAGACTGTTAGTATAGGCGTTAGAAGCTGCTTTCCTATATTAATTACTAGCTGACCCGGCGAACTCTGTTCCGCCTTAACAGAGAGCTCCGTTCCGCCCAAACATACGAAAACGCATGAAAACGTGCGAAAACGCATGAAAACTTGCGAAAACCCTCGAAAAGGTGCGAAAACCCGCGAAATCACGCGAAAACGTGCGTTCTCACACAGGAACGCTGTCGAACGGGATAAACAGTATCCTATGTCCGTCTCCTGGCTCTAAGCTTCCTGCTCACCAAATCGGTACAGCCGTTCTTGAGTTATAAATAGTGTAACTAACACGACTATATATACTTGTAGATATAACGGCGAACGAAAGGCGGCTATCTTTATCGCCTTCTGTTATCAGTGCGGCGTTACAACAATGGGTTACAACAGGCAAGAATGACCGCTAACATGCGAAATCACGCGAAAACGTGCAAAATCGTGCGTTCTCACACAGGAACGCTGTCGAACGGAATAAACAGTATCCTATGTCCGTCTCCTGGCTCTAAGCTTTCTGCTCACCAATTTTCAGCCAAATAAGTACAGCCGTTCTTGAGTTATAAATAGTGTAACTAACACGACTTTCTTTTATATATATAGATTTTAGGACAACATCATGTTTCTCCTGCTTTGGGAGTTATTTACGTTTCTGACACCTTGTGCGTGCATGGATGCGTACCGTTTTGATGAATTTCGCTCTGCTCCGGCCGCCAAAAACAGCTGGATAGTCTTGTCAAGGAGTTTCGAAACAAAGCACGGATAGTCTATAAATCATTCAATAACTTCGTGTTACGCGAAGATATCTTACGTGGCAACATGATCCCGGTGATAGTCCGTCTGATGATAGTAACAACGCATGCCATCTTAAATAAAACAGCTATTTTTTTTTCGGCAAAACGGCAATTTGAGGCACTTTATATGTGAGGCACTGAGAGCAGCCAACTCCATTTTTTTGTGAATTTGCGTTATTGACATTAACCGATAACATAATACGATATTTATGCAATGAAAGTTGATCCGTTCGTTTATCTAAAGGTTTTAACAACGTTAAAATTGTTATTGAACTGAATCGCCGATGGATACCACTGAAAGCAAGAGTGAACTACGCGTCAAAGTCCGTTTAAGCTCCCTGTCCACTTTCACTTCGCGTGTTGCCGGGGAAGTACTAGTGCGTTCTGCGTGAAACAACGTATTCGTATAGTGACCACGTAGAAGTGTATTTCAGTTTTTAGCATGAAAGCCAATTTGAAAAGCGTGGAGGAGCAAATTGTAAGGTTTGTTGTATTTTGCTTGCGGATAACAGTTTTGAATGTACAATAACATTGTTCATATTCAAAGACATCCAGAGGTACTTCGAACGGTGCGATTGTTCCAATAATGCAAGTTGTTTTTCATACGAAAAAAACAATGAAATACAAACAATATTTTATTTATTTCTATATTGTAGAATCGAGTAATGATCATTTTTAATTTTGTTTGTAAAACTTCTTTCTTCTTTTTATGAATGCCTTTATTCTTAATTAAAACAAACAGTTCCTCTTCAAATTTCAGAGACCGGGAGATTTAAATTTATCAATTACATATTCACTGTATTGTAAAGAGGATCAAATGCCAGTTTCACATTTCAGGTTCCGCAAAATTTTTTTACGAAAAATTTAATTTGTCGCTTCATCCAACAGTGTCCGCCTCTTGTCGGCATTGATGTGATGCATTGCAGATAAAAATAATTGCATCAGATAATGATAACGAGAAAACGGTGTTAATGGCAGAACGACAATTCCATCAGCAAAAAGCTGAGTATGCACGTGCAGGTTTGCAGAGTGATTCTTTGCTTAGAAAATCTACTGCAGCGCCTCTGACCGGGAGGTTCTAGGTTCGAGTCCTGACGGCGCGGCAGGATTTTCGACACTAGCTTTTCAGCTAGCTCGAATTACATCGTTGTCTGGAGGAGAATTCTAGCGGCCGGCTGCTCTGATCGGTAGTTTTCCGTGGTTTCTCCGATCAACACCACGCGAATGCCGGAGCAGTACCCTAACAAACGAGACACGGACCGCGCGCGAACTTTCCTTCCTCTTCCTTGTCCTCTCCTCTCCCCTTACACACACACTTACACTAACATGCACTACACTACCACATATTCTGAGAGACCGGTCGGGAGCTTTGAGCTTGTCCCGGCTGGGCGGTGCCTCGCTGTTGGGAGAGTCCTGGTTACGGGGAAACCACACTAGCCGACGGTAGTTCGGCGCCGGATCTCGCCATCCAGCGGGGGAAGATCACCGCCATCTCCCAAAAACAAACATGCACTACACTTACGGGACTAATGACAAAAGCAGTTGACGCGCCCGGAAACACGAAAAAAACAACCAACCAACCAACCTAAGAAAATCAGATCGCAACGTACAGATATAACTTTTGATTTGATGAAAACTTTGCCTGCACCGGTAATCTCAACATGAATTTGCTATTACAAACGTCGGTTGGGGACATACTGGCTTGATATTTATAATATGCAAAATGATGAACACTTGTTTCTTTAGAATGAATACATTACGACCAGAGGGTCACAAGAAATTGGATTCTGGTTTGCTCTTTTTCTTACGCAATTTTGTCAAGACTGAAAAACTAATTATGTACTCTGATCAGTGTGGAGGGCAGAGTAGAAACATAAAATGGCTGTAGTTTGCAAATACATTACAAGCAGCTCAGAGTTCTCTGTGAAAAAATAGAACATACATTTTTAGATAGCGGACTCTCGTAACTGCCCTGTGATCAGGATTTTGGCTTGGTTCAAAAATGAAAAAAGTATTTTCCTAATATTTTTCTTCCTGAACACTGGAATGATGTACTGATTGCCAAAACAGCGAATCCATTCAAGGTAATCAATGTGAATGCGGAATGTTTCTTTTCAACAAAACAACTCAAAAGAAACATCGCTGATAGAAAAATGTCTTCTGGCAATTGTAAAGTGCAATGGTTAAACCTACATTGCCTTCGGTAAAGCAATCAGCCGATTCACAATATTTTATATATTCTCGAACCAAAGCTAAGAGCCATTTCAGGAAAGTGATGTGGCCAAAATAACATCCACATACATCAGCAATTTAGAATTGCTTTATCCTAATGGCAATGAAATTATCGAGGCAGAATAGAAGGATCTGCTAAGTTTGCTTCAATTTGAACCTCCCAATTTATCATGATTTCTACAAAATTTTAAAAACTTCTTCCAATGGTGTAGAAACATTACCTTTCTGGATTTTGTGGATGATTTTGATTAGGAAAACATTGTTTAAAAATTATAGAAAACAATGTAAAATATTACATGTAAATACTATAATATATTTCACAAACACTATAGTTTTTGTGAAATATATTATAGAATTTATAGCACACATGCAAACTATGATAGGCTTTGTGTAATAAGCAGCATTAATATTCATTGTACTAATGGACTTTCCATTTAGAATGTAAAGCTACTCAGAGCGAAAATGGACTAAGCCACAAAAAATTAATATTATTTTACTATAAAAGAACTTTTGTTTGTTTGTTTTTCTAGGGTTTTTATCCAGCCAACAGCCGGTTACCCTTTACCCCCCGATGGGACGTATATTCGACCATACACTACACCAACACACTTGCGAGCTCCTCTGATCTGGGGTCAGCAGAACGCGAGGCCCTCCGCAACAACACATACAAAGTCAAGGGACAAACTACCATGCCCAAGGCGGGACTCGAACCCGCGACCCTTCGGACCGAAGCGCTGAGTCGGTACTCGCTCTTAGACCCCTCGGACATCCAGGTCGGCAGAACTTTTGTAATTTTTTCTATTTTAGTAATTTTCAATAAAATCACAGTTAAATAATATGCATTTAAAAACTCTGAAATGCTGCAAAGAAAATCTTTCTTTTTGAGACCGCATTCTGAGGTCCGTTTCCTCTGAATTGGCGTCCCTGGAGTTAGTCCACTTGTGCTCTAGTGCCTCATATTATCGGGGCGATGCTCACTTCGGCCCAGCCCTGGGAAGCGGTGCCCTCTGCTGGCCTTTTGGGGTTATTCGTGCGTTAATTCCTTGTTCCTCACCTTGTTTTTTCTCTGCATTTGTGCTCGCGGGGTTTCTATTTGAGATAAGGAGCCAAATCTGAATTATTTTCCGCCACTCATGTGTGAACAGACTGTCTGCTTCCTAACAACATTCTCCAGGTGAGTTCCTCTTCGCTGTCGAGCTGCACGTATATTGTCTACCTTCACGTCCAAGTGAGTGTTACGATCGCGTCAACAATCTTGGTTGTTATTCCCTGGCAGTCGCGGCTCGTGATTTTCTTAATAGGAAAGGCTGCAACTGCATTGCATTATATTGCACTGCATGCATTAGGTTTCTACTCATAATCTTTTCCGATACAGGCAAAAGGGAGTGTCTCTCATATCGCAAATTGAGAAAACTAGTTGATGCACAATGCTACTCGCTGAGCTGCATAGTTATGCCATCTGGCGAGCACGCCCTTCTTCAGACCCTAGACCCCACCCTTGAAGGCTGCCTGGTCGCAGCCTTCGTCCGCCGGTATAATAAGCCTGTGCAGTGAATGCATGACGTCACGCCTCGTCCTTTTACACAGATCTTATGGCGGAATGAAGTGGGAGCCTAACGCTTTTGTCTTCCCTGTCAATAGCTTCAAATGCGTTACGAACGACCGTTATCGAACTTACAAACAAAAATGTTGATATGACTGTTATATAATGTAACTCAGAAATCCATTATTAATAAATAAATACATTTATAAATTTCTTTTGGATGACGATTTCTACAGGAGAGGCTCCGCCTTACCGCCTTTAATGACGAGCCGCGCCTGTTCCCTGGGTTTGGTGCAAGTTAGATCCCAAGTGGTGGCGATGATTTCTTCCGCTAGATAGTGAGATCCGGCGTGGACCTGCTCATTGGCATTTGATTTGATTGATTTTTTCGTGTTTCCGGGCGCTTCAACTGCTTCGGTCATTAGTCCCGTTAGTGTAGTGCATGTTTTCCCTCAGAAGATGGCGATGATATTCCCCCGCTGGATGGCGAGATCCGGCGCCGACCTACCGTCGGCTAGTGGGATTTCCCCTAACCAGGACTACCACCAGCGGGGCACCGCCCCAGCCAGGACCAGCTCTAAGCTCCCGACCGGTCTCCCGGAATATGTGGTAGTGTAGTGCATGTTAGTGTAAGTGTGTGTGTAAGGGGAGAGGATAGGAGAAGGAAGAAGAAGGAAAGATCGCGCGAGGTCCGTGGCCCGTTTGGTAGGGTTCTGCGCCGGCATTCGCCTGGTGTTGATCGGAGACACCACGGAAAACTACAGATCAGAGCAGCCGGTCGCTAAAATTCTCCTCGAGACAGCTCCAGATTGAATTCGACCTAGCTGGAGAGCTAGTGTCGAAAATCCTGCCGCCGTGGGGAGTGGGAACCTAGGACCTCCCGGTCAGAGGCGCTGCAGTGACATCAGTTGCACTGAGCTACCGTTCCCGGTCCAAGTGGTGGCGATGATTTCCTCCGCTGGATAGTGAGATCCGGCGCCGTCCTGCTCATTGGTATTCAGGGTCTTCCTACCCAGGAGTATTCTCTAATAATACATTGCTCGAGTAGCGACGACATTCGCGCTCCCGACGCGTGTGATGGGAAGTGCATGTAAGTGGGTGTCGGAGAGAGAATGGGACAAGAAAGAGAAACGAAAGATCGCGCGGGGTCCGTGGCCCGTTTGTTAGGCTACTGTTGCGGCATTCGCCTGATGAGAAAAACCACGGAATTTGCTTAATCGAAGAAGTCACAGAAGAACAGCCGATCAGAGTTACCTTCCTCTAGAATTCAGTAACAGTTCGATACAGAGGTATAGGTAGTGTCGAAAAACTGTCACAATTGGATCTTGAACCTCAGCATCTTCCGGACTGACAAGGGAACTTTCAACATGTGCTGGTCGAAATCTGCCCTGATTTTTTATTCTTTTGAAATATATTTACTATTAATATGTTCTGTGAAAAAATTATCTGCCATCGCACACTGAAAGAGTCTGAAAAAAATAAGGAATTTGATCAGTTTGACCGCTCTGTTTTTGCTAACGCCGAAGGCAACTCTTATTGCTACGAGCAGTTTGACCGAGAACGAATTACGTTTGTGCTGGTATTGCTCGCTAGGATCTCTACGTACAGGTTATGTTTGTCAGTTTGCTGGGTGGAAAACAGTAGTTCATTTCAAGAAACATTGTAACCCGATGAAACTAAATCTGTAGATTTATTTTGTTGATTCGCCAGTTAGTTACTGAGATTCGTCACAATTTCTATGACAATCTATAATTATACATTAATCGGCACAATTAAATCGATTATATTTAGTCCAATGATTCTAAACATCAATTATAATTTACGATTATACACTTCGATTATTGCAATTCAGTTTAATTTTTAAAATTTCTATCACAGAAGGAAGGGCTTTGCAAACCTCGCGCGAACAAAAATTTGCGTCGTGAAATGTGTGGAATTTTAATATTTTTTCAGTACCTTCCAGTGCGAGGTTTGCATTAAATATATCACATTAAATAACACTAAACATTATAACATTAATATAACACTAAACACAAGGTATAACATTAAATCTTGATATCACGGATGGAGAAGAAGAAGGAGACGCACAAATCTCCGAAACGTTGTACCATGTGATATCGAGATTTAATGTTGTAATAAACCAACTTCCATAATTTTATTTTAAATATGATTGTCTATAATTCATGGAACGTTTTATTAATATAAAAAGAAATAAAACTGTTGATTTGAAAGGCTTGTTCATATTTAACATTCATCTTTTCCATCATCCTAAAATATTATAGAAATTTATCTGTATTGGATGGTTGGAGTATTATTGCTCGTCGCTATTATGTCCCACTTTCGTGAACAAAGTTCGCGGTAAATCGCTATCAGTTGGTGCTCCCCAGTCAGTGGAGTTCTGCTCTCCTGAAACAGTGCTAATCCAGTATTCATAGCGCGTTAAGTCATTTTAGAGGCACTCTCTTGTTGGCAGCAGCCTTTTAAGACTGTCTGCGTAAACACTGACATAGCGACTTGCAACCTAAGTCCATTTTACTAAGTAAGAACATCGATCGCCGAAGTCCAAACTTTCCGAGTTAAGCTATCGTTCGGACGGGGAAAACATATAAATTTTCTGAAATTGATGAGAGATTCAACCTCTTACGACGATACACCTCCACGCAATGAAATACAGCGAAAAGAATGTCAATACATGGATAGTTTGAAAAGCAGGGAGTGAGAGGAAAGGACTTCCTTGTTATATGAGAGATGGTATCGAAGAAAGTAGTAAGCTATGATGGAATCGTACGAATGTATTACGCACTAAACAAATCTCGTGAATCTGCATTTTCATTCCAAAATGTAAAACTCATTAGAAAGTAAATAACGGCAAATCGAAGAGGTATCTCAGAATAAATGTTACAAACCTCTAAGACATGTAGAGGGAAAAACATCACTTTGAAGTCATCAGTAGTTCATTAAGAACGACAGTGGTGCATTCTGAGTTGAAGATCTTAGCTATCTCGTTCTGGATGCAATATAAAGTGATAGTCTTACTCCAAATATTCTACTTCTAGAATATAATGAATTATTATAATACTTTATACAGCATTTATTATACAGCCCTCGATTTGCTTCTCCAAGGCATTTATCGTGCTCTGTTCGGGAGAAAGCTGATGGCACCGAGATCACTCCGATAAGCAAAGAATAATTTCATAAACCTTCCCGTGCATACTCAGATTTTTGCTGATGGAATTATCGTTCTGCCATTAACTCCGATTTGCGCCGACAAGTGGTGGGGTGGGGAGAAAATGTCGAAAGACTCGCTTTGTGAACGCAGCTATGATACTACTCCCTCGTCTCAGAAAGTACATTTTCCGGCTCGTGCACTAGGAGACCTCAACTCCCGGAGTGCGGCTTCCCTCTGCGTTCTCGTTGGTTGTGTAATAGAGATGTCGGAGATTGAGTCTTAACCTACAGAGGTTTCAGGCAAAGGTTGGGTTGATTGAGTAATGTTTCCGGGGTCGTCGATTGCAATAGTCATCAGTCCCGTTATAGTAGTGAATGTTTATCCCGAGAGGTGGTGGTGTTCCTCCCCTACTGAATAGTGTCCCGCAAGTGAACTTTTGGGGAATTCCTCGCCAGGTATCTCCCCTGGCAAGGCACCGCCCCAATCAGAACATGCTATAAGCTCCTAGCTGGTCTCCCGAAGTGTGGAGTAGTGTAGTGGATGAGAGTGTGCGTAAGGGGTAAGGATGGGACAAGGAAAAGAAAAGAAAGATCGTGGCGCGGTCCGTGGCCCGTTTGTTAGAGTACTGCTCCGGCATCTGCCTCGTCTTGATCAGAGAAACCACGGACAACTTCCCATCAGAGCAGCCGTCAGCTAGAATTCTCCTCCAGACAGCGGCTGAATTCGACCGCTGATAAAGTTTCTCTTCGCAATAACAAACTAGTGGTGCTAAAACAGCACGTATGTTCTTGCCTTTAGTAATACCTATACAGTATCTGTGTAACTTCCGAGTGTGCGGATGTTCGGATGTGCGATTCCGTCACTCGGGACTAGACCGTTTCCCGTGTACCAATCGAAACACATGAGGCGTCTCTATCTCCTGATGGGGAACTGATAATTTGTTTTCGGATCTGGCCAGAAGATTCAAAGAAATTCCAAAAAAACATACTTTTGGGTGTTGCGATCTTAGTGGGTAGATGGAGAATTAAACCAATACCACCTAAATATATCTATGTAGATGGCGTTGATTAAACCCTAAAACCCCCTTGGTTATTTTCAGTCCCCGGCACCACAATTTTCTTCCATGAGGTTGGCACCCTGGTTGTTTACAAACTAGCATATGAAATGAAAATCCCGCGGCAGAATTTGTTATGAATTTAAGATTCGAAGTATTTCATGGAGAGTTTTTATAATAAACTTGTAAATTGCCTTGTAACATTAAATTTGAAGTAAATAACAAGAAAACCAAAAATATAAGTACAGAAAACATTTCTTAAGAGTGCAAAGACCGCGAAGGCGAAGTGCAGTTAATTCAGAGAGGGCGAGTACGATTGTCACCAAATGACAAAAAAATACACATATTTTCAAAAAATTCAACATGACCTTATTTAAAGATGTTTTCAATAAACACATTTCATGAAAAATATATCTTTACAATTATAGTTGTAAGAGGACACCGAAAAAAATTAAATTTTTGAAAATTTTTAATTTTTAAATTTTCTAAAATTTTCGTAAAATCAGGCATTTCAACGAACATGAGACCTGAACCATGCTCTTGAGCGTTTTATACGCTATCTAAGGCCTCAATTTAATAAAAAATATATGCCGATTTTAAGGAAAAATGTTCGAAAGAAAATAAAAATTGTCTATGTTTGCCACAAAATGTTGCACAAAATACTCATGTTTTCAAAAAATTGAACTTAACATTATTTATAGATCTGCTTTTCATGAACAAAATTCATGAAGAAAAAATGTTCGTAATTGAAGTCGTAGGAAGTCGCCGAAAGAAAATGAATGCCGAATGAAATTGATTTTTTTCAATTTTCGAAAAATCAAGGTTTTCAACCAACATGACACCTGTACCATTCTCTTAAACTTTCTTCAGACTCTCCAACAACAAAATTCAAACAAGAACGATGGAGCCGTTTTGGAGAAAAAAATGTTTTAACAAAATTAAAAATTGACTATATTTCACGCAGAATTACGGGGAAAATACTCAAAATTTCAAAATATTGTACATGACCTTATTTCAAAATGTTTTTATAATATATGTTTTTATAAAAATGTTTTAAATATATAAGAAAAATATTTTACTAACGTAAACTCTATAATATTTCAGCTGTCGGAAGACACCGAAAAAAATTTGAATTCTTCCAATTTTTGAAAAATCAGAGTTTTCAACCAACATGAAGCAGCACCATTCTCTTATTCTCCTTTAGATCATTCAACAATAAAATTTACTCAAAAAATTATGTGGCCATTTTTTTTTAAAAAGGGGCTTCATGTAAAGTGCCCACTAGAATTAAAATACCAGTCTCAAATTGAAGGGGCCGCGACATCAGTCAGATCGATTGAGGAATATCAGTTTTAGAGAAAATCGGCTGAATGGTTTAGCCGCTAGCGTTGTTCACATACGGACGGACGGGTGGATACAGTCAGACAGACAGAATGACGTTCGGTCAATAGATTTTACGGTATTAAGGACCCACTAAATATGAATTCTGGCTCCAGCAGGTGTGAGAGTTTTTCCCCCTAAATTTATCATCTGGATTTATCCACTTTTTCGTTGCCAGGGACCCCAAATAAAAGTTTTTCTGACGAATTTTTTAGAACAGCATTGTGAAACGTTTTCTCTATTGCGATACCAAGAAAGTATTGCAATTTATAATATTGCAGTATTAGGACATTTTCTGAAATGTAAATAGCTGTTAAGAACTCGTGAATTTATACAAAATCTACACAAGCTTAGAAAAATGAAAATTAAGGGTAAATTTGTAAATAAAATCATGATGTTACATAATAGTCTCATAAAAATAAGATTATACGAGTACGCTTCATTACCGGAATGAAGAAAACATCAAAACTATCAGAAAGTATTTAACTAATTAAACCTATTTACAAAACAGACAAATTTTGTTAATGTAAAAATAACTACTTTATATTTATGGGGTTGCTCGATTTTACGCATACCTTATTTCAGTTTCCTTCAATTCTAAAATAAAAGAAAGAGTGAGTAAAACTCCAGCATTTCAAGGGGTTCTGCATTCATTTGCATGCGAAGCGAAACTGTCACGGAGTGCATGATCAATACTACTCTAAATACTCCGCCAAGGCCACCTAAATGCGTTGGGGCTGTGCGTGCACTCACCGTGCATCGTGACCTCCTTCGCAGGGTCCCTGGACGGCGAGGTACGGGGCAGGTGTGGGCGGGCGGCAGCCGGGCGGCAAGCGAAGCGAAGTCCTCGGTTGCAATGCCTGGGCGCACGAAAGCGGATTGATGGATACGAGAAACACACGCCGCACTACTGTTAAACCGCACGCTATTGCAAAAGAAATATTTATAAATAAGGTGTGCAACAATGGTCCGATTTAACAATATAATACACTCTAAGTAGACGCATGCTAAAAACGTTTTAACATTCAACGTTTGTTAAATCGACATTCAACTGCCAAAACAAATGGGTGTTTTCAGAAAGCAAAAAGTTCCTGAAGAAGCACAACCACGTAGGAACGCATCGGTGGGCAGAGGCCGGCGTCGGCGAAGCACTCGTGGGAGGAGGTCACCGCGGCGTCGCTCTTTGTTTGGGTCAGTGGGTCGTCCCCTTCAGGGAGCGCTCGCCGCTCGATACGCAGCCAGCACCGCTGAATGGAGCCGGGCCCAGCCGCGCGGCGCTCTTCTCTTGTCTTCTCGGCTCCGCTCCGCTGCCTCCGCTGCACTAGCCGACAGTCGCGACCCCCAATCGACTGCGCGGCGTCGCCTCCCGTTCAATCTTCCATGTCAAGAAGAGCAGTTTCCCGGAATCATACTACCACCGCTTTCCAATATGAAGGTCATGAATCGGATTAACTTCACGTGAACTCGGAAGCTCAAATCCACCTCATTTTCGTAAAATCACACACGGCAGCCGGCACTGAATCTCACGGTGTGACCTGTCTCCGGGAAAATCACAAACACGACACATGATTCTTGGTCTTGTTTCACGTGATAGTAATGGTTGTGAGAAGTGTAGAGGAGTGCGGCAACCGTCCAGAGCCGAAGGGCGACAGAGCCGAAGGGCGGTTAGGCAGCGCGGGAGGGCGCTGGGACCACTGCGGCCCCACGTCAGGCTGCGCCACCGGCGCGCGATCAATAGCTGCACTGCGCAGGCGCGCCCCGCCCGCCGCGCAGCACACGGACACGCAGAGGCGCAGCCTCCCACCGCACAACCGCCACTCACCCATTCACTCATTCACTAGCATCACCCATTCACTAGCATCACCCGTCGCCTTCAACAATAGCTGCACTGCGCAAGCGCGCCACGCCCGCCGCGCAGCGCACGGACACGCAGGGGCGCAGCATCCCACCGCCCGCCCGCCACTCACCCATTCAGTCATTCACTAGCATCACCCATTCACTAGCATCACCCGTCGCCATCATTAATAGCTGCACTGCGCAGGCGCGCCCCGCCCGCCGCGCAGCGCACGGGCACGCAGAGGCGCAGCCTCCCACCGCCCAAACGCCACTCACCCATTCACTCATTCACTAGCATCACCCATTCACTAGCATCAGCCGTCGCCTTCAACAATATCTGCACTGCGCAGGCGCGCCCCGCCCGCCGCCCAGCACACAGTCACGCAGAGGCGCAACCTCCCACCGCCCAACCGCCTCTCACCCATTCACTAGCATCACCCATTCACTAGCATCACCCGTCGCTATCATCAATAGCTGCACTGCGCAGGCGCATCCCGCCCGCCGCGCAGCACACTGTCACGCAGAGGCGCAGCCTCCCACCGCCCAACCGCCTCTCACCCATTCACTAGCATCACCCATTCACTAGCATCACCCGTCGCTATCATCAATAGCTGCACTGCGCAGGCGCATCCCGCCCGCCGCGCAGCACACGGTCACGCAGAGGCGCAGCCTCCCACCGCCCAACCGCCTCTCACCCATTCACTAGCATCACCCATTCACTAGCATCACCCGTCGCTATCATCAATAGCTGCACTGCGCAGGCGCGTCCCGCCCGCCGCGCAGCACACGGTCACGCAGAGGCGCAGCCTCCCACCGCCCAAGCGCCACTCACCCATTCACTAGCATCACCCATTCAGTAGCATCACCCGTCGCCATCATCAATAGCTGCACTGCGCAGGCGCGCCCCGCCCGCCGCGCAGCACACGGTCACGCAAAGGCGCAGCCTCCCGCCGTCCATCCGCCACTCACCCATTCACACATTCACTGGCATCACCCATTCACTAGCATCACCCGTCGCCATCAACAATAGCTGCACTGCGCAAGCGCGCCCCGCCCGCCGCGCAGCACGCGGACACGCAGAGGCGCAGCCTCCCACCGCTCAACCGCCACTCACCCATTCACTCATTCACTAGCATCACCCATTCACTAGCATCACCTGTCGTCATCATCAAAAGCTGCTCTGCGCAGGCGCGCCCCGCCCACCGCACAGTACACGGACACGCAGAAGCGCAGCCTCACACTGCCCGCCCACCACTAATCCATTCGCTCATTCACTAGCATCACCCATACATTAGCATCACCAATCGCCATCATCAATAATGCATATCGCCGGCGCGCCTCACCCGCCGCGAAGAATTCGGGAACGCACAGGCGCACCCTCCCACTGCCCGCCCACCACTCAACCAATCACTCATTCACTAAAATCACCCATCGCCATCATCAATAGCTGCACTGTGCAGGCGTGCCCTGCCCACCGCGAAGCACTCGGTCACCTCTCACCCCGATTTACACATTCACTATCATTGCGTATCACCATTAATACATTCACTATCGTCACTAATCGCTTTAAAGCCAATTACTGTTATCGTTCACTTTTTGTCATTAACTCATTCTCTACTATGTTTCACCGCTCATCATTAACAACCCATTCACAATCGCTCTCCTCCACGCTCACATCTCGTCACTATTAACATTCCACTACCATTGCTTACGGCTCGTCACCATTTAAACATCCACAGTCAATGCTTGCTTCTCATTCTTACTTACTAATTCAATGTCATCGATTTCTATTAAACGCCTGTAATCTATTCACTGTTATCGCTCAACTGTCACCATCAACTCTTTGACTCTGCTTCCCCATTACTTATGTGTACTCTGTTCGTGGTCAGCTTTGACCCCACACGTTCTACCCAACAGTTAACTTGTATTTCACCCACGAATGCTATTTGGAATTATTAATTATGAAAAGTATGCTATTTATTTTCTTCATTTACAATATCGTTTCAAAGAACCAAAGAATAGCATTTCCAGAAAAACATTATAGCATATCCTCATAACTATACATAGGTCTCTACCACATCAGCATGAGAACAAAGATACGAACTCGAAACAGAAAAATACACCACATTTTTATTCAGAAACATCGTAATATTATAAAACGGAAACGGACGTGTTTTTAGAATTTTTCTTATAATTAAATGTGTAACGTGGAATGTATTTGGGAGCATTTCTGACGGCAACCACATAAAAATTAAATTACTTCAAACAAGGAAAAATTAAAAAAAACTGAAAAGTTAACGCATGTAATACAGACCATACGGATAACATAACAAAAAGGAGAAGTTCATGAGAATAGTTTTCAGAGTGCTGCAAAACATTATTTGCGCCTGGGGTCAGAAAAGATCTCAAACAGAGTCTAAGGGCTAACTCAAATACAACCATCGGTCATCACCCATTACCTTTAATCCATACATTCTTATCAGACACTTCTAGGCTTCACTACTCATTACCCTTAAACCTTTTACCAAAATTCCTCACCTCCGCCCTCAATATTCATCACCATACCAGCTTAGGTGGCTCGGGGCATCAAATAAAGTGATGATCTGATCCTTTCATATTTGTCACTACAGAGCCTCTGACGGGGAGGTCCTAGGTTCCAGTCCTGACGGTGGCGGGATTTTCGACACTAGCTTCTGGGTCGAATTCAGCCGCTGTCTGGAGGACAATTCTAGGACTGGCTGCTCTGTTCGGTGGTGTTCTGTGGTTTTATCCGATCAACACCTAACAAATGGGCACTTATATTTATATGCATTACTCTACCAATCACGTCGGGAGACCGTTCGAGAGATTAGAGCTTGCCCACCTGAGGCGGTTCGTCGCTGGTGGGAGATACTTGATTGGAGATTGTTTGATTGATTTTTTCGTGTTTCCGGGCGCGTCAACTGCTTTGGTCATTAGTCCCGTGAGTGTAGTGCTTGTTGTTCTAGGGAGATGGCGGTGATCTTCCCCCGCTGGATGGCGAGATTCGACGCCGACCTACCGTCGGCTAGTGGGGGTTCCCCCTAACCAGGACTCTCCCACCAACGGGGCACCGCCCCAGCCGGGACAAGCTCTAAGCTCCCGACCGGTCTCCTGGAATATGTGGTAGTGTAATGCATGTTAGTGTAAATGTGTATGTAAGGGGAGAGGATAGAACAAAGAAAGGGAACGACAGATCGCGCGCGGTCCGTGGCCCGTTTGGTAGGGTACTGCTCGGGCATTCGCCTGGTGTTGATCGGAGAAACCACGGAAAACTACCGATCAGAGCAGCCGACCGCTAGAATTCTCCTCCAGACAGCGACTGAATTCGAGAGCTAGAGTCGAAAATCCTGCCACCGTCAGGACTCGAACCTAGGACCTCCCGGTCAGAGGCGCTGCAGTGACATCAGTTGATGCACTGAGCTACCGCTCCCGGTTTGATTGGAGAAAATCTCGCAACCCCACTTGCAGGTCTGCACCGGTTCTCGCCATTCAGCTGAGGGACGTTCACTGCCTCCTTCCGGAGTACACTCATGCACTATATTTACTGGAAAATGACTTGAGTTAATGAAGGGTCCGGAATCACTAATCAATCGAACTCAACACTCATCACATTTAATCAATTCATTGTCATTACTCACCTCTTATCACCGTTAACTCATTTATTAACATTGGTTAATAGATTAATTAACTCATCACCCTAAACCCAATCATTCTCATCGCTCACCTCCATGCTCACTTCTTATCACCGTTTACTTATTCTCTATCGCTTGTCACTCATCACCATTAACCCATATATTGCCATTTCTCAACTTCACGCTTATTTTCATCACCATCAACCTATTAGCTGTCATCACTTACTTCTCGTCGCCCTTGATCTATTTACTGTGATCACTCACCTCTACGATCAGATCTCATCTCGATTGTAATCGCTAACCGCCACGCTTACGACTCAACCCCATTTGCACATTCACTCCGATCGTTCGCCTCCACTTTCATTGATTTATTTATGTTACGAGAAAAAACAGTTAAAACTGTGTATGGCGTGCTATGGGGAGAAGTGAATTCTGTGCTCATTTTCAAAATTCTGTGATCCCTACACTGTCATATACTACTTGAATTTTGAATGAAGAAAAAAAACCTCCCATGTAATAAAATATATTTTTAAGGATAAATAAGCAATAAATGTTGGGCTCTTATCCATGTTGTCCTTCGGAATAATACTTCCTGCCGCGACAACATGGAAACGATATTTGAATAACTGTATTTCCCACTGAATTCTAAAAGACGTGCACAGATAATGAAGCTGCACTTAAAACGAAAATTAGTTAAATACAACTTTACAATTTTGAACATGAACTGCCAATAATCGTTGCACAATGATTAAAAATCATCCTTTAAAGCAGAAACTTAGGCAAACGTAAATAAATTTTGGGACCGTATATGCTTCTGCACAAAATAAACTACAGAGGGGGAAAACCCTATAAAACGGAATTATAATTAATTTTAGACACTACTTATAAGAAGTTAAAAAATTGAAATTAATTCTCTCAGAAACTTGCACTTTTCACTTTAGAACAATGCTATTTAGCGTAGAAATTAATTTTATGTCATAGCAAAAGAAAATGACCCATTTTTATAGGTCATTTTTTACATTTTTCGTCGATTCGACTAATAAGTCATTTTTTACACCTTTCCGTCATTTTTAATGCATTTTCTGCTGATTTCATCGATTTTAATATCATTTTAATGGTACTTTCTTGAAATAATATTTACGAGATGCAACAAATGTTCTCCACAGAATTCCTAAGCAGTCTTTTCGATTTCTTTGCCCATACTGAGTAACGTCAGCCGTTGTGATTATGTAATCTGAGGTGCCTGTGACACCTATCAATCACCATCAGTCGGTTCAGGCGATTTCGGGATAACTAAAGACAGAGATTTCCTCGTAAAGAACAGTCCTCACCAAAAGTTTGCGAACTGAGTTTACTTGAACAATGGAAGAAGCCTCGATTACATCAGAATGAAATCCAACAGCTTGAGATGTCCATCCGAATTGGTTTTGATCAAATTTTTTACGTCATTTTTCCTTGTTTTTAGAGCATGTTTAAAGCATTTTTAGAGCATTTTTAGAGCATTTTTAGAGCATTTTATTGATCATTTTTGGCGGTAATTTAGGTCTTCAAAATCCGCCCCCTAATAATTGTTGTCGAATGTCGAGATGGTGGCGGTGATGAGATATAGCTGTTTTATTTATTCGTGCTGGTGAATCCAAATACACATTTCAGAAATGATTCGAAACCTATTTGATTATCTATATTTTGTCGCGGTTTTCTCTCGTGTACTAAGAGAACATACTGCTCCCAATAGCATAATGCTCACAATAGCATGATTTGTATAACGTAACTCCTAGGCCGATAGCCATTACTACTTCAGTTTGCGATGAATTTCGCAGCAATTTTTTTATAATTACTCCCCCGAATGCCCGGTGAGGTGTTATAAACCATTTACTATCATCTGATCCCTTAAAAAATTTACTGGGTATTGAATAAAAGAAAAATAAACATTAACTGTATAACTTCCTCAATAACATAAGGAAAAACTATGCCTGCGAAAGTTTTTCTATAAGAGCCTGCATTAATGTAAACTTCTTTTATTAAAACACTAGCTGAAGTACCCGGCGTTGCTCGGGCATTTATTATAGTAAATTATTATACAGGAAGAGGAATTCCATCTTTTCATGCCCTACGGCGGGACATTTCTCTGTATCTTCCATTGTATCCCTTCTCCGCCCTACTCCCTGCCATGCTCTGCCCGGCCACGCCACGATAGCTGTCTTCTCTTGACCCCCGTTTGGAAATTTCCAGATTACCTCCCTCACTTTTCCACAAATAATGACATTTTTCTTATTTGAAGTTCCAGCTTCTAAACATTCACTTTATAACTAAAAGCAATAAACAAATCTAAACTACCAAGTAAAATACTTGAACTCACATATAAAATTTTTGTGGATTTTTATATATTCCAATACTATCAAAACTGTCACGTTGTAAAACTTATCCTATTTTTATATTTTTTCTTCTATTGTATTCATAAAAAATGTTTTGAAATTGATCTGTCAACTCGTGACCTTGAAGGCACTCACTGTTTTAAGCTGCGTATAACATGCGGAAATTCATGCACGGGTACGGTAGTAGGTAGATCCGGAGTAATAGTTATAGATGTCATAACGTAATCGATGATTCATAATCATAAAAATAAATGAAAATACTTGTATCTATTCTGAAACATAATTACCAGTTGTGATAGTAACACGTAATATAAAACTTATTTGTTCAGGTAAATCAATTTATCATACGACTGATACAATAGAAAACTAAGGATCCACCAACATTACATTATGTGTAAATAATAAATTGACAATGCACTGAGCCACATAACAAAACAATATTAGCATCATTATTTTATCTCAAGTGATAGAGATTATGGATCCTGAAATATGAACAATAAAAACCAAAGACTCCCAGATATTATTTGCTTAGACAAACATATTTTTAGACCAATTAATTTTTGCTTATATTTTTTAGAAATATATGAATGAACTCATTCATTGGAGCAATTGATATGCAAAACAACTTTACCGATTAGTCTTAATATGAAAATGATCATTCCTAAATTACATACCACTGCACAGAAATTCATCCCATATTGAAGAAAAACTTTTACTGGGTTTACAAAATCATAAATTATTTTCCATTTTTCCAATTTGTGCAGGAGAGCTGAATAATAGAAACCAAGAACTCCCAGCTTTATTTATTTGCTCAGACAAACGTTTTGTTAGATAAATTAATTTCTGCCTATTTTTTATAGAAAAGTATGGATGAATTCAACTATTGGAAGCAATTGATATGCAAAATTAAAGCACATATTAGTCTTAATAAATAAATGATCATTCTATAATTATCATCCACTGCACTAAACTTCTTCACATATAGAAGAAAAAAGTACAACAGCAATTGATAGGCAAACAACTCTACAGATTAGTCTTAATATGTAAATGGTCATTCCTAAAATACATACCACAGCACAGAACTCCTTCAAATGTTGAAGAAAAAATTTTACTGGGTGGACTGAAGACAAATATTTTCCATTGTACCAATTTTAACACAGATAACTAAATAAATACATTATATACTGCATTATTTTTCTACATGTATGTTCATTCATGTTTTTTTATGTTGTTGTTCAGAAGAGTTTGTCCTTATTTATTGTGATTGTGTTTTTTGTTTGTTAGCCCTGATGATGGAATAAAATATTCCGAAACGTTGGCAAACTAGTGTAATCCATTAATTGACCGATCCCGTGATCCATTATCCTACTACTTATTAACGGTCGTGATTTCTACAATGGTACTTTACAGATGTATTTTTTCAGACTATTCTAGTGAAAATATCGAAGCTAACTTGATCTATACATTGGAGAGGATACTCTAGGGGAGAACCTCAGTATTAAGAATCGTGGTTGGCTAAAATTTTGAGGAATGCTTCAAAAGGGAATCTATTTTTTATTCGAGTGTGGGTTGGATTTTTCGGTAGTTTGTAATGGGATGCTGCTGGTATGTCTGTTAGGTTTTGGTAGAAGTTGTGTGAAATTTGTGCTATTTGGTTTATTATTGTATTGATGTTTAATTCTGAAATAAGTTGTTTATTATTTATGAACCAGGGGGCATTTTTGATTAATCTTAAAAATTTATTTTGTATTACTTGAATTTTATTGACATTTGTGGGGGCTGCGTTAGTCCATATGGGGCATGCATAAAGCAGTAGTGGTCTGATTATTGTTTTGTATAGTGTTGTACTGTTTGTGAATGACGGAGATTTATGTTTGTTGATTAGTGGTCGGAGTTGGAATAATTTATTTCTTGCTTGTTTAATTTTGATATTTATGTGGGTTTCCCAGGTTAGTTTTGTGTCCAGATGAAGTCCTAGGTATTTTATGGGTTGTGATGGTGGGGTCCAGGTGATGGGGATTGCAGCTAGTGAGCTTCAGACACCACTTTGCGTCGCAATTTTAGCGGGAATTTTCGATGCAGCCAGATCCCAAAATTATCACATCGTTACAAGACATTGAAACATAGTTATGAAGCATTTGTTTTAAATATTGCATCTTTTACACCTTCATCGCGTCACTTTTGGTTGATTCCCGTTGAAGATTATCATTTTGTACCACTTTCAAAACGTTTCTCAACACTACGCACTCTCCATGCAACATGGCGGCCAGCGTTTGGACTGGATTTTGAAACGAAGTGTGCGTGCTGTGGTCACGTGGTTCGTGACGCAAACTGCTGATGCGCAGAACGAGCAAAAATTGGTGCGCCGCAGTAACTCACCACCCATGTATTTCCACCAGGCGGAGGTACCTCTGGTTTGTTCTCGCTCAACAGTCGATAGTGGCCGTACACAATTTAAGTCGACTCCGATTATGGTGGAGTTTTTGGGGACAAACGTTTGGCTCACTGTATCATAAGTTCACTTTCATCTGATGATGTCTTTATTTATTTATTTTATTTATTTTACGTCAAAAAACAGTTAAAAACTGCGTATGACGTGCTATGGGGAAAAGTGAATTGTGTGCACATTTTCAAAATTCTGTGATCCCTACACTAAGTCATATACTACTTAAATTTTGAATTTTGAAAGGGAGAAAAAAACAAAAAAAAACTCCCATGTAATAAAATCTATTTTCAAGGATAAATAAGCAATAAATTTTGAATTTTGAAAGGGAGAAAACAACAAACAAAAAAACTCCTATGTAATAAAATCTATTTTCAAGGATAAATAAGCAATAAATTTTGGCTCTTATTACTTCCTGCCGCGACAACATGGAAACGATAATTTGAATAATTGTATTTCCCACTGAATTCTGGAAGACGTGCACAGAAAATGAAGTTACATTTATGTCCAGAAGCAAAACAAGGGGCCATCTCAGCATTTGCTCAATGGATCAGGGAAACTGGACGAAAAACCTGATCAAAATTAAACCTGATGTCAAAATTAAATAGAATTTCTCCTCAATGATATACTTTGTTAATATAGATATACAGCAGAATACATTAAAAAACGAACTCAAAATTTTAATATCTTTATTTGACCTTAAACAATTATTTTCAATTGTTTGTTTCCTACATTTTTCATTAGTAATTTCTTTAGATTCTTCTCCAGAGTTCATGTTCTCTCCATACTTAATTCCACCCCGTCCACTACCTCTAAGTATCGTAATATAGGCTTCCTTCAATGCCTCTTGCACTGCTCGAACACCGTCCCACACTCCGAAGACCATTTTACTTGCCTCATAACATACGAGATCCTTTCGGTAGCGGCATTTTCGGTAGCGGTATAGTGCAAGCGGCTAATTAGTTGGTTAGTGATTCCGGCCGCATCAACAGCTTAGGTCATTAGTCCCATAAGTGTAGTGCATGTTTCCCTCGGTAGATGGCGGTGATCTTCCCCCGCTGGATGGCGAGATCCGGGGCCGACCTATTGCCGGTTAGCTTGGTTTCTCCCTAACAAGTACTCTCCCACCAGCGGAGCACCGCCCCAGCCGGAACAAGCTCTAAGCTCCCGACCGGTCTCCCGGAATATGTGGTAGTATAGTGCATGTTAGTGAAAGTGTGTGTAAGGGGAGAGGATAGGACAAGGAAGAGGAAGGAAAGATCACGCGTGGTCCGTGGCCCGTTTGGTAGGGTACTGCTCGGGCATTCGCCTGGTGTTGATCGGAGAAACCACGGAAAACTACCGATCAGAGCAGCCGGCCGCTAGAATTCTCCTCCAGACAGCGACTGAATTCGACCTTCGCTGAAAAGCTAGTGCCGAAAATCCTGCCGCCGTCAGGACTCGAACCTAGGACCTCCCGGTCAGAGGCGCTGCAGTGACTTCAGTTGGTGCTCTGAGCAACCGCTCCCGGTACAAGCAAGCGGCTAAAGAAACTGGTCTCTTTTCCGCGCGGCACTGCGGGTGTCGCCAGACTGTGACAGTCGCCCGCTTCCTGTCGCCTACGTAGAACACCACGCGCTTTGTCCCGTGGAATCTCAAGTAACTCATCTTAAGTAAATCGTAAGTAAAACATAATGTTTGAAGCTGAATCCAGCAGTCGCGCATCCCCGCCACTAACTGTTGCCACCGGGAGCGGTAGCTCAGTGCATCAACTGATGTGACTGCAGCGCCTCTGACCGGGAGGTCCTAGGTTCGAGTCCTGACGGCGGCAGGATTTTCGACACTAGCTTTTCAGCTAGGTCGAATTCAGGCGCTGTCTGGAGGAGAATTCCACCGGCCGGCCGGAGAAAAAACACGCACTACACTAACGGGACTAATGACCAAAGCAGTTGACGCGCCCGGAAACACGAAAAAATCAATCAATCAACTGTTGCCACCGACTGCTGCTGATGAAACTGCAACCAAAATTAGAAGACTGGATACCTGATCATCAGTTTGGATTCCGAAGAGAGCATTCTACAGCTGAACAAGTCCAAAGGGTGGTGCACATTATTGGTAAAAGTCTGGAAGAAAATAAATATTGTTCGGCTGTGTTTCTAGACACAATGCTGACATTCGGTAAAGTATGGCATGTAGGGTTATTGCACAAGCTGATGAAATACCTTAAATACCCTTATTATGTCATATTAAAATCCTCTCTGAGTAATAGATTCATCCAAATTAAGTACAATAACGAACTATCTTCCTTTTACCCTGTCTTGTCTGGCGTCTCCAAGGAAGTGTGCTGAGTGTAGTGCTCTATGTATTACACAATTCTAACCTGCCTACAACCGAAGAAACAGTAGCAGCTACATTTGATAACGATACATCAGTTCTTGCTGTGGACTGTGATCCAGAAGAGAGTTCTAGATTGCTTCAGGAACATCTTAACAAACTACAAGCATGGCTAAATGCTAGGCGAATAAGTACAAATTAAACCAAACCAAGTCTCATTACTTTCACCATGAAGAGAAGAATTTGCCCCCACTGTTGAACTAACCTTCCACAAACAGATTGAGTGAGATATTTAGGTGTTTATCTTGATATGAGGCTTACGTGGAAAAAAACATATAACGTGTAAACAAACAGAACTCCAGTTAATATACAAAAATCTGTATTGGTTTTAGGTAGAAACCCAGTGTTAGCTTTAGATAATTAATTACACATTTATAAATCATTCTTAAAGCCTGTTTGTACTTACTGCATACAGTTCTGGGGCACCAGTAGCAAGTCCAGTATCCAAATCATTCACTCAAAGATTTCACTCCAAAGTATTAGCAAACATCGCCAATGCCCCGTAGTATGTTCGAAATTATGTAATTCACTCTGATTTTAAAATGACAACAGTTAATGAAGAAATAAAAAATGCTGTAGTAAATATATTTAAAAATCAGAATGTCATACGAATACTTTAGCCATAAATTTGCTAGATAACAGTTTAGAAATGAGGTGTCTTAAGAATTCAATCCTTGAGGTTTGCCTCATAGGTTTTGAAGTATAGTTTTATGTACAATCAACTATATTAATGGAGATATACTACAGAATATCTTCAACCACTTTTAATTACCTAGTCAACAATGTACTTATTGTTCTAATGAACGAACAGATTGTAAATAAACGTTTAGTAATTTAAAAAATTATAGTCCCCGCAGGACACGGCCTTTGTTTCCGCCGTGAAACTGAGTGGCACAAGGGCATCAGAAAGGTCCTCATTGCGGATCCGCTACCTGTTCCTCAGAGGAGACTTCATCGATTACGACCGTCAGCGGACAATATTTTCTCCAAACTGTCCAGAGTTGGAATTTGTGGCACTGAGGCGATATATTTTTTCCAGGAGGGAATTAAAATTTCCACTATGTATTTCCTACGTTCACTATAGCTGAGGTTCAGAGCTCACTACAGCCGAATCTTCTTGTGATTATTTGAATATGCATGGTGAATGTAAGTGAAAGGGTACCAGTCACTTAAGTTCACAATAACCGAGAGTTCAGTGTATTCGAGTTTACTATAACCGGAGTCGACTCTATTTTTGTCATATATCGAGTTCTAATTGTCTAAAGCACACTGTCAGAAATTTCTAAATTACTTTCAACGTAAAAGTACATCAAAGTAATTATCATGTGCGTACATTAAATTTAATGTACACGTACAGTAAATGTAATGCACGTGTGCATTAAATTTAATGTACGTGTTCAATTAAATTTAATACACATGTGTACATTAACTTTAATTTACACATGTACATTAAATTTAATTTACACGTACTTGAAAGTTACTGTACGTGTTCATTTTTTTTAATATAATTTATTTATAAAGGTCGCATAAACAACTAGGTCTTGAGCGACCACAAGGTTGTAATACAGTCAGATATATTTACAAAGTATTTCTGTATGTTGAGTCTTTTACAAAGTATGTTTCAATAAGTTACAATATGACAAATACAGTAGGTTACTTTACATAGTATTATACATTATTGTGGATAGTTCAGACACTTGACCTGGAGGAAGGCATCAAATAGCTATTATTTTATTGGTATGAAAGTAGTTGAGTCTTTGAACATACATGGGCACTTGTGTTAGTTTACAGATTTTTGTGATGGTTGAGTTCCACAAGAGAAATCCAAAATGTTTTAATGGTGGTTTTTGGTTGATTTTATTATTTGTTTCTTGTAAGCATACCATATCAGGGTTATACTTGTTAATTAGCAGTAGTAAATTCTCTTTTGTGGATTAAAGCCATGTATATTCCATTGGAGAATTGTATATGCCATTTCAAGAGCAAAATTTGGAGAGAGTGTTAGTTTGAATCTTCATCACTAGTTTCACTTAAGTTTGCCAGCTCTCTGCTTATGTCAATTGTTTTTAATTTCTTTTTTTAAATTTGTGAAACGTCTTTTTATGTTTTTATCCGTAAGGAGGGGGTAGGTATCTTCTAACATTTGTAGTAACAGTTTGATATCTGGAGTGAATTCCAGAACAGCTTCCTCAACATTTATGCAATTTTTTGTTTTTTCAAAAAGACTTTTTAGTTGTAACCAATTTAAAACATATTTGTTACTTGGTTCAGATAATGTTCCTTTGAGTGGGGCAAGTTGATTTTCTAGTCTATCAGATTCCTCTGCAAGAGAAATTTCTAGTTTTGACTTTTTATTGGTTTTTGGGTTTGATTTAATCACTGTAGAATTTTTGGATTGGTGGACATTATCCATTATCTCTGGTGTAATCGGTTGTATGTTGTTAGTATCTGAGACACTTTCTCTAAGAAAGGTTAGGTTTTCTTCACCTACAACTGAATGTAACGTTTCTGATGTCTCAGATTTAGAAGATAGACTAGATAAGGGACGTTTGGCATTTTTTGTAGGTCTGTTGTCAATAGCAGGATGAGCAGTGGAAGAGGGTTTAAGAGTTGGGAAGGAGGAGGGGGACAGCTCATTTTTTTCATTGGGATTAACTTCACAGTACCCAGAGGGGCTATCTTTTTGTTCATTCATTGGACTGTTGTTAGCAAAATGACAATGATCCTTGCATAGAAAACATGATATAGAATCTGATGATGGATATATCCAGAAAACTGTATCATCATAAATAATTTTCATGGTTTCTGGTACTTTGTCCATATCATCTGGATGAAAATAAATTTGTCTCCGGAAACTCAAAATGTGACTAAACCCTGGTTCGTACATGCCGGCTCTCAGGAAGGTCATTGTAGAGCCGATTCGAATTTTGAGTTTCGTTAGCTCGTCAATAATTACTGAGTGTGGGATAATAGGACACACATTAGAAAGAATGAGTCTTATATTCTGCGTAATTAGCGGTATAATGGATAACGTTGAGTTATTAATTGAAATGGTTGATTTATTGTCAACTAGTTTTTTCACAGATTCCTTAGAATCCAGATAGACACATATACGGTTTTTTGAAATCCTTGAGACGAACCGTATGGTCTGAGGATTGATAATTTTTGCAAGTTCCTGGATGTACGTTTTAACTGATATACCGTCTATTGAGTCCATCACAATCGCGTGTTCTTTTGTGGGAAACATACCTTTCTGAGCAGCAGTTAAATATCTGTTGGCATAATCTTGATTTTCATTACTAACTTGACTTGATTGATGGGTTTCACTGTTTGGGATGACTCCTTGATCAGAAGCCATCTTAGGATAGACGTTGGGTGTACTGTGTACACCTACTGAGGTTTAAATACGTTTTACTCACTCACTGGATTTGATTCAGTTGATCATTAACACAAAAGTCGACACAACACAACACTCGGCACTGTGCGGCCTTCAACGGCGCTCACCGAACTCGATGCCGCTTATCGCACTACGGGAGGTCTTTACTCGCCAACGGTCGGAGCGACACTGGAAGTGATACATGTTCATTATTTCCACCATTTCCACCATGTCTGCCTGCAAGGGACAGGAAGGATTCAGAATTCCCTAAGCTGCACCCAGAATAATCCCAGACGAGACCCCACAGCTGGCAAACGTTGCGAAAACGCAACACGACTGCGAATATTGTATGTTCAAATACAATATTAAACTAAATGGTTTTGTAGAAAAATTATAAATTATTGTACATAGTAAAATATAACGCTCAAACAAAAAGTATATTTTTAATTTATTATACGTTAGTTTAAATAATGAAAGAAAATATTTGTAAGTTTTTAAACGGTATCTATGTTCCATATGTTCCGTAATTATATATCAAATCTGGGTGAATTTTAATTTAAACGTTAAATTTAATGACGAATTATATTAGTCTCTCTTTAATATAAAAGTACTAAGTTTCATATACTAATGTTCTACATTAAATCTACATTGATTTTAATTTAAGCATTAAATTTAATGTACAAGTACGTTAATATCCCCTCAATGTACAAGGTACATTGATTTTCATGTACTGTCGCATATTAAACCTACATTGAATTTAATTTACGCATTAAATTTAATGTACAAGTACATTAATCACCCTTTAATGTGCAAGGTTATTAATTACTATTAATTTACACTCGTACATTAAATCTACATTAAATTTAATGTAATTTCTGATAGTACACTTACAAAATTTGAGTGTATGCGTTTTCCATTTTGCTGTATCTGCTGGTAAAGTTTCCTAAAAATCCGTGTCTCCGATTATCGACTATTGCGTGAATACTACTTTAGACACTCAATTCTTCTCATCTTTTCCAGGGTTTTCCTTTCACTAAATCTGTCAATGACTCTTAGGCTGGTATTCCTAGGTCTGTTTAAAATTTCAGGAAGGTCCTTCAGCGATTTGCTTTGATAATACAGCCTTATTATGATTTTTCTTGAAACTTTGTTTCCGTTCCTTTACGACTAATTTCTTCATAATATAACAAACGTAGACCGACTATTGAGTTCCTCTAAAACACTACGCAAGGTTATTAGAGACTAGCCCTCCGGACATAACAAAATCCGCCACGCCACGCCCCGCCACGCCCCGCCACGCCACGCCACGCCACGCCCCGCCACGCCCCGCCACGCGCCCCGCCACGCCCCGCCACGCCCCGCCACCCGCCACGCCCCGCCACGCCCCGCCACGCCCCGCCACGCCCCGCCACGCCCCGCCACGCCCCGCCACGCCCCGCCACGCCCCGCCACGCCCCGCCACGCCCGCCACCCCGCCACGCCCGCCACGACCCGCCACGCCCGCCCCGCCACGCCCCGCCACGCCCCGCCACGCCACGCCACGCCACGCTACGCCCCGCCACGCCCCGCCACGCCACGCCACGCCACGCCACGCCACGCCGTGCCACGCCGTGCCACGCCTTCCCTTGCTCCCAGAGGGGAAGATCACCGCCATCTCCCGAGAAAAAAAACATACACTTCACTTACGGAACTAATGACCAAAGCAGTTGTCGCGCCCGGAAACGCGAAAGAATCAATCAATCAATCAACCAAAAGTTAAAATATTTGTACTTACATACGATATTTTTGTGGAGTTTTATAATTTGTCATACCAATACTTTCAATGAATGGCCATCTTGTAAATTTGACTAATTTTCAATTTTTTTCTTCTCACGAATTTATAAACAAAGTTTTAAAATTGATTTTTAATGCCACGCTTTAAGTTCAATTAATGCTATTCGAGTACGCGTTTTAATGTCTTAGAAAAATAGAAATGTTTCCACTATCTAAATATAATAAGCCATAATCTCTTTCCTTCTATTCCCAACAGCATTATGAAGCAGCCTTGATACACGTTTACATCATATTTTATGTTGTCAAATTTACACTCATCAATTTAAATAATCATCCTTTCTCTATCCAAAGGTACGCTTCAATTCTTCAGAATAATAAAACGGTTCCCTACAAAAAATTCCAATCTGTCAAACTTTAGCGTCAACACATAAATCATAACTTTTCACTTGCTTTCGTGAAACCTGAAAATACGTCACCCTCATGATTAATTAACTACAGCTACACCAATAACTATTTCATTCAGAACACATGTCTGCATTTATATCTTATACTGCTTACGTAGTGTAGTGTAACTATTGCAATGCTGCGAGAAAAAATAAAAGCTATTTTTGTCCAAAAATCTTTTATTAACAGGCCATAGTATTGGAAAAGTTTATAAATCGTGTTCGCGTATGTAGTAAATAACTTCCTTTAGCACGTTATGAGGTCAGAATTCACGTTTTGTGGGTCATCGATATCGAAAACTCAATTGACTGCAAAACATTTGTCAGTGGTCAACGCTAGCGCCTAAACCGTTCACACGATTTTCTCCAAAATTGATCCAAAATTCGTCTCCCCATCGATCTAAACGAACTCAAGACCCTGTGAATTTGAAACGGGCACTTTTATTTTTCGGTGTAATTAACATGATCTCTCAAAAACAATTCCAAAAATGACTCAAAATGGCTAAAAAAATTAATTAAACTTTTCTCCAGTTAGCGTAAAGAACTCATGGAAGAAAGTCGCAGGTGTCATTTTCCTTGAGCTCTCTGAATTTTCGTGAATTGCAAAAGTAATAAATAATGTGAGAAAGTGTGAGCTCAAGTAGGACTGACTCGGTAACAAGTTGGTGCTGCTACTTGCAGTGGTTGCGATTTTGACACTACCTCTTCGGAGTCTTCTTGACACTGAGTAGGTTTTGGTTCTCGATTGCAGAGGCATTTGTTGTTGTACCTTGTTGCTCCTCGCGGTAAACTTTGTTCGATGGCGGTCGCACATTACCGCTTTGCAGATGAAATTCGTGCCGAAAGAAGAGAGGAATGGAGGCAGATCGTGAAGGCAGCCTTGGCCTACATCGGGCTGTAGTGCTTTGGAAGAAGAAGAAGAAGAAGAAGAAGAAGAAGATGATGAAATGCGTGTTAACATTGTAACTGGAGTAACTGATGTAGGTGTTCTATTTGTTATGTTGCAAGATCAACTGTTGATGGCACTCTTTTTCGGATATATCTGACGAATCTTTGTTTAACACTAATACATTCCTAGTTACTTAACCGTCCTGTATGAAGCCAGAGCATAATGGATCACTTTCGCTAATGTTTTTTTGCTTCAGGTCACTGATACGTCAATCACAAAAAATTGTTACTGGCACTAAGTCTAAATTATTTCATAATAGTAAATTGCACTGAACATCGCACAACTGCACCGAACTTCCTCGCGCACCAAAGAGGCGAGTACGATGAAGGACACGAGAATGCCCAAGTATTTTTCACAGGACGCGCTCAAACCGTCAGAGTGGGCGATAATATTCATTGACTGATTGATTTTTTCGTGTTTCCGGGCGCGTCAACAGCTTAGGCCATTAAGTGTCGTGTAAGGCGTAAGTGTAGTGCATATTTTTTCTCGGGAGATGGCGGTGATCATTCCCAGCTGGATGGCGAGATCCGGCGCAGACCTACCGTCGGCTAGTGGGGTTTCCCTCTAACCAGGACTCTCCCACCAGCCGGGCACCGCCCCAGTCGGGACAAGCTCTAAGTTCCTGACCGGTCTCCCGGAATGTGTGGTAGTGTATTGCATGTTAGTGTAAGTGTGTGTGTGTGAAGGGTGAGGATAGGACAAGGAACAGGAAGGAAAGATCGCGCGCGGTCCGTGGCCCGTTTGTTAAGGTACTGCTCCGGCATTCGCCTGGTGTTGATCAGAGAAACCACGGAAAACTACCAATCAGAGCAGCCGGCCGCTAGAATTCTCCTCCAGACAGCTCCAGATTGAATTTGACTTACCTGAAAAGCTAGTGTCGAAAATCCTGCCGCCGTCAGGACTCGAACCTAGGACCTCCCGGTCAGAGGCGATGCAGTGACATTAGTTGATGCACTGAGCTACCGCTCCCGGTGATAATATTCATCCAAAGCCGATGTAACGTCTGGTGTTCCCCAGGGGAATGCGTTAGGCCCACAGCTGTTCTTGGCTTTCATAAACGATAATGCTTCTTCAATCAAATCGAAAATTAGACATTTCGCTGATAACATCATAATGTATAGAAGTATTGGCTGCTCTGAGGTTGAAAATATTCTCCAGAACGATCTAATCTATGGAATTGAGCGTGTAGAAGGAGGAATTAAATCCGGAAAAGGGTAAATCCATTTGATTTACTAAAGAAGACTTAAAACGAGTTAATAACTAACGCTATACCACGATTAAAACACTCAACGGTACAACACGAGTAAAAAGAATTTGCAGGAAATGAGGCTAACACAAAATTTTTACCGTCTTTTGATACGAAAATTTGAAGAAAAAAATTGAAGCCACTTTTGAGAAAATAATTCTTTAAAATGTTTTAAAAAAATTATAAATCACGCGAAACTCAGCGAAAACTACATATATTTTCAAAACATTATTCAAAACAAATCCTGTCTTTGTAGAATATAGTTCATTCATGAAGAAAATGACTTCAATATTGCAGTTAAAGAAAGACGTCGAAAACAATTTCGTAATGTTCGAAAATCAGGGATTTCAACGAAAATAGACCAGACTCTTAAAGGTCCATTTAGTTATCCGAGTATAAAATTTAATTCAAAAAATTGAAGCCATTTTTGAGAAAAGTTTGAAAATGTTGAGGCTTTACATAAGGTATCTCCAAAATCAAAATATTTGTTTCGAACTCAGAGGCCATTGAGATCATTTAAATATATTTGAGAGTAGCAGTTTTGGAGAAAATCGGCTGAACGGTTTTAGGACCAGCTTTGACAATAGACAGTAAGACAAACGGACGGACGGTTCTGCTGTCAATAGATTTTTCAGTATCATGAACCCACAAAATACAGCTTCTGATGACACTTGTTAGAGGAAGTAATGAAATTTATATAATATGAGCAAGATAATAGGAGCACGTTTTCGTTACCAGGTCCCGGTAATAAGAGTTTTTCTACCGAAAGTTCGCCGTTTACCACCGCACGATGGCAATACTTCCTCTTCTTACGAAGTAAGGGCGAGAAAGTAAAAATTATCACGGACAATTGAACATCGGTTTTCTACCAACTGGATAGTTTCTAAACGGTTTACGATTCCGAAATGCAGATTTCACTTACCAATGCAGGGACAAGTAATATGGCGGGTGGGCGGGTAGTATGGCAAGTAGTGGGCGCTATAAAGGGACAAGTAATATGCCACATAGATATTGTTCGTAATATTTTTAGTTTTCAAAAAATGTAATAATCTTTGATTTTTTTATTACAAACGGTTAAATCACAAAACGAGGAATACAAGGAGATGTTGTTAGTTATTGATTTAAAAACAATATAAAAATGTTTTGTGACGGGACGTTCCTCCGTGAATAACGTTTGAATCCGCCCCGTCCCCAATCTGAGTATTTGAACCATTCAGTGCGGGGCGTTCAGCACGGGCACGGGCGCGGGTTCAGTGCCTTTGTGGTTTACAGGACTCCCCCCCCCCCGGTCGTTATGTCCATAGACATTGTAGTAGAGGGTGACACACGGGAGACGGACGGCTTTTAATGAAATAATACTTAGCCAATCTTAAAATTAATGCATGTTCATTCACACAGAATCAAAGTCCATTGTTTGCCATAGTAGTTAACACACGTTTTGGCATGTTTTTATCTCACGTTTCGGCAATGTTTCTTGGTCTTCCAGTTTCCCGACTTATCAGTGGGTGACTTTTTTCTGTGGGGATACCTCAACTGCTGTGTTTAAAACCACAAACCACGAAATTTGGACGAGTTGGAGAATGCAATCATTCAAAAAGTTGCGGCCATCCCTGCAGAGATGCTAGTTGGTGTGATGGATTTTGAGAACAGACTTGAGTCCTGCATTCGAAATTATGGACATCACCTTGACATTATTTTTCATAAATAACTGAAATGGAGGGTAATGAGGTTTATTAACTAAAATGTCAAATAACGAGCTTTTATTTTGTGTGAATAAACATGCATTAATTTTAAAATTGGCTGAGTATTTTTCATTAAAAACCGTCCGTCTCCCATGGTATGACAAAAGTACACACAATTTTTTAGGTCTGAGCGTTAGTTTTGGATATCTTACTTAAAACAATGAGTTACATCTTCCATTCTAGTATTCAGATCTTTGAAAATGCGAAAAATTCTGTAAAAGTTCGATGTATTTGAATTAGGCGCGTAAATTTGGCTACCAGCGCAATCTTTAATTTGCAACGGGGAAAGACGGCCATTACCAGGGGACTGTGGGACCTTGGTCCCTCCACAATAGAGGGCACGTGAATTTTCTTGTCTATCAAAGAGAGAGCACGCATCTCCGCCGGCCGGGTCCTCCAGAATTTGCTGCGTGCGACAACAAAGACGGCCGCCGTGTTTTTTTACTTTCGTACGTATATACGGAGTAATATACATAGTAAAGAGAAAGTTATATAATGCTGCGGAAAATCGATTTCGAAATTTCAACGGAAATACACGTTTTGGGGTCCCTTGACATCGAAAAAGTTTTTTTTTTCAAAAGTTGTTTTCTGTTGACCGTCCGTCCGTGTCTGTCTGTGTCTGTCTGTCTCTGTCTGTGTCTGTCTGTCCGTCTGTCTGCCCGTCTGTCTGTCCGTCTGTCTGTCCGTCTGTCTGTCTGTCCGTCTGTCTGTCTGTCCGTCTGTCTGTCTGTCCGTCTGTCTGTCTGTCCGTCTGTCTGTCCGTCTGTCTGTCCGTCTGTCTGTCCGTCTGTCTGTCCGTCTGTCTGTCCGTCTGTCTGTCCGTCTGTCTGTCCGTCTGTCTGTCCGTCTGTCTGTCCGTCTGTTTGGCAGTCTTTCTGGCGGTCTATGAACACTACTAGTGCCTAAACCATGCGTATGAGTTTTTCCAAATTGAAGAAACCCCAGTTCATCTGCCTCTAGTTGGAGATTTGAAAGTTCAGAAACATTCATTAAAATTTAGGGGTACAAACATGAAGTCAACCAGACATTTTCAAAATTTTCTCAAAACCGGTTCCAAATTTTTTCTTTAAATTTCTTGTAAGAATAGAGTAAAATACACTTATTTAGGAGGTATAAGTCCGTTTTTCACCGTTAACTCTGAATTTTCGAAAATTGCAAAACTTTGAATTTTTTCGGCGTCCTCCTAAAACTACAAAATTGAAGAATGGAATATTTCCTTCACATGAAATTTGTTGTGCATAAATAGTTCTTTCATTAAGATCATGAATATTTTTTGGAAATTTTAGTAGTTTCCGAGCTCTTTGGAGAGTCATGCAATCGCAGCACTGTTTGTTCGCATAGATTACTGTGTCGCACCACGTCGCGCTTCACTTTCGTCCTACTATAAATAATAGTGCCTGGAGGAGAACAGGAACAGTTGTTCCTTCACAGGACCGCGAGCGGTAGCTCAGTGCATCAACTGATGTCACTGCAACGACTCTGACCGGGAGGTCCTAGGCGGCAGGATTTTCGACACTAGCTTTTCAGCTAGATCGAATTTAATAACCGTCTGGAGGAGAATTCTAGCGGTCGGCTGCTCTGATCTGTAGTTTTCCGTGGTGTCTCCGATCAACGCCAGGTGAATGCCGGTGCAGTATCCTAACAAACGGGACACGGACCGCGCGCGATCTTTCCTTCCTCTTCCTTGTCCTATCCTCTCTCTCTCTCTCCCCTTACACACACACGTGTATTAATACCCATTACAATGAGTTTCATACGGTACTTTTTCTACGACTTTCATAAGTAAAACTTTTTCATTGAATCGTTTCGTGGCAGCTGACTTGTAGGATTCAGCCATCGCCACCTAATCCTACCCTCGCATGCTGCCGCAGGTGGCTGTGGTTACCATTTCGCCTGCGAGAGTACTGCAATAGTCAAATAGGATCAAAGTGAAGTTACATTCCAATTTATTTTAAATAATATTTCACGAAAAAAACTACTCATAATAAAAGAAATTAAAACTGACGAGCGTAATATAGTATCAAATAATTTTAATGTACATAATCCAAAGAAACATTTACAAGAACGATCCTCAATCACTAATTAATTATCAATACTTGGTTTGTAGACTTCCCTGTGATTGGTCAAAAACCTGTATCGTAATGAAATCTGAAACGTAATGAGTATCATTATGCAACTGGTTGCAGCTATCAAATGACAGCATTATACAACGGGAGTAGAAAAAGTAAAATAATATCCCAGTCAGGACAGCCCTGGCATATCCCGCAGACTAAGGCGATGGGACAGTCCGACTTCAGGATCTGCGTGGTCGTCTCGCGGTGCATGTCCGCCATGATTGCACGGAGCGGGGCGCCGCCGCCAGTCGCAACCCCAACGCGTTGGCCAGATCGACCAGAACCACGCTAAAGTTCTCCCGGCCGCTGTTGGCAAGATGGAACTCCCTACATAAAAGATCGTCTTGCTCCAGGACGCCATCAAACGAGCGAAAGTCCTTCTGCGTCGGTGGTAAGGCACCGTATCGCTCTGCCTAGGCGCTCAGGGTACCCGACGACAAATCCGCATATACCGGGTGTTTATTTTATCTTTCTCCGAAGATGACGCGCCGCTTGCCTCAGCGATTGAGCCCTCGGTTCCCCGGGGATTTGTCAACAAAGGTCCCCGTTCATCCGGTGCGTTCGTCGTTCGGCGCGACCGGCCGATACAACAGTGTCCCGAGCCTTCAACTGAGAATCATGAAATTTCCTTTGAAGCAGAGAATATTTCTTTACTACACCTACAATCTACTTAAGTATGCCAGTAAGTGCCGCAAGAGGTTTATTAACTATTTTCCGGGCGTGAATATTCCACATCGATCGACAATTTTGAAGCTTGTAAAGAAAGTTCGTATCTATGGAATTTTAATTGACAAACAAGTTTCAAAAGGGCCATGTCCTGACCCAAGAGAAGATGAACGAAATTTGTGCCAGATTACAACAATGAATGGACAAAGGTCCCCGTTCATCCGGCGCGTTCGTCGTTCGGCGCGACCGGCCGATACACCAGTGTCCCGAGCCTTCAACTGAGAATCATGAAATTTCCTTTGAAGCAGAGAATATTTCTTTACTACACCTTCGTTCTACTTAAGTATTCCAGTAAGTGCCGCAAGAGGTTTATTAACAATTTTCGGGCGTGAATATTCCACATCGATCGACAATTTTGAAGCTTGTAAAGAAAGTTCGTATCTATGGAATTTTAATTGACAAATAAAAGTTTCGAAAGGGCCATGTCCTGACCCAAGAGAAGATGAACGAAATCTGTGCCAGATTACAACAATGAATGGACAAAGGTCCCCGTTCATCCGGCGCGTTCGTCGTTCGGCGCGACCGGCCGATACAACAGTGTCCCGAGCCTTCAACTGAGAATCATGAAATTTTCTTTGAAGCAGAGAATATTTCTTTACTACACCTTCGTTCTACTTAAGTATTCCAGTAAGTGCCGCAAGAGGTTTATTAACAATTTTCGGGCGTGAATATTCCACATCGATCGACAATTTTGAAGCTTGTAAAGAAAGTTCGTATCTATAGAATTTTAATTGACAAACAAAAGTTTCGAAAGGTCATGTCCTGACCCAAGAGAAGATGAACGAAATCTGTGCCAGATTACAACAATGAATGGACAAAGGTCCCCGTTCATCCGGCGCGTTCGTCGTTCGGCGCGACCGGCCGATACAACAGTGTCCCGAGCCATCAACTGAGTATCATGAAATTTTCTTTGAAGCAGAGAATATTTCTTTACTACACCTTCGTTCTACTTAAGTATGACAGTAAGTGCCGCAAGAGGTTTATTAACAATTTTCGGGCGTGAATATTCCACATCGATCGACAATTTTGAAGCTTGTAAAGAAAGTTCGTATCTATAGAATTTTAATTGACAAACAAAAGTTTCGAAAGGTCATGTCCTGACACAAGAGAAGATGAACGAAATCTGTGCCAGATTACAACAATGAATGGACAAAGGTCCCCGTTCATCCGGCGCGTTCGTCGTTCGGCGCGACCGGCCGATACACCAGTGTCCCGAGCCTTCAACTGAGAATCATGAAATTTTCTTTGAAGCAGAGAATATTTCTTTACTACACCTTCGTTCTACTTAAGTATTCCAGTAAGTGCCGCAAGAGGTTTATTAACAATTTTCGGGCGTGAATATTCCACATCGATCGACAATTTTGAAGCTTGTAAAGAAAGTTCGTATCTATAGAATTTTAATTGACAAACAAAAGTTTCGAAAGGTCATGTCCTGACCCAAGAGAAGATGAACGAAATCTGTGCCAGATTACAACAATGAATGGACAAAGGTCCCCGTTCATCCGGCGCGTTCGTCGTTCGGCGCGACCGGCCGATACAACAGTGTCCCGAGCCTTCAACTGAGAATCATGAAATTTTCTTTGAAGCAGAGAATATTTCTTTACTACACCTTCGTCCTACTTAAGTATTCCAGTAAGTGCCGCAAGAGGTTTATTAACAATTTTCGGGCGTGAATATTCCACATCGATCGACAATTTTGAAGCTTGTAAAGAAAGTTCGTATCTATAGAATTTTAATTGACAAACAAAAGTTTCGAAAGGTCATGTCCTGACCCAAGAGAAGATGAACGAAATCTGTGCCACATTACAACAATGAATGGACAAAGGTCCCCGTTCATCCGGCGCGTTCGTCGTTCGGCGCGACCGGCCGATACAACAGTGTCCCGAGCCTTCAACTGAGTATCATGAAATTTTCTTTGAAGCAGAGAATATTTCTTTACTACACCTTCGTTCTACTTAAGTATCCAGTAAGTGCCGCAAGAGGTTTATTAACAATTTTCGGGCGTGAATATTCCACATCGATCGACAATTTTGAAGCTTGTAAAGAAAGTTCGTATCTATTGAATTTTAATTGACAAACAAAAGTTTCGAAAGGTCATGTCCTGACCCAAGAGAAGATGAACGAAATCTGTGCCACATTACAACAATGAATGGACAAAGGTCCCCGTTCATCCGGCGCGTTCGTCGTTCGGCGCGACCGGCCGATACAACAGTGTCCCGAGCCTTCAACTGAGAATCATGAAATTTTCTTTGAAGCAGAGAATATTTCTTTACTACACCTTCGTCCTACTTAAGTATTCCAGTAAGTGCCGCAAGAGGTTTATTAACAATTTTCGGGCGTGAATATTCCACATCGATCGACAATTTTGAAGCTTGTAAAGAAAGTTCGTATCTATAGAATTTTAATTGACAAACAAAAGTTTCGAAAGGTCATGTCCTGACCCAAGAGAAGATGAACGAAATCTGTGCCACATTACAACAATGAATGGACAAAGGTCCCCGTTCATCCGGCGCGTTCGTCGTTCGGCGCGACCGGCCGATACAACAGTGTCCCGAGCCTTCAACTGAGTATCATGAAATTTTCTTTGAAGCAGAGAATATTTCTTTACTACACCTTCGTTCTACTTAAGTATTCCAGTAAGTGCCGCAAGAGGTTTATTAACAATTTTCGGGCGTGAATATTCCACATCGATCGACAATTTTGAAGCTTGTAAAGAAAGTTCGTATCTATAGAATTTTAATTGACAAACAAAAGTTTCGAAAGGTCATGTCCTGACCCAAGAGAAGATGAACGAAATCTGTGCCAGATTACAACAATGAATGGACAAAGGTCCCCGTTCATCCGGCGCGTTCGTCGTTCGGCGCGACCGGCCGATACAACAGTGTCCCGAGCCATCAACTGAGTATCAAGAAATTTTCTTTGAAGCAGAGAATATTTTTTTACTACACCTTCGTTCTACTTAAGTACGCCAGCAATTGTCGCAAGAGGTTTATTAACAATTTTCGGGCGTGAATATTCCACATCGATCGACAATTTTGAAGCTTGTAAAGAAAGTTCGTATCTATGGAATTTTAATTGACAAATAAAAGTTTCGAAAGGGCTATGTCCTGACCCAAGAGAAGATGAACGAAATCTCTGCCAGATTACAATTTCTAAGAAAGCTTTTGAGGTGTCTATGGTTACTTTCGACAGGTTTCGGCAACTACTCACACTGCTGTTTGATCAATGAACTTTTTAAATAATGTTTATAGTGACGATCGAATATTTAATTGTGGGTTATGGCCTCCTAGATCCCCTGATCTGACTCCTTGTGACTTTTTTCTTTGGGGGTACTTGAAAAATCAGGTGAATGCATAAAACCCGCTTCCGGATGAAGAGTTCCGGCGCTCTATTGAAGAGTACATCGCAGAAATTCCTCGAAACTTACTTTTTTTAATTTGTTGCGTCTACCATTTTGACGCAACGCGTCTCCAAGCCCGTTAAGAGGCGTTGAGTGCTTTGCGCTGGGGAGTAATCCTCCATTACATTGCACAATTGTGGAGTAATCCTCCATTAACTTTCTGTCATGTCGCGCCACGTTGCAGTCAGTTGTCAAGAGGCCCGCCAGGTAGCATCTCCGCGTACGCGCCTCCTTCTACGCGCTCCTGCGTCACTACCCAGCGGCCAGAATTGGGAAGGAATACGGATAGGGGCAGGGTTTAGGACCCTTCACAAGGGTTGGACTAGTCCTTGTGAAGCAGCCAAACTCGTTTTGTTGGAACAATTTTCACATTAGATTCGACGGGAATTGAACCCGGACCTCGGTGGTGAAAGGCTAGCGACTTCGCTATGAGCCACAAGCGAGGCTACTTCAAAGATCAAATCAGAATATGTTCCGGAGGTGCCAAGAATGCATTCGAGTCGATGGACACAGCTTTCTCCAACTTGTTTAAGATAAGCGCAGCAATAGTTCCCGTGTGTCAGCACGGGAGTTGAGTCAGCGGTTCGCTGGGAGAATGAGTCCTCCACTGCCCGGGCGACGCGGCCCGAATCTTCGGCGAACGATAAAAAAAATCACTATAGATTATATAGTATAGGCGTGAGTGCTATCGGACGCACTTGCTCGGGCCCTTCTCGTCACCAGTCACCACTCTGCGGCGTAGGCACTGTGCGGGACCGCCTCCACTACTCCGAAACGCACCGCAGACGGAGAGCGCAATTCAGATTAGAGAAGGGATGCAGGACTCTGGGTCTACGGTGCGTAAATGCACGAATGTCCAACGGACCGCCCCTGGGGTAGTGTTTCTGCACTTGTCGAGCTGCGAAGGACCACCGTAAAATCTCGTGTGTTGACGGGATTGCGGCCCTGATGTTGCGTGAAGTGGCCGCAGCAGTCGCTTCATTGATTGATTTTCTCGTGTTTCCGGGCGCGTCAACAGCTTTGATCATTAGTCGTAAGTGTAGTCTATATTTTTTCTCGGGAGATGGCGATGATCTGCCCCAGCCGGATGGCGAGGTTTCCCCCTAACCAGGACTCTCCCACCAGCGGGGCACCGCCCCAGCCGGGTCAAGCTCTAATCTCCCGAACGATCTCCCGGAATATGTGGTAGTGTAGTGCATGTCAGTGTGTGTGTCTAGGGGAGAGGATAGCAGAAGGAAGAGGAAGGAAAGATCGCGCGCGGTTCATGGCCCGTTTGATAGGGTACTGCTCCGGCATTCGCCTGGTGTTGATCGGAGAAACCACGGAAAACTACCGATCAGAGCAGCCGGCCGCTAGAATTCTCCTCCAGACAGCGACTGAATTCGACCTAGCTGCAAAGCTAGTGTCGAAAATGCTGCCGCCGTGGGGAGTGGGAACCTAGGACCTCCCGGTCAGAGGCGTTGCAGTGACATCAGCTGATGCACTGAGCTACCGCTCCCGGTCACGCAGCACTCACACTCTCGACCATCCCCTAACAGATCCATGGTCTCTTCCTCCCCACTCGGTGCGTTGCCTTAGACGCCAACCTTGCCAATGATTGCAAGCACTATCTTCCGTTGGTGGCGCTTGTAGGTATGCGGTTGGTTTTCCGGCGACGTAATTTCGTTCAGCGCGCCAGCGACACACGGGGTAGCACCGTCCATAAATACTTTGATGCGGAGGACCCTCCGAAATTCGCCTTTGTTTTGCTTCCCGCGGTGGGATATTCAGAAGTTTCTACAAATCCTTGCTCATTCAGTTATTCAATGAATATCAAAGCCCTGGACATCCGTTTTCGTGACAGGATAATGGTGGATCCATATAGAACCCACTCCATTCGCTGTTCCTAGCGTCGTCAGATGGATGGAAACTTAGAAACCACATCAACATTACAGCGTAAGCCTCTGTTTTGCTTCCAGCGGAGGGGTTAACAGATTTCAAAATGTCCTTGCCCATTCTGTTATTCAATGAATCTCGAGGCCCTGAACAACATGGTGTGTTTGTGATATAGGAACTAGTGTGGCTATAATAGCACATTCTTTCTCATTATCGAAGTTATATTACTTCGTATATGCATATGTATACGAAAAACTAAAAAAAAATGCTATTTCGTTAAGATTCGCCCCTAGTGATCAATATAATCTGGTTGTGTAATCCCTCTCCCTGGTTGTGAAGTCGCCCTGCAGTGCACCCTGCTCACCAGTGTTGGAGGCTTTTACGTTTCCTAACTCTTCAATGTAATTAAAAAACATCTCTTATCCATACTCAATATACAAATGTAAAATTCTATTTTATTTAAAAAAATTATAACACATTTCCCTTTAGTTTATAATAACAATGTTTTTATATTTATCACACATCAGCATATATACATACATTTTTTACAGAATTTCAATTCGACTTATAGAAGCATTCTGTGAATGTAAAATTATAAGCAGAACTGCAAAACCCATACAATGCTTTTTATCTTCCAGCAAGTATGAGCAACAAGTACTTTGAAAAAAAAACTTCTGGCAGCTTAATCAAATAAATAAACTCTATTAAAATATATACACAAAATTACTTAAGGAAAATTTATGGGACTAGGACTAGGGCTGGAACTGCCAGAACTCAATGTTTCCTCACGAATTTTCAGATGTGTCAAATCTTTTTTGTCTTTTTCTTTGCTATCTTTATTGTCTTTTCCTTCTTTCTCTTTTCCTTTTTCTTTTTCTTTTTCTTTACCATGTTTGTGATCATGTCGATGTTTGTGCTTGTGTTTATGTTTCTTCTTGTCTTTCTTTTTCTTCTTTAACTACAAGAAAATAATTTACATTAACACATGTTATCCACAAGAATTTGTTCAATGAATGCCAAGAAAAAATCAACAATGGTAACTTAAACAATTACCTTTGAACTAGGCTCTGATTTCTGTTTATCACCCTCTTCTTTATGAAACATTCCAGGCTCAAAACCAACAGGGCCAGATGAACCCATAATGCCAGGAAGGGACTGAGAATTATCTGAGAAGTATTCACTCTTTGTTTCTTTATCACGACGAGAATCTGTCTTCGGGACAGCTGAACTACTTTGGCTCAGAACTGGTGGTACATTAGAAGGAACAGAAGGCACAATGGATGATGCAGCAGAAGCAGGAGTATTTGAAGTGATAAAACCAACATCTGTTGGCAAGGGAGAGGGCACTCTTGTTGCAGCTGTTGTTGCTGCTGCTGTAGCTGCAGCTGCAGCAGCTGATTCCTGCAATCACATCAAAAGCACGAAATGCTTCAATAAGCGACACCTCATGCAGTTTACAGGCAACATCAAGGGGTAGACAACATTGAAAATCAATTTCCCACATTTTTCCTGTTTCCCCTAATTAACATTAATTTTACATAACTATACTGAAACCAATTTAAAGAAATATGAAGCACTTCTGATTGGGGTGGCAAACATTTAAATCAAATAATTTTTTGAAGTTAAAAAAAAGTAACCAAAAAATCAAACACTTTGAAAGAAACTACGCCTTTACCTAACTTTTCATCACCAATAACTTAAATTTGCCTTTTATGACTTGCCAACTTTATAATTAATTGAATACAGAAATTAACTCATTAACTCATTAATTGATCACAAAACCACACAGACGCAGTTTACAACATGTATATTGAACATTCAAAAATTACTGAAACTGAGTTCATAGCATGACAAAACAAGATATATATAAAAATATAAATTTTCTAATAAATAAAATTTAATTTTGCAATAATTCTTTGAAATACAAATATTTTTTATATTATTTCTTTTAGTATTATGTTTAATTAAATGTTAAACAAGCAGATCTTGATTTCAAGTGGAATGCTATTTTCTGGTACCACTTGCAAAAAAAAGTGGCACAAAACAAGTGGAGCTACAGAAGTACAAACTTTCTTGTGCTAGTTAGTATTCTAATCTCTTTCGTCAACTATGTTTTCGGTTTTGTTCCACTTTCATCCCAGCTGACATCAATTGCTGCCACAAGGTCATTTTTTCACTTCTTCTCAATTTTCCGGTTTGTCAATGTAAGAATTGAAGTCTTCAACAACATATAGAAGAGTAAAACTTGGTCCTTTAATGTACACTGAAATATTTGGAGCCATTTTTGAGAATTTGTCGTTTAAGTGTTTCTGAAATCGTATGTTTTTGAAATTCAAAAAAATACATCAAAATTATTTTTATACCATGTTATTCAGAGAAATAAGCACAATTCACAGAAAACATTCAAAGAAAAAATAAGGAGAGCCATTTTCAAAAAAAATCTTGTTTTTGATATTTTCTATTATTGCCCATATTCCACTAAAAATTCAGCAAAAACCTACTAATAATTTCAAAACATGAACATGGCATGAACATTTCAATGAACATGGCATTAATTAAAGAACTAATTGAGAAAAGCAAATTTTATTTGAAAAAAAAAATTGCCATCTTCCTTCAGGGCCCCCAAAGCTATTCTTAAACAGCTTTGGGGGCCCCCTACTCTTACTTTCACCAATCTCCCCACCCCCTAATTAAAGATAAGTTTGGTAAAAAAACCTAAACTGCTCATCACTGAGTGACATTCTTGCATCAACTACCAACATTCAGTATTATAAATAGATTGCGCCAGGAAAGTCTCTCCACAGTGAACCAAATGAGGATCGCCTATTAAAAACTGCATTTATGTTGGTAGCAACCAGACCACTGGGAAACTAGTGAAGGGGATAATACTTCTAGCATCTATTATGATTGTGGTGAGTACTCAATTTAGGTTTTCGCCACAGCTCGAATTACAACATAATGTCTGTTGCACACAGCCAAGGTGCAAATGCAGAGACTTTCCTGGCACATTGTATTATCTAATAATGCATGACACAGCACTCTGTTATTTCAATTTTTTGCAAATAAGTTAATCATACATCAATTTTTTTATCACTTATTATTTTATTTTTTTGAAAATTAGTTTGCAAAAATTTGTTTAAGAATTGTTGGGGGCTCTTCAACATAGTGGGCCCCCAACGTGTGCCCCCAGGCATGCGTTAACACAGGCCTGTCTTCAATATTGTAGTTTTAGGAAAATCCCGAACAGATCTATGCCACCTTTATAAATACATTTTATTATATTCTTTTAAGAAATTTAAAGAACAAATTTTCATCCATTTTTGAGAAAATTTTGAATATTTACCACGAGTTTCATGTAAATTATCCTCAAAATTTAAAGATTGATTTTCAAAATCACAGTGCTTCAACCGGGAAATATTCATTTTGGAAAAACCCAATGAATAGCTTAAGAGAACCTGTTGTTCACAGAAAGACAGACGAACATTTAAAAAAAACACTTTTCCAGTATGAGAGAGCCCCAAAATTTGTTTTTCCATTACAATTCCAACATCGACTTCCTGTAGCATTGCATAACTTTCTTTATACAACGTACATTTCTCCGTATATACATATGTATACAAGAAAAAAACAATTTTCAGGGTAAAAAAGAAACATTTGAGAAAATTGTATTGAAACAGCATTCTGCTGAGATACAAGTTAAAGTGACAGCAAAAGTGTTCCGAAATGCTTACGATGTTGCCAAAGAAAAGAAGTCCTTTAACAGTTCCAGAACAGAAACAAAACATGTCAACAAATTTCACCATGTGTTGATCACCATGAGAACATTTCCTGACCCTTATCTGTAGCCAATGACCCTTTTTTTGTCACATCTGGGGAATTCCAATGGGATGATTTAGCATTAATGTCTCCCCAAATGAGTTTTACTTCTTACTACTGAAATAGAGTATTCTAGAATTTTCATTTCTATCTCAAAGATAACAAATAGGTCAGCTGGCAAGAAATCTGTTATTCTTTTCAATTCCACATTCCCTCATAGTGGTCGCGTCACAACTCTTTATTTATTAAAATTCTTTCCTGGTGTCGTGGATTCGGTTCTGTTATTTCTATGAAATTCACTATGTATGGCTATGACCACACCTCTTCTCTGTTTCTATGAGTAGGTTCTGGTCCAGGTTTTTTTGAGTATCATTAGCATGTTCTTTTTGCTGCTTCCTTCTGAAAGTGGTGCACTATTTGCTTAGCGAGAAGTGTTTAAAGTTTACTTACTACACCATAGGGTCCCCCATTCATCCTCTTTGAAGTCGCTTTTCCAAATTTTCAACACTGCAGACTTCGATTCTGGCAATTGATGTAACATCTCTCCACTCGTGTCCTTTGCAGGAGGGTTGCCCCTTGCTCTGGCAAGTCCTCTCCGCACACTTACAAGCTGATTTTATTTCTGATGGTGGCCATGAGAATTTCCTAATAGCCAATTGCATTATGTTTTTCACAGTGATTGTAGTTTGCCTCTCTAGCTCAACAACTTTCAGCCAGTTCTGTCGGGAGCCTTGGACAATTTTTTCTTCAAATTTTCAACTTTTTCTTTTGCTTGTAGAATATTCCCACTTCCGTGTCTTGCAGATACTTCTAAAATTCACACAGTCACTTGCCGGTTGACTTTGTGATTCAGCTCCTTGAATATTCCTGCATTTGAAACATTTTCTTTGGCAACCACTTTTGCCATGAAAGTATTTCATTTCCATCAACTCCCCCCAGCCATCATTTTCATATTCCTGTCAAACCATTTCCCGTATTTACTTATTTTTTTTGAATGACGTATTTATTACGTATTGTATTTAACGTCTGAAAGTGGTCAGGTGGAAGAACACGCCAAATCGCCTGAGCTTTGCCACCAATTAAGACATTCATTTATTTATTTCCTTTGGCCTGAGTTGCTTTTCTTTCTTGGATTGAGTAGCTGTTTCTGTTTCGCCTCTTTCTTTTTATACTTCACAATTTGCCTTTCTCATTCCTCTTTGTTTTCTTCACTTATTTTCTCCATCTTCCGCAAGTTCTGAAGTTCTTTCCTTCTCTTGTTGGTTAGATCAAGCTGGCGACATCCTTATTCTCTTCCTTCTGTTTCATGTGCAGAACAAGTTTAAGTACATTTTACTTGCACCACCTACATGTCTTCAAAGCAGGCATCGCCCAGACCAGCTGTGTTGTTCCATTCCAGATCTTGAGAGAAGCCTTGCCATCGGCTTGGCGTATTCTTCCAAGGGAAATGGAGTGCTGCATGCATTGGCAGCATCTGTTGCAGATACCGTAGAGCCACTGGAACTCATCTGTCCCTCGGCTTCCGCCAGGTAGTGCTAGTGGCTCATCACAGCTTTCAGAGTCCTTCACCCCTGCTCCATGGCAGATGCAGAATGGCCTTCCGAAAACCTCCCAAAGCACCAGAAATATACTGACTATAAAAATGGCCCTTACTTCCAAGCCTAAATGTTCAATGTATTGGAGAAAGCGTACTTTATCACCACCACCACCACTACTATTACTACCACTACTACTACCACCAACACTCAAGAAACATTTTTTCCTACACAAACATTGATTCCTTTTTTCTAACTTCCTAATCTTCAATTTTACCTTCACACGGACTTTGTTACCCTCGTCACCTGCAACTATTTCAACAGTAACTAAACCCAAATTGTTGTCATCTGTTAAAACTTCTGTTTCTCTCAAAGGTGAAGAGGCTTTTCTTTTCACTCCACTGATAGAAGGAACGTCAACATCACTCGCAGGAACAAACATAGGCGCTGGGGGCAGAGGTTTAACCTGTAAAAGATATTAGAAAAATCTCATATACTCACTCTCTTGAACAATAACAAAATTTTTGAAAACTATTCAATAAGTTGTGAATCAAAGTTACATGACTAAATCCATACCTCTTTCTCACGAACAGGACTACGCCTTCTTTCAGTCTTGAGATTGTTAATATTTAAAATGGAAGCGAGTTCTGGTACGGCAATACATATGGGTTTCTTTGAGCCATACAAAGTGTAGTATAAATCCACAATATCACATCGTAAATGTGAATCATGGGACAGCTGACAACTGAAAACAATGTGCCAATGAAGCATTATTAAAATACAATTACTTTAGAACAAGAAATGTAAATGAGAACCTGCAAAATAACAAAGTAAAACTCACAATATCAGTGTGATGGAAATAGTACTCACTTCATGAGCGACCAAAGTCTGTCTACTAATTCCTCCCTGTCCAGACGATGCTTGTGGGCACGATCGAAAGGTGGATTTTCCACCAACAAGCGCACCAGGTTGTGCCTCACTCGGGGGTCGGGATCATTTTCTATCAAATCCAACAAAAACACTAGATCGTCCCATCGCCCATCCACTCTAGTGAAATCCACCAAGGCCTCTAACGCAGCCAACCTCACATCTATGGCAAAACAGATCGTCACTTGTATCACAATCAGGACAAGCAAATACTGTAACTGAATTCAAATTCTGCAGCTTACCAATGTATTGACCATAAGCAGCATAACTGCGGAAAAGAGACGGATTACTAGGTAGATGACCAAATTTCTGGAGTTTCCGAATAGCTTTGAGGCAAGACACAGTAACAGTGAATTTGTAGCATTGAAGTAATTTTTCCAGATTCAAGCAACGCGTTATTTCCTCTAAAACAAGCTTTGTGTCAGAAGCCAGAGAATCAGCCGTAATAGGAGCCCTGTTCAAAAACATACAAGTAAGTAAAATAATCAACACAAGAAGAAACTATACTTAAAGAGTCAAATTATATCTTCGATATATTCTGCTTAAACTCTGCATTTTTAAATCAAATATTCAACTGTCCCACAGAAAGCCTAATGAATGCCTATGACGTTCAATGTTATAAACGAACGAACGTGGACCATTTTTTATAAATCAACACAGTGATTTTACTTCATCATCTCGGATTTGGATGAAATTTGGCACATATGTGGCCTCTTTTTTGGCCAAAAAAAAAAAAAAACACTAAGCAAACCATGGCAAACTTTAAATAGAAGAATATTTCAACCTGTTTGTGAAAAACAGCCTTGTAAAGTTTTGCGAAATCGCTAAAAAATGGGAACCCCGAAAACTCATCTGTCATTTTGCTGCACTCTTAAAAACCTTTATATGATACAGAGCGCGTTAAAAAATGTTTTCAAATTTGAATCTAAAACATGGAATTTGAGTTCTTCAAAATACACAGCTTCAAAAAATTTGTGTATGTTTACAAATCATACAGTGCAATTTTAAACTTGGGACTGCAGAGGGTTCAAACGAAAATCTGCAAACATCGTTAAGCGTTGTTTGAGACAAAACATTTATTTTCCAACTCAGAACATTATCACAGCTCTACGATCCTCTTAATGTTACTGTGTAATAAAATAACATGTGATGATTCACACACTGTGCTGTGTGTGTATATATATATATATATATATATATATATATATATATATATATATATATATATATATATATATATATATATATATATATATAACCTTACACCGCAGCCGCTGAGGTGGCTTAGAGCATCAATTGATGTCACTGCAGTACATCTGGTCGGGAGGTTCTAGGGTTGGAATCCCTATGGTGGCAGGATTTTCAACACTCGCTCCTGCAATGAGTCCTTCACATCCCCAAATCGTCATTCGTCACGCACCGGTCGGTCGGCCGCGCCTTGTCGCCGCCGAGAGAGCCCAGTGTGCCAAGGGCAGTGAATCTCGCACACGCCCCTCAGCCTACAGCCTCCCATCTTAGGCTGCTCTCGCGTACAGGACAATACGGCAGGCACACACACACGACGATACTACAACTCCCTTGAGGAGCTATTGAAAGCGTGGCACATAGCGAAGTCGCTTGCCTTTCACCACTGATGTCCGGGTTAGATTCTCGTCGAATCTCATGTGAAATTTGTTCAACCTCTCTGAAGTGTCCTAAACCCCACCCCTATCCTTATTCCTTCCCTAATTCTTCTTAATGTTCCCTATTATTCCCTAATTCTGGCCGCTGGGTAGTGACGCACGAGGCGCGTACGCGGAGATGCGACCTGACGATCCTCTTGACAACTGACTGCGACGTGACGTGACGTGACACATTAGTAATGGAGGATTACTCACCCAGCGCAAATGCGCTCAACGCCCCTTAAGGGGCTTGGAGACGCATTGCGTCAAATTGTAGACGCAACAAATAAATTAAACCGGCTGCATGCGCGCACGCTCCCGGTTATGGGGAACTGAGAAACGCATTGTGTATATGACGGCGCCGACCTACCGCCGGCTAGCGGGGTTTCCCCCTAACCAGGACTCTCCTACCAGGGAGGCACCGCCCCAGGACAAGTTATAAGCTCCCGACCGGTCTCTCGGAATATGTGGTGGTGTGGTAGTGCCCGTTTGGTAGGGTACTACTCCGGCATTTGCCTGGTGCTGATCGGAGAAATCATGGAAAACTACCGATCAGAGCAGCCGGCCGCTAGATTTCTCCTCCAGACAGCGACTGAATTCGACCTAGCTGGAAAGCTAGTGTCGAAAATCCATGAAAGAAAAATTTCAGACGACAAGATCAAGGCGTCATTCAACTTATACATAGAGAATTGGCAACGCCGAATCGTAAAAAAAACGGATCGGAAGATAAGAATATGGGTGACTGCAAGATAACATTGAATTCACAAATGATTATTGATCAATACTCAATGCCAAGACCAGAAGAATTATTCTCATGGATTCAAGACTATTTCATTCGCTGAATTCGATTTATCAGATGCGTAATGACAACTGCGATTAGATGAATTAACGAAGTACATAATTAATACAATCAATGGACTACAAAGATTATCGTATGTAAAGGTATCGTAATTCATCACTCACATCCTTAAGTGGCAAAAACAAATTCTACCACAGCTCAAGTACAATCAAATTATTAACAAAAATATTTACAATTGATTGTTAACCTCGACTAATAGTCTCACATCACGGTACACAGTTTACTGCAGATTTATTTACAAAATTCTGTAAGAAGAATGGAATATATCAACATGTACAGCATATTCCAGCCACAATCCTCTGGAATCCCAATGCGGAACGTTTTGAATGCACATTTAAAACGGCAATGAATAAAGCGCTAGCTGTTAGTAATGGCTCTATAATGAGCTTGTAACAAACACGCATTGGGTGCTAACATTATGTAATGCACCACACATAGCTAATTAGGACGGGACATCGCACATACATGGAGGGGGACGCATTGTACAGTGCTCGTCTCGTCTGAAAAATGTCGACTCAAGAGACCACGAGGAGATTTGGATATTTTGATACTTATTTAGTCAAAAAACAGTAAAAAAAAAAAACTGTATGTGACGTATGAGGAGAAAATCATATGCGCACGCTTTGTTGTTTCAGAATCCCTTCCCAACAATTTAACTATTAATAGTTGAAAGGTAAAAAGGTTTAAAAATAAAATAATAATAATAATAATAATAATAATAATAATAATAATAATAATAATAATAATAATAACGCGAGATTAACAATTCAAAAACTAGACATTTACGTTCCCGAGTTACGGAAAACTTATTTGTAAAGGTAAA
>BLKR01001632.1:0-191207 GCA_011170035.1 Teleogryllus occipitalis
TTGGGTGCAGTCTTGAACATGTTCGCGAGAATCCTTCTCCATACCGTCTTATATCTTTGTGAATAGAGTCTAGTCATGTAATACCATGAATATTTGGAAACATTTCTTGGCAGTTTCCAGTGCCTACTACTATAAAAAGTAATGCTGGTGGCGTATCCACGTATTTTAATTGCCAATAAAATTTTCCTAAATTTCTTAATTAAACCCTCATCTATCCCCGTTATTTCTGAGGAATCTTTAGACTTCTCAAAAAAGCGTCTTGCTGAATTACTATCTTTGCTATTAACCTGTTAGGAAAGCTCTACATTCAGACCCATTTTTATTTGATTTGCATTTGAATGCGTTTCTGGTCCATATTTAAACTGTAGTTAAAGTATTATTTCATTGGAAACAATATAATACTAATTTTGTAACAATAACAATGTAATAGAAATAATTGTTGGTATGTAACACACGAGTTAAGTAAACAAATATAGTTTTCCAATCAATTGAATTTTTGATTTCATTTTAAAAAAATTAAAAAGTGTTACGATGAGTTTCTTTGATATCACGTACGTATTTAACCTTTCATCGAGCGCACATCCTTCCTGAGAACGAGTTTTGATGCCATTTATTATGTAAATATTACTTTATGTACAATTTTTAATGAAATAAAATGTGCGTAATCCAGTTCAGAAGATATAATATGTACGTAAATATTATGTTCATGTAATATTAGTGAATAGTCTTAATCTATTACAAAAATTAAAAATATTCATTTTTTTGTTTATAATATTGAGTAAATTTGTTATGTCAGTAAAAAGAATCAAAACTTTCCTCTAGAAACAGCGTTGTAAAAGCAGTTCCCGTTCTCAGGACGGATCTCGACGAGTCATATTCGGCGGTCACGCGTGCTCGACGAAAAGTTAATTCTTTGTATTTACTAATGGGGCAAGTTGGGGCATGATTTTATAACTGGATTCGAAAGAGGATAGATTCAGCTAGTAAATGAAATTAGAAACATCTCGGAATTCCGCGAAATTGGTAACTTTCAGCCTACGTGAACTTACGAGAATTTAAAATTGTTTTATAAATTTCATGCATTTTAATATTTTATCCCACGTCGGTATTATGGATTAATGCATTATAAAACAAACATGAAAATACTCTACAAACCTTCAGGAAGAGAATCCATACTGCCAGTTTTCTCTGCACAACTGTGTATGGCCACTACTTACAAATAAAGACGGTCTCTCTATGTTACTCTCGCACTGCAGGTCTACCGAACGCCGTGAAGGGCAAGTTCGGGTGACTACTGGTGCCAGGGGAATTGACCCAGAGACACGAAGTGGACAGAAACAGATGCCCCCAAGTATACAGTGTGTCGTAGTATTAGCAAAAATTCAGTAAACGCGATTTCATTTTTGAGGTTTTGGCCAGGATTTCGGGAAAATGCACCACCGTGAGGCGGGACAACTGCGACCCCGGGGACCTCAACGGACACGCAATTGGAAACATCGTCCACGCGGGGACAGACGGCTCTAGAAGCGACAACGGACGTGGCAGAAGGGCCAACAACTGACCGGGAGAGGTGGCTCTGGGCATCATCTCATGACCTCTGACCGGGAGTCCTATATTCGAGACCCGACGGTGAGAGGATGTTTGACACTAGTTAGACAGATGAATATCCGGCAATGCCGGAGCAGTACCCTATCAAACGGGCCACGCACCGCACGTAGTCTTTGCTTCCCATTTCTTGTCGTATCCTCACCTCTCATTGCACAAATACACACTTACAGACACGAAACAACCACACATGCCGGGAGACCGGTCGGGAGCTTGGGCAGTATCACACTAGTGGGAGACACCTGATTAGGGATAATCCCGATTCTTGACAGATAGACATCGGATATCAACATCCAGCGGGGGAAGGTCACTGCCACCACCTGAGGATAAAACATGCACTAGAATTACGGGACTAATGACCTTAGTTGACGCGCCCGGAATCACTAATGAATCAATCAAACTCGACATCAGGATCACTTATGGGTGAGTGACTGGTAGTTTTGAAGGTTAACTGTAGACGTTTGTACAACAAAGCTACTAATTTGGAGAACTTAGTTGATATAATCTTGATGTATTCGGCCCAGGATCATATCTTGAAAACGAAATTCACAACAACGAAATCTTTCGATCGACCTTCATTACGTTCGGTTGGTATAGAAAGGGCCGCGAAGAGGGCATTTTTATTTGCGTCTGTAAAAATTGTTTTGTGTAGAACCGTGACAGATTATGATTATGAAATACTTGTAGTTGAAATATAATGTAGAGAATTAATTCGTTGTTGCCAAATCATACTGTGCTACAAATAAAAACAAACGCGCTATGGACTGGTTTCTTGAACAATTCTTCGAATCTAAGCTTAAAAAGCAGTAATGTTAACTTGCCTCAGGAAAAAAAAGCTCGCGACACTGAGGGAATTAGCGTAGCACACGTGCTTGTTTGGGTTTGCAGGTATAGACAGGTACTCGAGGATGCCTCGAGAGAGCACATCTTTTTGAATATTTTTCTTCTTCGTCGAGACTCTTGTGAAAATGTTAAACGACCACGTGGTAGTTTTTCGAAAATGGAGCGTGAAATTGTACACTTTGTGACGGAAAAGATTGCCGATTACAAAGTCATTTTCGTGAATGTGCGCTCGTTGTCGGGAACGAGCAGTAGTGTAGCAAAAATTGGAATAACGTCTATTCCTTTGTTCTACAGAGCATCAAGAATTTTCTTCTGCAAAAAGATTACACAATAATCCGGCTCCGAATGTAATAACTAACATATTAGACATCTGAAACGAAAATTGAGAAAAGCTTGCATTATGTGAAAGTCGGGAACAAATTATTAGGAAAATATACACGTTTTGGCAAAGGAGCTTTCAGAGGCGAAGACGATTGCACAAGAAAAAGTTATAAATTGTTTCACGTAATAGTAAGGTCAAAATCTGGGAGAAATTTTGTAAATATGTGAAAGACTAGAGAAAGAGAGAAAATACGACAGTCTTAAAAGATCCATTTGACCTACGGGGGAAACAAACCTACTTACATTTGTACTAGGCGATCGTATTTACGCCTCCGAAAAATGGCTCTGTAGTAGTAGTAGTAGTAGTAGTAAACATTTGCTCACAAAATCAAGACATAGGTAATCTTTTTACAATAAACATCATCGTAACACGGAAGCGGATCGCATTATTACTAAAAAAGAAACTTGACATAATTACGAGGTAAATTCTACATTTGGGGGGAAAATTCGTGATTTCGTACCTTGCGAGAATTCTCGAAATTTCTATTAATAATGTTAAATGTTCCTAATGACTAAAAAGCTACAGAGCTTCCTTCTTAAGAGGTGGGGATTGTTCATTTATGTCTAATGGACCAGTTACCTTGTGTATGGAAGAAGAATAACCTCGTAGTTGAAAACCAACACAGCTCTAGTCCAGCGTTTTCACGCTAATAGATAATGTTTAAGAATTATATAGATAGCTAATGTTTCTCATCGGAAACAGACCCGCTAGTGGATTAGGACATGGATTAGGGAATTTGTCCGGGAATTGGCATAAAGAGTTCGAATTGATGACGTAGCCGGCGAGGATAATGTGACGCAGGCCCGTGTTCACGCACGGGCCGCCAATGTTTAATGGCCCCAGATAGTTCTTAAAAAATATTTAATAGTAATTTTCAAAAAGTCAAATTAAAAACGCAAAAAATGTGATGTATGATTAAACTATACGTAAACAATTGGCATAACTGAGTGATGAGTAGCGCATCATTGGATAATATTTATAATATGGGGTGTTTCCGGTTGATGCGAGAATGTCACTCAGTGATGAGAAGTTAATTTTTTTAAAACCAAACTTCTTCTTAAATTGAGGGGGATTGGTGAAAGTAAGAGTAGGGGGCCTCCCAAATTAACATAGGCCCAGGGGCACCCAAAGCTGTTAAATTGGCTCTGAAGTGACGTCAGGCGTCCCTCAGGGAAGCGTGTTAGGTAAGATGACTAGACGTCCCGTATTACCAGGACTGTCCGTTTTTGAGTCCCCGTATTTTTTGAAAGGAAAACGGGACGCCAAAATATACGGTTTTTGTGACAGCTAATCTGCGTAAAGTGCCGACAATTTTAAATTTATCATAAAGTATTCCATAAGCCTCTGGGATGGCGCACGGGCAATGTACTAGCTTCCCGTGCTGTGGTCCCAGGTTTGATTCCTGGTCGAGGCAAAAATAGAGTTGTAGCTTTTCTTTAAAATCGTTCCAGTTTCTGTAGCAGTGTGACGAAGAAAAGCTCAAGCATGCGGATCTTGCTAGTTAAGGTGAAGAGAATACATGTTCGCCTCATATCAGTCTTACCCCAAAGCATGGAAATTTAACTAGACCCAGGCAAGGGGGACAGCGGTAGCTGGCCGGCGAAGTCAGACCACCGATCCAATTACGCCAAATACATAATGTAATCCGTTCAGTTTGCATTTGTTTATATAAATGTAAGCGCAAGTAGATCATATTCTCATGTAATACGCGACAAGTGTGTTTCACAGACTATTGAAATCAAGAAGAGAGATATTCAATGGTTCTAGAAAGGGAAAATTAGATTTCGCGTTACTTGATATCGATATCGTTACCGAGAAATGCAATAATCCGAACCTTCTGCTGATGTGCGATTTAGCAAGCAATCTTAATTGAGGAATACGAAAAAGTTGTCTGTGCAGGTGACCCGGTTTTTAGTCAAGAAAAAATCACAATGTACCTTTTTCGTTTTTAAGATCTGGTCATCTTAATATTAGGGTCACTCCTTTTTCTTATGTATATTAATGATACAGGTACCGAAATTCGATTGACAATCAGACATTTCGTGGACGTGTAACTAAAAATTCAAGACGAATCCTTCAGTGATCAGTTGCAAAAAAATATTGACAAATTGTAGAAATGAAGGGCTCGGTAACATAACATGATACCCCTTAAATTGTTTGTGCTAATACAATTTTGATACGTTTCCATCTGCTGTCCATGCACTGTGATTTTCAAATACTCGAAATTATGGCGCATGGTTGTAACTCCATTTCAATCCTTTCCAGCACAAATGTTCACTTGCCCTGTATCTCGGAATCGTTTCCACGTGGGTTACCATGTTTTACTCTCGGACTCCAGATAAAAGTAAAACAATTGGTTTTACGAAGGCTGGAACACAGGAAACGCTCCAATACACAGTAAGCTGAAATACAATTCCGGAAGTACGCAACAGCAAATATCTAGGCGTAATAACTCGAAGAAATTTCAGCTGGGATGATCATGTTAGATATGTACTACATAGGCTTAGAAAGCTCTTAACTTCGTTACTTCCTTGGTTCGTCCCATAATGGAAAACGGAGTAGCGTGATGGGATCCTGATAGGAAAGGGATATATTAAAACATTAAATTGAATGCAGATAAAAACTGCTAAATTCAAATATGCTGAAAAGGTCCTAGCAATGAAAGACTACCATGTCATTTAACTCACCGACCACTTACACGAAATAAAATGCAGATAATAAAGGGGTATAGGAAAATTCAGGCATGTAAAACGGACCATTGTTGACTGAAATAGTTCACCTGAGAATGTGCTAGTGACTAAAGTTAGTATTCTCGAGTCTTCTCAAGAGTGGAACCGGGAGCGGTAGCTCAGTACATCAACTGATGTCACTGCAGCGCCTCTGACCGGGAGGTCCGAGGTTCGAGTCCTGACGGCAGCAGGCTTTTCGACACTAGCTTTTCAGCTAGGTCGAATTCACTCGCTGTCTGGAGGAGAATTCTAGCGGCTGGCTGCTCTGATAGGTAGTTCTCCGTGGTTTCTCCGATCAACACCAGGCGAATGCCGGAGCAGTACCTTACCAAACGGGCCACGGACCGCGCGCGATCTGTCCTTCCTCTTCCTTGTCCTATCCTCTCCCCTCACACACACACACACACACACACACACACACACTAACATGCACTACACTACCACATATTCCGGGAGACCGGTCGGGAGCTTAGAGCTTGTCCCGGCTGGGGCGGTGCCCCGCTAGTGGGAGAGTCTTGGTTAGGGGAAAACCCCACTAGTCGACGGTAGGTCGGCGCCGGATCTCACCATCCAGCGGGGGAAGATCACCGCCATTTCCCGAGAAAAAAACACGCACTACACTAACGGGACTAATGACCACAGTAGTTGACGCGCCCGGAAACACGAAAAAATCAATCAATCAAGAGTGGAAGTGCAGAGTACAGACATCTCCAGGGGCATTTTTCAGGATAGGGAGAGGTTCAAAAAGTGCGAGTAAATGTACAAGTGCATTTAATGCAGACATTATTGGGCAGCGATGACACATCCAGTGAAGTGAAGTGATGGGAATGTGGTTAAGAATAGCTGAATAGTTCACATGTTAGCTATTTTTTAGATTTGTTTTTCCGTTTGTGCTATGAATGTTTTTTATATTTGTGTGATTGTTTCATTTGCTTTTTATTATTATTATTATTATTATTATTATTATTATTATTATTACTATCCTCTGGATGGCTCTTGGGCAACTTCCCGTGCTGTGATACCAGGTTCGATTCCCGATCGGGGCAATAATAGAGTTGTAGTTTTTCTTTAAAATCGTCCCAGTTTCTATAGATGTGTGTCGAAGAAAAGCTCTTGCAGACGGATCTTGCTAGTTACGGTGAAGAGAATACGTCATGTTTGCCTCATGTCGCTCTTACCCCCAAGCATGGGAATTGAACTACACCCAGGCAATGGAGGACAACGGTAGCTGGCCGGCGAAGTCGGACTACCGACCCAATAACGCCAAATAATACATTATTATTATTATTATTATTATTATTATTATTATTATTATTATTATTATTATTATTAAAATTCAAATCTGCAGTTCATTTGCTGATGCAAACATGTTTTCTATTAGTGAGTATCGTAATTTTCTAGTTTCCGATCACGATCGTTATTTTCAACTGAACTATGCAATAGTAACTGAGAGGTGTATGGGTTCTGGAAATCTAGAAAACTTGCGGGGAGTTTACCTTTTCCTCATAGCTCATATAGTTATTACTGGTTTTTGAAGATAAATATTGACACACGAAAACGCAAAATATCATCAATGATCAGAGCAAAATGTAACTTTAATTCATAAATGCGCACATACTCTACAAATAACATTATTGCTTTGACATGAATACAGGAGATAAAAATCGTCTCTGACAAAGATAACACAAACTTTACAACAGAATCTCATCAGCTATGGGCAAACTCATGCATTGGTAATATGAAATATCTAGGTTGGTGGGTGACTTGCAAAACATTATCAAACCACTGAAATCAGTCTTGATGTGAGGTAAAACCCTATAAATCAAATTACGTCACACCATTCTTCATGACAGGTCAGATAATGCTTGCTGAAATATGTTTCAATACTGCTTGAACTCTTTAATTTTGAAGAGAAACATTTAAAAACACTCCCAATATATGTAGCTTTGAATTACTCCATGAGTTTGTGATTTATCAAAGGCGAATTTTAAGCGAAACACTCACATTACATTTAAGAGCTTTAACATTTCTTTTTTGCGGGAGTTTTTATATGAGCTATCAAATACGATTTTCTAGAGAAATTTTTAGAGCAATTGTATGTTTTTAACGTTGAATGAGTTTTCATGTGTCTGCGCAAATTCCCTTTTTCAGAGAATGCCATAAAACATACCGAACAGCTGAATGTTTCTTTTTCAATTCGACTGTGTCTCTTTAAATTTCTTTTATGAATAAAAGTTTTGGAGCATGCAGGACAGCTAAAGCGTTTGTCCCCTTCGTGAATTTCCATATGGAAATTGAAGTTTCCTTTTTGGGTGAAAGTCCTGGAACAGACTGAACAGCAGTAGGGTTTTGTAGCGTGTGTGAATTATCATGTGTATTTACCAGACAGCAGGGCAAGGAAAAGATTTAGAACAACTCGAACAGATATGTTACTTTCTATGTTTCTTAATTTCAGCGACCGTAACTTCCTTGGACTTAGATGTGATGTCTACTTTGGAACTTGACTTGCCATATGTTCAGCTGCCTTCCTTCGTACACCTACCGTCAGACCATGACCTTCAATAAAGTGTTAATTACTTTGTCAATAATTACCATATCCAGTGATCTGAAATTGAAGGGCTCTGGATAACAGCAATGCCTCACCAAATGACTTTTACAGGAGAGGCAATAGAAAATTCACAGTATTCTGTAAATCTGGTTATCAACATAGTAAGCTATTTATTATTTTAAAAGGCACTGAACCGACCTGCATGACTGACGTGGCTAAGAGCTTGTACCGACTCAGCGCTTCAGTCCATAAGGTTGCGGGTTCAAGTCTCGCCTTGAGCATTGCTGTTTCTCCATTGTCTCTCATGTGTGTGTTGTCGCGAAAGGCCTCGCGTTCCGCTGACTCCAGATCAGAGGAGCCCGCTTGTGTGTTGGTATCTAGTGTACGGTCGAATGTACTACTCCCATCGGGACGTAAAGGGTAACCGGCCGTCGGCTGGATAAAACCGTCGGCTGGTGTTTAAGAAAGTGAGCAAATCCCATGAATAGCAATATGGATTCTACAAAAGTTGGTCATGTAACACAAACCAAATAAATGAAAGGCAATAATAAAAATACGATCGACCGGGAAGGGAAGTCCTGAAGAGATGGGCCCGAGTGCTGTCCCTCCTCCCTACTACTTCCCGTACTTGGCAGAGGAATGGAACATGCTTAAAGAGCGATTTTCCTAAGGATGAGCCAAAGTGGCAGCTAGTGCTGGCAACATTACTGAAGGTTCTGAGGTCGTTGTGCCCTTGAGTCCATAAGACTCCCTTCCCGCAGTCGTTCGTTTGCAATTGGCTAACTTGTAAATGGCTTCGACGTTTCCTTTTGTGATGTCCTCGTCCGACAAAAAATATAGTGCGCCGCGAGAAAAAAATGAAAGTAGGAAATGCAGTGTTATGTGCTCTTCCGTAAAAATTCTTTTTTTCTATAAACATTACATTAAATTTACTTTTTGTGTGATAAATATGTTTATTTTAAAACCGATACTTGAATGCGAGATGCGTACCGATGCACGTGGTTCCGGCCTTTGTGCTGTTGTGTGGCGAGCTGTGATCGAGAGTTTTCTATTTACATTCGTGGCAGTTTTCTTTTACTGTTTGTGAGAGCATGTTAAGAGATTTTCCACATACGAAATTAAATTTAAATATTTCCCGAACTCGCGTACGTGCATATATCTAAGCGAAACTCTTAGACATCTGCATAGGGATGTTTTCATTTTCAGGAGCCATTAGCACTTTAAGAAGGGGCGTGACAGAACAGGAGGGATACTTCTCTGAAATACATGATGTTCACTTGTTTTCACGAACTGTCACTTTGGCTCATCCTTAGGAAAGTCGTTCTATATCTGTACGGCCGGCCTACGCGCCCGTGGCCATTTGCCGGGAGCACAACTGAAAAAGTTAAATATTTCAATTTTGCTTGTCTTACCATTGTCTAATCTCAAGCGCTTTAACTTCCTGAAAAATAAGCACGTAGCAAAATGAAGTCCTGAACACTGTCAGAGAAGTGTTACGTCTTCTTAAAAAACTGCAACCACAAGACAACACTGCTAATAATCAAACAACAATGGTGATAATATCTTTGTAACATTCTATAAAATGAAACAGTAGTACAGGCAAATTCAGCAAAGAGCAAGTTGAAAAAATTTACCAGCAAATATGGTTTAAAAATTAAGTAGATCAATTAAAAACTTAAAGGATACTTTTGGGGAGATGGGCCTGCCAAATAGCTTGAGATTTTGTGGGAGAGCTTTCGTGGATGTTTTCGTGTTGGAAATTCCTTCCACCTTGTTCTCCCTTAATACGAGCAAAAATTCCGAAAGCCAGAGAACTATTAGTTTACCTCAGCGTAAGAATTATTGAATATTGAAGAAGTTGTCAGTATTACCTTGTCTGGGCAAAAATAAAATCGTTTTATCGCGTAATTCGGGCGTGACAAATGTTATGCAGAGGCTCCACGCCAAAACGCTGTTTGCGGAGACTGCACTACTGTGAACTACCAACGTAAAATTCTAACTTTCATTTCCTTCGCTCTTTACATGAACGCAGTGCGCAACCACTCGGCTTCTCGATCTTCAAACAGTGCGATCCCGTCGCGTCGCAAGTAGGAGGACACGATTCCTCGAAATCAGACAATATGAAATGCTATCCTTCTGTTCGTTTCTTAGTATGCGACCCGTGGCGCGCTCTGCCGACATTCTTAGAAAGTAGTTCAAAATTTCAAAGCAGTTCAGCCGTTCCGAAGAGTTTCATACGAATAATGTATTGCCTCTCTCTGGAAGCCCGCCCGAGGTTTTTACAGAAAAAATAAACGAAGTCCAACGCGGGACGTTTCTTTGCTGTTAATTACCGCCAAAAATTGATACAAATGATTGAATTCCAAGTATGGCGCCTAATTGGAATTACTTTTGGCCACCTATGTGCCAACATAAGGGTTGTCAAGAATAAATTCAAATTTGTTTCGGTCACGCCCATATAACTACTGTGGATACTGAAACTGAATTTATTAACAATTTAAAACATGAAGTTAATGATTTTCTGTGCTTAAAGAAATACGCGTACTTACCAAGAATATAGTAATAATAATAATAATAATAATAATAATAATAATAATAATAATAATAATAATAATAATAATAATAATAATTATTATTATTATTATTATTATACAAGGATTGCAAATAATTTATAATTTATAAAAAAATTATATATTTACTTAAAATGATCTGTGTTAAAATACATTCAAGTTGAAATATTTGAAGGAATACAGAGAAAATGATATGGAACTTGAAACAAGGTTTACAATACTCTGCTTAAATGCGATGCGAAGGATTGCGTCATAGGAATAAAACAGCAGTTACATAGTGTAATTTAGGTAATGTGATATTATGTGAAATACCCCTTTGCTAAATTGATGTACACGTAATTAATTAGGCAGATATACACATGATTCAATGCAAGTATTAATAATAGTATTTTAATGAGATCGATGATGTTTTTCACATGACAATAGAAATATTAATTGCGGGAACAGAAGTTAAAATTAAATTAGAAATTAAACAAAGCTGAAGTTTAGATATTAACTTGAATGAACATAAAAATAAACACATATACGTTAAATATGATTTTAAAAATGAAATAATTCACGTCTCCATTATATAAAATTGATATTAATAAAACTGTTTTCACAGCAAATAAAATATCAAGAACCACAAGGTAAAAATGTGTATCTCATCGCTGGTACATAAGCACATATACACCTCGTGACAATACAGCTCACTCAAAATCCAAATTGTAATGAAAATCATTCATAGCATACCCAGCAAATCATACAGTGCAACATACATTGAATAGGAATCTTGTCATGATATAAGAGAATAGTTAAGACATTATAATTTATCTTAAATAATTTTTTGTTTAGTTAACTAATTATGCCTATTAATTCCATGAAAAATCGTTGATTATCTTTATGTTAAGACCTCGCGTGCAATTAAAACTGCACACCTACCAATCAAAATTCCGAAACAGATCCAAATTGTTTAATTAAGAAACTATAATAGTCGTAGCCATGGTATTTGCAGTTGGCCATGAAATATGAACCGAAATGTACGTACCTACAACCACTACATGCTATAAACAACAAATGAATAAAACTAAATTGGGGAAGTAAACGTTAAGGTAGCTGACTTATGGAACACCATAAAATATTTTATGAGAATAAGTACCCTCCACATCTTCAGTACCTTCCATATACAAGTATTTCTTGCAAAGAAACACAATTTAACGACCACTATAATAGATATTTTTCAGAAGCAATATGAACAATCTAACACATGCCTTGAATTGTAAAGATGTGCTTGAATATCTGAAAATTTATATTATTCTTAAATGAAAATGAAAAAAATATTGAACGTAACATGTGTATAAAGGGGTATAATTGCACTCGTGGTATATAAGAAAACTCGTTCCTATCGTCTCTCGTTTTCTTGAACATACCACTTGTGCAATTATCTCCCTCTTTATACACTCGTTTCATTTATTACTATATTGCCATCTAGGTAAATGTCTAGTAAGCTATTACACTCACTAATTTTTGTATGAATCCAGCAATGCGATTATGGAAACCCTATCAGGATTTAATTATTGTATCATAATTCTGAATTGGATAAATAATAACAATATCTGTTTTCAAATCTGATAATTATGAACGAAGTTCAAAACTTTAAAACATAACATTCCTTTTTGTGTACGTACTAATTTCTTTGTCAATAAACTAATGCAAGAACATTTCATATGAGAATATAATCCTAAAAAACACGAATAAACCTACAGTACCAACAATATACATTTCTGTTCTCATGATTACGACTCTTAACATCTAAAATCGATTTTGTAGAATTTAAAACATTTGAAGTTACTGTTTATAATGTTTGAACTGTCACAATGATGACTGTTATCCTATTTAGCAACGCATTCCATTTTTTTTGTTTCAATCGAATGCCTGCATTCAATGAGACATGAAATAGTTTTATCTTTTGGCGCGCTGGCTTGTATCTTGGCTTGTATATACTCTTTGTCTTGGCCTACGAATATTTCGATTGACGTATTACAATATTTACAAGTTTTTAAATATTTTAATGACTTGTTCTGGTACTTCTGCTAGATTTTCTGTGTTCCCTCCACATCAGTTTTAAAAAAGGGCTCAAAAAGTATCTTCACGGGTAAGGTTAGTTGGAGTTGAACATGGAGCTACGAATATATGTAAGTATATATATATATATATATATATATATATACATACATTTGCACTAGATTTGTGTACATTTTCAGATGCTAGATTAAGTACGTTGCATGTCGCGGGACGCACGGTATGTCTCGAAGAGTAATATATAGAGAGACTTATTTGGAAATTATAATGGCAACAGTTAATTTATTGAATTAGTGTAGTGATATTTGATTACGGTATATCGAGTTGGCTACGCTGAAAGAGAATTACAATATTTTTCATATTTTCAAAGAAGTTTTTACCTAATGACAAACAATTTATTGGAAAAATTGGTAAGATGTTATTTGAAAATATATTTTTTAATACAATATTACCACAATATTATTGTGGTTTGTTTATTTACTGCGAAACATTATTAATTGGTCCAAACAAATATGAGATATTACATTTTTGTGGGGGCAATACTATCGATATTATTCGATAGTTTATTTGAAGACATCTTTCCACTATGTATCAAGGTTTATTTTTTTTGTGTTTTCACCATGGATTTAATATATCTTTCCACCATGGTTTAGCCACCATGGTGTGGACAAGAGGCAATTTTGTAATGATTGGTCCTAATATTTAAAAAACAAAAATTATGTGTTATTGCCGAAATATGTTTAATGTTATCATAAATCTTTGTAAATTGATTGGAATCAACAACTGTATTCATTGCATTCTGAGTTTTTATATGTAAAGTTTCTTGTATTAATCTTTCATTTATGTTGGCTTCATCCGCCAAAATAAACTGACCAAAATTCATTTTATGATTTAGGTGAATTCTATGCTCGGATATTGAATTCTGCTAATTTGTAATTTCTTCGATATTATTTCTGTATTCTTTTGTTCTGTATTATTCTCCTTTTTGTTTGCCCAACGCATAAACTGTATCTTATCATATGTTAAGTCATTCTATCTTTAATGTTTTTGTAACATTGTGTTTCTTAATTACTGTACATTTAATGTTTATAGTTTATTGTACCTTGTTCTTATTGTACTTTTTGCTTCTGTTGTAACAGTATGGTCATTGTTTTTCAATTGTTATAATTACATTAGGTGGAGGTGGCCAAGGTTCAATAGAAAGATACGCCATCTTGTTTGGCAGCACTCGTAACCATCGAGCAGTCTCGTCTCTCAGGGAGCATATCGATTATTCACTGGCACTAAATATACACTATTAGCACTGTTTAATGATTTTTAGGAGGATGTTCCTTTTCATCAGAGTAATTGCCTGTTCTTTTACCGATATTTGCTGAACTGTCCGCTGCTTCTTTCTTTTCTCTCACTGTTTTTGTTACGCCTACGCCATGGGCTGCATCGCTGGCAGTTTGCTGAGTGCTGACCTTAGTAGCGCCGCTTGACATTATAGGCTGCGGTAGTTTCAGAGCTGCCTCTCAATTCCACTCAAGGCCCGTCACCACGATGGCACTATGGGACGGTTTTTTGCGTCTTTCTCAGTCGTCCCGCTAGGTTTCGCAACTGTATCAAGCAGTGCTGCAGATGAAGCGACTCTAGCAGCACGACCGAGAAAGACGCGAAAAACCGTTCCATAAAGCCACCGTGGTGACGGGCCTTGAGTGGAATTGAGAGGCAGCTCTGTAAAATCCACAGTATAACGACTCATACGTCATTTGGTTGAAGGGAACTTTTTACCATCTTATCCGGGGGGGTCCCTTTGTTTGGGACTTTGAGTTTCAATTTATGTTGGTAGCAAATAGAATACTGGGAAACAAGTGAAGGGGACAACACTTTTAGCATCTTTCATGATTGTAGCCATGGAACTATGCATATTATCCTATGAATACCACGAATATTCCTAGCTGCATTATTGCGGTAACAACGCAAGATACGATTTCTATTTTTACAAGCTGCAGCTCGTGCTACCAACTTGATTTCTGATGCAATCACTCTCACCAGCAAAGTGCCTATGCGGAGAGAGATTTGTTTGGTTCGAACACATAAAGAAACAGTTGAACTATCCACTATTGTTTCATATTTCAACCATTACAACAATGTGATTAATAAATATTTTCATTCAAAAACAAACGATCGAAAACAAACAAATTCGAACACAAAACATCGATGTTGAACTAGTGGAGCTAAAACAGCACGTACTTTCACACAAAATTAAGCGAAAAGTACTCAAATTTTGAAAAAATTGTACACGACTTAATTTCAAAATCTATCTTTAACAAACATATTTCATTAATGGAAAAATCTGTATCTTCTTAATGGGTGTAGTAAGACGTCGAAAAAAATTTGAATTTTTACAATTATCGAAAAATCAGTTTTCAATGAAAATGAGACGTGTACGATCGTATCATCCTCTTAAACGTCGTTCACACTACCCAAAAACAAAATTTAATCAAAATGGATGGAACATTTTTTTTGAAAAATTTGAAAATGTTACATGTTCTTCATGTAAAATATCCCCACAAAATTAAAACATGGTTTCAAATTAAAGAGGTCGCGACATCAGCCAGATCGATTGCGGGACATTCATTTTCGAGAAAATCCAGTAAACAGTTTACCCGGTAGCTTTGTTCACAGTCGGACAGACGAACGGAAAAATAGACGTTTTGCCATCATTCAATTTTTCGGTATCAAGCACCCACAAAAATGAATTCTGGCCAAACGAAGTGTAAGAGGATTTTTTTCTAAATTTAGCAACTGGATTTATCCACTTTTTCGTTAGCAGGGCCATAATAAGAGTTTTTTTTTGCCGAAAATGCGCCGTCTGTTCGCGCAGCTTTACATAACTTTCTCTCTCAGACGCGGCTCGTCATGAAAGGCTGTAAGGCGGAGCATCTCCCAAAGAAATCGCCGCCGAAAAGAAATTTAAAAATATATTTATGAATGTATTTATTTATTTATTTATTAATAATGGATCTTTGAGTTATATTATGTAACAATCATATCAAATTTTTTCTTAGTCAGTTCGTTAACGGCCGTTAGTTACGCATTTGAATATGGTGACAGGGAAGAGAGAAGGCTCCCACTTCATTCCACCATAAGGCCTATGTAAAACGATCTGGCGTGACGTCATGCATTCACTGCACAGGCTTACCGGGGGACGAAGGCTGCAGTTGGGCAGCCTTCAAGAGTGGGGCCTGGAGTCTGAAGAAGGGTGTACTCACCAGACATGGTGGATATAACACCAGATACCATTACCAGTTATTTCCACCATGTCACCAGATACCATTACTATGCAGCTTAGCGAGTAGCATTGCACATCAACTAGTTTTTCCAATAAGCGGTAAGAGCGCTACTCCCTTAAGCCTGTATCGGAAGCGTGAAGTTTACATAGCTGTAGTTTTCGTGATCGGAAGAGATCATGTATCGAAATACAATGCATGCAATGTAGTGCAAAGCAATGCAATGCAATGCAATGCAGTGTAATGTAATACATTTGCAGCCTTCCCTATTTAAGAACCCACGAGCCACGACTATTCTCTCTACTGCGTGAGCAGTAGCGAGAAAGTAAATCATCGTCATCGATGTTGCATGCGGGAGCCGTTAACGCAGCCGCGTAGGACGAATGGCCTCAGCGAAGCGCTGCGCGACGTGTGCAGTGGCAGCGCGAAAACGCGTGAGCGCCGGAGCCAGGGAGGGTTAGGCGTCGGCGGGTCCCCGCTCGTGACCTTTCGCGAAATACCGTAACAACCTTACGACGCCCTAACATCGCCATCTCGCGCTCCCCGCGCGAGTACAGGCAGCGCCCACCGCAAGGGCCTCCGCCCCCAAAAACCTGCCTCTCACCCACCACGGCGGCGATGAGTTACGGCGACGGTTAGCGTATCGGACTGTTATACCCAAGTTCGTGGGTTCACACTCGATCGAAGGCGTGGATTTTGAAGCCGTGGAAAAAATCCTTCGTACGCCTTCCTTCGGAGGGGAAGTAAAGCCGGCTGTCCCATGTTAGTAGATTTACTGGATGTAAAAGATCCTCGAACCTAAATGAAGTCTCTGAGCTAAATTCAAATATGCATGTTTCGTCGCCCAAGTCGAATGCCCTTCTTTCTCCCCTGGTTGGTGAAAGGAGCGTAGCAAAATTTGCGTGGTCAGACGAAAGAGCAGGCCTCATGGTCTGAGTCTCACCCCGTAAAATAAGGCATCAATTCAATACCACCCGTCATCGGGATTCTCATGCGGATTACGAGTATTTTCACATTCGTACACGATTGATTGATTAATTGATTGGTGTGTCCGGTGCGTCAACTACTAAGGTCATTAAGTGTAATGCATATTTTATCACGAGAGGTGGTGGTGATATTCCCGCACAGAATGGCAAGATCCAGCGCCAACCTACACGTTATCGTTGTTTTCCCCAACCAGCTATCACTCACCAGGGGGGCACCGCTCCTGACGGGACAAACTCTAGGCTGCCGAATTGTCACCCAACATGTGTAATAGTGTACTGACGTGTGTGTAAGTAAGGGGTAAGGATAGGACGAGGAATGGAAAGGAAAGATCGTGCGCGGTACTTGAACCGTTTCTTAGGGTTCTGCTTCGGCGCTTGCATGGTGTTGATCAGAGCAGCCGGCCGCTAGAATTTTCCTCCAAGCAGTGGCTGAACTCGACCTCGCTATGACCGGGAGCGGTAGCTCAGTGCATCAACTGATGTCGCTCCAGCGCCTCTGACCGGGAGATCCTAGGTTCGAGTCCTGACGGCGGCACGATTTTCGACACTAGCTATTCAGCTAGGTCGAATTCAGTCGCTGTCTGGAGGAGAATTCTAGCGGCCGGCTGCTCTGATCAGTAGTTTTCCGTGGTTTCTCCGATCAACACCAGGCGAATGCCGGAGCAGTACCCTACCAAACGGGTCACGGACCGCGCGCGATCTGTCCTTCCTCTTCCTTGTCCTATCCTCTCCCCTTACACACTCACTTACACTACCATGCACTACACTACTACATATTCCGGGAGACCGGTCGGGAGTTTAGAGCTTGTCCCGGCTGGGGCGGTGCCCCGCTAGTGGGAGAGTCCTGGTTAGGGGGAAACCCCACTAGCCGACGGTAGGTCGGTGCCGGATCTCGCCATCCAGTGGGGGAAGATCACTGCCATCTCCGGAGAAAAAACATGCACTACACTAACGGGACTAATGACCAAAGCAGTTGACGTGCCCGGAAACACAACAAAATCAATCAATCAATCAATCGACCTCGCTATGTAGCTAGTGTCGAAAGTCCTTCCACCTTCGGGACTCCAACCCTAGGACATCCCGGTCAAGGGCACTGGAGTGTCATCAATTTATGCTCTGATCCACCGAAGCCGATCGTTCGCACACGAGTGCCCATCTGCCACGTGGAGTAGGTACTACTTCATACCGGATGAGCCATTTCAAGTTACCAGTGGTGCTACAGAATGGGACAGACTGTACCTTTACATAATTGTCCGTCGTATTTCTTGGCCGCTTCTCGGAATTAGGGATATGACATATAGTTCTGCCATAAAACACACACATTGCACTTAGATCTGTCAGGTCAAGAGATTAAGGAATGATTAGAATTATTTATGTAATACACGAAAGATTCGAAATGTCTCATTAAAACAGAAAAAAAATCCTGTCTAAAATGGGTTTTGAACCATCAGCTTTAGTGTCCATGCCGTTTGATTCACCAGTTACAAGCTCTCTCTATTCGTAGAACTGCTTAAAGAAACACATTGGAACTATTTTTGAGAAAATGTTGTGAAGGCTTCACGTCAAGAACCTCTAAAAATAATAATATCCGTTACATTCTCGCAGGGCCTCAAGATCGTCCACATCGATCGGGGAATATCACTTTAGGAGAAATTTACCTAAACGATTTAGGCGCTATCGTTGACCACAGCAGATCTTATGCGATTAATTGAGTTTTCGGTATCAAGAGTCCGCAAAATGTGAAATTTGATTACACGACGTGTTAGAGGAAGTAATTTAGTTCAGGTTGGCACAATATTTTTTCGTTCTTTCGACACCAAGGTCCCAAAAAAGTGTTTCTATCAATAAATTGCTAATTTCAGCAGCAGAATTACATTACTTTCTCTTTATTACGTAAGTAAATGGTAAGGTGAAAAAAAAAAAATCTAACCTACTTCTTTGAAGTAATGTATTGTGGTAATTGTTGCGCAAGCACAACACACAAAAACACAAGTCTTCAAGCATAACGGTGGAGCACAAAATTAAGTTTGATATATTTAAATAGCAAAAATCTATCTTAGGAAAGAATACTGATTTTGCCGAAGTGTCTTTGCCATATTAGGGGTTCCAGAAGCTACAATGCACATACATTCGTTAAATCTAAATCGTTCAAGAAAAGGAAGCGTGTAAAACGGGGAGTCATTTAAATTTTATCGTGTCATACATACGATAGTACTACATATTTATCAGGGTAGGCACTGCGTACTTTTCCTTCCCCAACTAGACGCCACTGGTAGAGTCCAAATGTGGAAACCCGAAGGCTGAGAGTTAGAGTCCCGGCATTAGAAAAGCAATGCAGAGAAAGTAATGTAGTACAGCAGTAGACTCGTTGGAAAGGGAATGTCGTGAAACGTGAAATCCTATGGTGTGATTGCGATCTTCGAAGGCCGTCAGCGGATGAGGATCGACCGGAAGTCTGCCCGCCGGCCGCGGACGCAGTTCGGAAACGAGGCGAAGTTCCCTGATGAGAGCTCCCGGCGGCAATCCAAGGGTCGTCGGCGACACAGCGGCGCAATCAATGGCGCCCTCCCCGGGGAGATCCACGCTCATTGCCACATCCGCCCGTCCCCCCTGACCGTTTTCCTGCCTGCACTATTTTGTGGAAATTAAAACGATACGATCTCGAATATTAGTCGTAATATCAGTGTTTAAGTTTACACTTTTTTTAAGTATCGTGCTAAAAGAGCATGTACTTTCCCGAACTTAAAATGGTTATATAATACTTTTTATGCCACAAATTCTCTCCGAATCTCTCAATCTCTCAATCATCTCAATCTGTTTTTTTTTGGTGAAATTCATTTCAAATCGTAGAACATTTCGTGTAAAAACTCAATATTGTCAAGAATATATCAACGCAAATTTGACAATTATAACTGCTTTTCATACCGCTAAATTATGTACCAACAATGAGACGTAATTCACAGAAATTCTGCTGCTGTGTCGCGGCGTGGAAGGACATTATTGCATACTAGTCCAATATTCCCTGAAGGCTAGCAATTTTTCTTGCATATATTTTAAGTACATTTTAAATTATTTTTAAAAGACTAATTTGTAAACGTATACCAAAAGCTGCGATGTAAGAAATGAATAAAGAAATGTGAAATAATATACAATACTCATCTTTAGAAAAAAATTAATAAGACCTCATTTGAAGATGTTTTAATGGACACATTTCATTAAGAAAAAAATATTATCTACGTAGTTATAGGAAGCGAAACGCAGAAAAATTTTTAGTTTTTTTCAATTTTTGAAAAATCAAGAATTTTAACGAACATGAGACCTGCATTCCCTTAAGCGTTATTTACGCTATCTAAGGTTCAAATTCAATTTAAAATATTTGTGCCATTTTTTAAAAATAGTTTAAAGAAAATACAAGTTGCATGTGTTTCACACAAATTTCGCAAAAATACTCATATTTTTGGAGAGTTGAGGACGACATTATTTGAAGATCTGATTTTGAAGAAAACATTTCATGAAGAATAAAATGTTTACCTTCATAATTATAGTTTTAGGAAGACTGAAAAATTTTTTTTGCAATTTTCAAATTCAGAATTTTCAACGAATATAATACCTGCGTCTTATACGCTATCCGACGTCAAAATTTAATCGAAATTGTTGATACCATTTTTGAGAAAAAATGTATAAACAATATTAAAAATTGTCTATCTTTTACGCAAAAGTACCCAAATTTTCGAAAAATTGTACGTGACCTTATTTCATAATCTATCTTTAAATAACACATTTCATTAATATAAAAATATCTATCTTCATTATTATTGTTGTAGAGAGACACCGAAAAATATTGAATTTTTGAAATTTTCGAAAAATGAGACTGTGTACCCAAGATCCAAAATTGATGTAATAGTTCTGTTGTTGTGGTTTGAACTTGCTTTTATTTCTTTTGCTAACTAATAATTTGTTATGTTGTGTATTATTATTGTCGTATCTATATATTTAAAAAAATAAGGAATTTTGCCATGGCTTCGTTTAGAGCTTCTACTGTACCGATTGTAGTATTTCTTCCTTTAAATGAAAGAATGTGATCCCTAGATGTGTTACCAGATATTGTTTGTGTTCATTCACCAACATTTACGGTGTAAATTAATTAATTAAATCATTCTTTAATAGTACGCTTATCAATAGTCAATTGTTTTCTTCCAAAGGGTGGCTGTTTCAAAATTGATTGTATGAAACGATAGATGCAAGTCCACGTTGCTTCATGGTGGCGCTGCTTGATGTTTTGTTTTGATTGTTGAGATTTGTTTACAATTCGTCAAGGTTTTGTTTCAGTGTAATAATTGCATTGTGGCGTTGACAGTTTGCATGTATTTGCTTTTGTGGTGTATTGTGTAGAGAACATTCGGACAGTGAGTTTTGCTCGGTTGTACTGAAGTAGTGAAGTTGTTCACAGGTTATGTCGAATTCCGAATCGTTGCCCTCGCGCCCCAAAAGACGCAAACGTACATTAACTTGACGCAGGGAAAGAGAAAGCCAGCGTAGGTGTCGTGATACTGAGGTCATTTCGTTTTCTGTTGGGTCGATGTCTATGAAATGTCAGTTTTGTTCTGCTTTGTACTTCCCATGCGAGAGAAATTCTGCAAACAAGTTTATTCTGGGTTGCTTAAATGGGAAAATAAGTTTACCTTCGAGCAATATGCCAGAAGTAATCAAATTTGATAATAGAAGATGATGACACATCTAGAAACTTTAGAAATAATATCCGTCAGTATAATAGTGCTCTTTCTTTTGTGTCATTTGGTGTATTATTGCAATATGTGAGTCATATTGCATTGCCACCTGGTCATGGGCCATACGTGTTCTAAATTTTGGGAACTCCACATCACAGAATATCTTCGTTATACCCTGAAGATCCAAACAATGCAACATATTGTGAACATAAGTCTGGGCCCAGTATTTTACATTTATCTCAGATCTCACCGTCAAATTTTGTCGAGTGCTCACTAGTTATTATTATTACTCCAACATTTCTCTCAGTAGACTACCCACCGCCTCCCCCCCCCCATGCTCGGTTTATTCCCCGTCTGCCACACATTTTTGTAGCTATTTGCAGAATAAATTTATCTATTCATCTATGATTTGTTTCATCTCAACTCTTAATGATTTATTCGAAAGGAACCCTCATCTTCGCCAACGTTTGTACAACAGGAGGCCCTGATTTCGCGACATAGGAGAATGAGGCATTGATGTTTCTTACGAGTTCCTGCTGTATTAGAGGCACCTACATCGTGGTTATATTTACTGAATTTGCAATGGTTAAAAGCAATGCTGACATTCAGCAGGAGTTGTTTGAATCTGCGAACGCTTCAGTGTAATTTATAACCCAAAATTCAATAACAATGTCAAGTCTACCACTCGCCACTAAAGAAAGTACGAATTTCGTAGCCTTATTCCATATCACCATAAGATTCACCAGTTCGTAGCTCGATCAGCAAGTATACAACGGGGAAAAGGTAGCACTCGGCGTGGTCAGCGTTGCGTTCAGAATACCGGTCTTGAAGCGCACACAATCTCCGTCACAAACTATTCTCTCTTTCCTGGCACCAGGCTGCCCATTATAAACCGGTCGCCGACACTGCCCCAGACTCACTCTCGTGGCTAGATGTCCGGTGGAGAGGGTAGTGCCTCGCTGCTCCGTATACTTCAATATAGAGCGCGTGCCGTTTCGCGATACCAACTTCAAAGTCTGCTGGGCACACAGCGATTTGCATGTTAGTTTAGTCTAAAAGTAACCGGATCAGGAAATAATTTCGAAAGTTTTTTCTCGCCGGTTCTAAATGTTTTGGGAGTGCTAACTTTGATTTTGAGGTTGCTACTTTGAGATATGTTGGCTTCGCAAAGAAAATTGCAAAAATACTAAAACTTTAGCTCTCTTTTCAGTTTTTGGCTAATAACTCAAAAATATATAGTTTGACCAAATAATCTTTATTCAAAATTAAAGTAGACAAATGCATATATTCTGTTTTGACAAACGGTTCAGGCACTAGACCGCGTAGAAAAAAGTGATTTTTTTACTTTCTGGTTAAAACGGGAGAAAATATTTCTCCTGTCCTTTTAAATCGCGGCGGCGATCTTGTTTTACTACACATCCTTGAAAACAACTATTGTGATTGAGTGAATATGTGTGAAGTGAATGTGTACACTGATAGATAAATTTATTCTGCAAATAGTTACAAAAAATGGTGGATGTATTTGATAATAATAATAATAATAATAATAATAATAATAATAATAATAATATAATGCTAAGCCAGTCCGGATAGCCGAGGCCTCTATGGCAGTAGTGCCGTGGCGATCTCGGACGGAAGGATCGCGGATTCGAGTCCCGCCTCGGGCAAGGGTGTGTTTGTGTGTGCCGTCCATTCATCCTTCATTATCATCATCATTTCATCTTCCATCCCCCAGGACTAACAACCCTGGGGTATAAAAAATCGGATTCAGCCTAATGCTGATCCCCCTAATTAGTTACATGCAAGACTTGCAACGTGATAAAATGATACTGAGCCCGTGCAAGTGCATGTCCGGCGTGGTCCAAGATGACCTATTCGCGAGCAATATATATATATATATATATATATATATATATATATATATATATATATATATATAATGCTAATAATAACGATAATAAAACGAAAAAATACCTATGAAAAGAGGTAATTGACAATATTTACAGCACGAACCTCTTTGAATGTAAGAAATCACCGTTAAGTGTTGCGCAAAGAAAAAACTACACAGACTTATGGAATCGATAAGAGTCTCAGAGAGCTCTTTTTCATAACAAAACGTGTTTTCCTCAAGGGATCAGCAAGATATGACTAAGAACTCTAGGTTACCGTGCTGACTAAAGTATTGGGAAACACGGGCATAAAGCATTACCCACGAAACATGAAAGTTTTGTTCCCTCAGGGGAGTATCCGTCCGCCGACTGGCTCCTCCGCGTGTAAGAGCCCAGTATTTTGTGTGGCTAATATTTTTCTCTTGCAGTCTCTTGGCTTCCGGGCGAAGTCGTCCCGGCCCGTGGTTAATCCCCGGACGCCGCGGGTCCGCCGCAAGCCGACCCAGACAAAGGGAGAACAGGGACGAGGGTGCGCGGCTAGAAGGCGGGAAGTCGGACGGAGGGGTAGGAACAATCCGGAGGGAGTATAATTCGGAGAGGCGGAGCAACCACGAGGTTGTCGTGAGGATGCGAAGAAGGACGCAGAAGCGTGGCAGAGATCAGATAAGAGCAGGAGAGGGACGGTTGAACGAGGCAAGCGGAGCCGCTTGTCGCTGGGATGAAACCAACGCGTCGAGGGGAGAATTTTGGAGCCGAGAATATTCAAATAAGCAGAACAGAGAGACGTGAGGAGGATTTTATGATTGATTAGTGATTCGGAGCGCGCCAACTGATAAGGTTATTAGTCCTGTGAGTGTAGTGCATATTTTATCGCAGGAGGCGGCGGTGATTTACCCCCCGCGAGGTGGTGAAATCCGGCACCGATCTACCATCGGCTAGCGGAGTTTTCCCCAAGCTGGTATCTTCCTCCGGGGGGGAGCATCTCCCCAGCCGGGAGAAGCTCTATGCTCTCGAGCGGACTCCCAGCATGTGTAGTAACGTAGTGCATGTATGTTTAAGTAAGGGATAAGAATAGAACTAGGAAGGAGGAGGAAAGATCGCTCGAGGTCCGTGGCGTTTTCCGTGAGAAATTAAAAGCGAACAGAGGAAGAGACGGATAAGAAAGGGAGGGAAGCCAAGAAGGAGAATCGAATCGAGCGAGACACCCCCGAAGATATGAGTGGTGATGAAGTCGAAGGAAAGAGAAAAAAGGGATGCGGATAGGGTTTGGACGAGAGGAACAATTGCAAACACGCGTGGGTACTGTCAAAGGAAAGGCAGAAGTGTTTCAGAGATAAGAGAAGTGGGAGAAGCATTGGAAAAAATTTGTGTTAATATGAAGCCAAGGGACTCGGAGAGGAATCCGGCGAGCGGAGTTGAAGCAAAGACTAAAGAGTTATAATTCTTTCCTCTGTGGTTGAAGTGTTGCGAGGTCGCGGCGAGAGGATAGGGGACCGAAAGAGGTGGCTCAGGAAATTAACTGTCACTCTAAGGCGTCTGACCGGGACGTCTATGGTTCGAGACCCGACGGTGGCAGGATTTTCGACTTATGTATCGAATTCAGCCGCTGTCTCGAGGAGAATTCTAGCGGTCGGTTGCAATGATCAATACCAGGCGAATCTTGGAGCAGTATCCTAAGAAACAGGCCAAGGACCGCGCGCAATCTTACTTTCCCCTTCCTTGTCCTATCCTCACTTCTTACACACACACACACACACACACACGTACGTCAGGGGAGTGCGTCAGTAGTATAACTATTCCAAGAGTCCAAGCGTAGACTACTTTGGTCATATTTCCGGGTGCGTAGACTACTTTGGTCATAGGTCCTCTGAGTGTTGTGCATTTTATAGCAGTGTTTCTCAATCGCTGGAACCTGATATCCGGTTGCGACCTACATTTTGGCGTACATGGTTTTCCTCCTCTATATCTCCCATTGCGGGGCACTGCCCCAGCCGACATTTCTGGAAGCCTCCGAATGGTCTCCGGAAATGTTCATGTGTGGGGGAGTGTATGTAGTAGGAGAGAGGAAGGGACAAGGGAGAGGAAATAAAGATCGCGCGCGTTCCCTGGTCTCATTGTTAGAGTACTACTCGGGAAATGCCGATCAGAACAACCAGTTGCTAGAATTATTCTTCAGACTAGCTGAATTCGAAACCCTATTGAAACTAGTGAAATTTTAAGAAGGTTTTAATGTGTACTGGTTGACCCGCCAATGCTTCGCTCTTGCAGTGTATTGAATAAATACAATTCAACTTCGAAGCCAATTTATTCAATGAAGATTAACTATACTTTAACTGCGTAATAACTACCCTTTATGTTACACCACGCTTTAAAAATCAAATATTCTAATAACAGTGTGTATCAGTATTTCGTTTAGACTTACTTTCTAGGTCGCAACTTCGGTGTTATCCGATATTACGAGTTGAAGCAAGGCGTGTAGATCAAAGCGAGGCGGAATCAGGCGTAGAGCCTACCTCGTCCATTAGCTTTGCAAAAACAACGCCCACACATACCCGATTTAATTCAACCCCTCTTGAAATACTCTCGATACTAATAAGAACAAAGGTGAAAATTTCAGCGACGTTGGTAGAGATGTTTTCGTCTATATGCGATAGAAATACGCATTTTTCCGTTTATTTATGTATAGATTAGAAAATGAAGTGATTATTAAGTCTACGGGTTTCGGCTTATTTCTATTAGTGGTGGACGTCGGAGCTAAAGACTTGACGATTGATTTACGTTTGCTTTACGATTGCAGACGTGACGTGGCTGATTAGATTACCCCGGACGGATGAATACTTATATTAGTGTAGTGAATAATATTATGACGTAATTGAATTTCTTCGTCTCTGAATGTGAGTGAATGTGAAATTGAAATTTCAAAGAGAGGTGCTGACCGACTTCGTTCCAAATCGATGTTTAGCGTAAAACTATTATTTAAAATAACGTAACTCAATATGTGACGCCACATCTAACAAAATATTTTTTGTTTCAGGTAAAAATGATTAATCATCTCGCTGTTTTGTCGTGATCCTCTGGTAAGTTTAGACAACTGTTTATGAATGCGTACGTTCTTCACAACAATCTAAAAGCAACTCTTATTGAAAGGTTGCGGCAATTTTATGTTAAAATGGTATGTCTTTTAAATTTTTAATTTTCATTCACATTTTTTTCGAAAATTAGTCTATTAATAAGAAAGCCATTAAACGTCACCTTGTTAATAATAACCTAATTTACTTACAGTTCACATTTAAATTTTTTGATTACTTTAATCAGTTGGCCCGAAAATTTGATTTATCCTTGTAAAATTCGGAAGTCGTAAGTTCTGGCTCAAACACTACCTAATGTTTTTAAAGCAATGGCTTCCTAAAATATTTAGGAAATTTCTCTTCAAACAGAAAGAAAAATAATTAAGAAATTCTGCATTTGAGAGTGAAAAGTGGATTGACATTAACTTCAAATATTTGGACAGATCACAAAACATAATTAAATAGTAGATTGTTTGGAACAAGTATACAAAATAATATTTAAAATTTATGAAATTTAGATATATTTTTAAAAAGTTCCTCTCAACCGATGAAATAAAGAGTCATTTTTACTCACGATTGATGTAGTTTCCAAATTACCTTCTTTATCAATTATATTAGAATTCAGTCTGATCTCATGAAAATGAGACGTGACACAACAGTCTATCTCTGTGTCTATACTGTCTGCAAAATTGAGGATATGGGAAAGAGAAGAACTTTTGTTGTTATCGATAAGGTGTACTTCTATCGATAAGATATAACTCCATAAGATACAGTGATAAGAGAAACAACCGAGCTTCTGTATGTGCGAACGATCATCACGAAAGATTCTTGGAGGATGCATCACATATTGCAAATAGAATGATGTATTGATGTTTACATCCATGAGTGTATTGAATTGGCCGTGTCTGTATCATCCCCTGCCGATTAGCGAGGTTTTACCCAATAAGAGATCTCCCTCCAGCGGGGAACCACTCCAACTGGGACAAGTTCTAAACTTCCAACTGGCCTCTCGACGTGTGTGATTGTGTTGTGCATATAAGTGTGTGTGTGTGTAAGGGATGACGATAGGACAAAGAAGAGAAAGGAAAGGTCGCGCGCGATTCATGGCCCGTTTGTTATGGTACTGCTGCGACATTTACCTGCTATTGATAGGACAAAACATGGAAAACTAGCGACCACAGCAGTCGACGGCTGGAATTCTCCTCCAGACAAGCTTGACCTCGCTGTGTAGCTAGTATCGAAAATCAGCCACCGTCAGCACTCGAACCCTGGGACCTCTCGGCCCGAGTAAGTGCAGAGTCTGCGGCAATTCTGAATCTTAGCTAAAATAATCTGATGAATGAACTACTATTAAGGTGTGGACAGCGATGAACAGGACTGGATAAAATTTTAAGGTTGTCCAAAGCAAGACCACATTCCAAAACATTGGAATATTGAACATTTTTAACGAAAAGCATTATGAAAATACAACTATTATCTTTCAAATTTAATTTTCGAGTAATACATACATTATACACATTGTATTGAAAGAATACTTTCAGCCACATTTTAACTGCAAATAAAAAAATTGTATTTTAATCTCATTTACATATATTATTTTTATGAATTAGTTAACAATTATTTTTATTTATTTACTAGTAATTGCATTAATTTTTGACGTAATGTTATTGAAGCTCATTGTAGACCTTAAGCACGTGCTCAGTGTGCTCACGTTTTAATTCCTGGTGATGAGGCCGAAAGATATTTAGTGCTATCGGGAATCGAACTGGAGTGTCTGGGTGGAAGGGTCGCGCGGGGAAGATAGAAGTTCTGCGCAGGGAGAAGAATGAGGGAAATAGTGCACCTAGGCGAGAAGAATCGGTTAACCGGTCTACTGGCAGAGGACTGAGAGGTAATGAGGCGACTTGGTGTAGGAACAAAGAAGGGAGTAGAGGGTGACTGTGGCGCACAGAGACAAGATTGGGCGAGACAGGTTTGGCCAGGGGCCGGGAGACGAGATAGTTGGAGAAGAGCAGTGGTTGGCGACGAGGGAGTCGAAATTCGTCATAGGAGAAAGAATTTAACGCTTCTGGGCCCGTTCGCTTCTTAGAATCATTAGTCTCGTAAGTGTAGTGACTGTTAGCTTATGGGGGATCGAGAGGTTGGTGAACTGGAACGTGAGATATAGTACCGACCTACACCATACCTTGCTGCTTTTCCCTTCCAGGAATCTAAGCAAGCGCTGCACCGTCCAACTCTAAGCTCTTGACATCTGTGATAGTGTAGTGCAGCGCTAGTTCGATATAAGAATCACTCTCCTTTTACCTCACAGGAGCCGATTGCGCGTGAAGTTCCCCGGAGTTCGTCCGTTTTCGGTGGCTTCCTCCACCAACACGTGGCGTGAATGCTACTTCTGTGGATTCGTTATCGTATCTTGAGTCTTGTCTATCATTATTGGCTTTGATTGTAATTGTTACCAGTGAGAGCTTTCAGGGATTTTTTTGCAGAATGGCTTTTGAGGAGAAGAAAACAAAAACAAAACAAAAAACGCAAACAAAATCATTAAAAATTATCCCGTTTCTTTCATTGAAAATGGGAATTAGAAAATTAATTGGAAATGTAATTGGAAAATGGGAATATTGATCTGAGAAACCACGGAAAACTGATCAAAGCCGCTAGCCAAGAAAACTCCAGAAAGCGGAGTCCAACCCACATAACTGCCTAGTATTGACAATCCCCCACTGTTCAATCCTAGGACCATTCCAGTCAACACTGTTGCAGAAGGAAGTGTTACCACCAAGCGATCGAAATCGGTGAAATGATACGACTGAAACGAAACGGGCCGGGATGGGCCTGGACGAAACGGGACGGAATGCAATCAAAATCTAAAGAAACAATAGTAAACACGCAAAAAAAAGAGGGAATGGGGCGAACGAAACGGGACGAAATGTGGGACAGTGGATCCAGAGGCAGAGCGCTGGGGAGAACGGGTCCGGTGAGGGCTCGAGGAGTTTTGGCACTCGGAATGAAGCGGTGGGAGGGCGAGTGCCGCAGAGAACACGTGTGGGGCCGGAAGCAGCGGAAGGGCCAGTGATGGAGGATGAAGTGAAGGCGAAGGAGGGGCCGAGGGTTGATGAGAGGCCGAAGGCGATGGAGGGGTTGGGGTGGAGGAGTAGCTAGGAGCGGGGGAAGGAGGAGGGTAAGGGGAGGAGCTGAAGGCAGGGATGGAGCTGGGGGTGGAGGAGGGCTGGTGGTTTGGAATGGAGGAGAGGCCGGGGGCGGGGGAGGGCTTGGGGGCGGGGAGAGGCCGGGGGCGGAGGAGGGGCCGTGGGCGGAGGAGGGGTCGGGGGCCGGAGGGGTCGGAGGCGGAGGTGGGGCCGGGGGCGGTGGTGGGACCGGGGGCGGAGGACGTGGCGGTGGCGTGGCCGAGGAGAGGAGCAAGGGCGGAGGTGGCGACCAGGCCTCCTGGGCTTCGCTGCAGGCCCCAGATAGCGCCAAGTCGGAGAGTCGCCGCAGGGCAGTGCTTTATCACTGGGGGCGCGGAGAACTTTCACCGAAGACCATCAATTCCAGCCTTTCAATTTTTTCGACTCCGCGCCGTTGTCGAAAGAAGTAGAAGCTACAATTTTAGATCTTTTATCAGTCGTCTGTAGACTTCCAAACATTCTGCTCTGGCAGTGTAACATCCTCTTACTAGTTCAGCAATAAATACATCACTAAGAAAGGGAACTCAAAGAGAATACCTACATTTAACATAAAAATAAATTCAAAACCTTGGCCAAAAATCTACATGAAAGATGCAAATGGTTATTCCATCTTGAATAATATTTAGAGTCCTTTTCAAAGTGTAATGAAATTAAGTATTTTACTTCAAAACTCAAAATGCACAATTCAAGCACACTTCGTGGATCTTAGGTATAAGTTGTAGATTTCTATTCATATCATGCTCGGATGTTCTACTTTTACTGCGCGCGTACATCTGTTAACAGAGAAGTTTCTGCGATTGCAATCATTCGTTAGGCATAAAAATGTGTACGGTCTGCTAAGTTATTGAGTTGAACTAGTGAAATATTTTCAAATGAAAATACCCTTCTCCTCTTGGAAGACTCAGAGTGATATCAACAGACATCGTAAAGAAATTACTAAAAAGAGACAAAAAAATAAAATTGATTTCGAAGAATTATTATGTGTGAATACATAACATATTCTTTTTTCTTCTGCGTCGTCATATTCTAAATTATGGCAGCAATAATTTTTGTGGAAAATCAAGCGCATGCCATTCAGCATACGTCACGACAAACGATAGAAATATCTAGTTAGCTACATCCTCCATCTTGCAATTGCCACGAAGAGATCCGATGGTTCCCAACCCTTTCCTCTTTCTCAACGAAAAAAGGATGCTTAATGGTTTAGCCTCAAGAAGCTTTTAGATTTTCTCGCTAAAATCGGAGATTGTGATTTGCAATAAATTGTAAATCAACATTTTAACAACGTAATCAACAACGTAAAATCAACATTTTTGGTTACGTATTTTTCGGAGGAAATCATGCATGCATTTCTTATAGGGATTAGTATTACTATACAATAGTAGAGAGAGTGACAGACTTAAAGATCAATGTAGGTTGCAAAGTTGACTATAACTCGGGTAAGTGAATGAAACCTTTGAAGTGCCACTGAAGTTGAGAAAGTCTCTCTTCAGAAACAAACAATAAATTTGGCCTGGATAGATTAGATTAGGTTAAAGTAGAAAATGTTTAACATGATAAAATTATTTAATATCTAATAAAAGGTAAACGATCACAGAACGTTTTAAATTAAAATCAAATTATGAAATTAATGAAAGAAATTCTAGCGAAATTAAAATGAATAACGTGTGTGAACTGGGGCCCAACAATGATTAAACAATTGAAACGTTCAAGGTTGCCTTGAGGTTGCAAGTTAAAAGAATATAAGTTAAAATTTTATCTTGTATGAGTAATTACAATATGCAAATGAACTAAGCAATTAAGTAATAAGTAATTAAAATGTACATTGCGTAATGATGCACAGCAAATGTTGGCCGTTGCAACATTGAGATATTACAATTGAGTTTCAGTCCAGACAATATGACATGAAATTGGAACTATTGAAATGCAATTGAATGCCATTCAGACAATGAGAATGACGAAGATCAATACACAAATTCAATAATAGAATATCAATAAAAAAGAAACTGTTAACAACCATAGTGTGTAATTATTCACAGTAAACAAGATTAAACTACTGAGATATTGAAACACTGCAATTAAGCAAGCAAATAAAGTGACTTAAAATTACTGAAATAATTTTTTGTAGCATTATACCAAATCTTTTATGTACTACATACGTACAAGCTGTATTACACACAGAAACATCCTAAAGAACAGGAAACGAGTCCATTATGAGTGTATACTCACAATTATCAAGTATCGATGAAAATGTTGGAAGATCGTCCAGGATACATTTTAACCAATTTCCTCGCTGTAGACGTGTCATGTAGAATGTAGATTTTTACGCCGCCGAATTGAAAGAACGCATTATAGTAACTAACGAAACGAGTAGATAAGGGGGGGGGGGTATAATCGCACGAGTTCAAGGAAACGAACGAGTTTTCTTACTCATCACGAGTGTATACCCCTTTATCTACATGTTACGTACAATATTTTTTAGTTTCCATTTAAGAATAGTTTAAATTTTGAGAAATTTAAGCCCATTGTTACGAGGAATACATTTGATCACGTCGTATCGCTTCTGAAAAAAAAAATTGTGGGACTTACGTTGTGTTTGCAAAAAATGTTTGCAAGTGGAAGGCATTGAACGTATTCTGAACGAAATATAAGAAGAAGCTGACCAAGCTGTGATAACATTACTTCCCACAAGAAGCTAAAACAGGTGGGAGAGAGAACACAGAATGTATAAATATTGGGAAGTAAAAAGAAACTAGTCACTTCTGATACAGTTTTGTTAGCTTACTTTTTAAAGCGGGTAAGCACAACTGATGTTCGTATTCTTTACATTTGTAGTGCCAAGGCGAAATGTTTTACGTGTTAAACACTTAATTTATTCATGTTAAATATTTTATGTTGTTCTCTTAGTCAGCTAGCTTAACAGTAACTCCGCCAATTTAATTATATGTATTCAGTGTTTTTATGTAGTTGATGTAATCTTTGTTCATGTTTCTTGGCCGACTGGAAATACATTGTTCACGTCTGTGTATAGTGCCTTAAACAACATTGTTCCTTTTCTAAATTCTCATTGGTAGGTGTGCAGGTTTCATTGCACACGTCGAGCAGGCAACTTATTTTTTTCTAAATATCTGACATTTTCTTAATTCTTCATATTCTAGGGTGTTCTTCCTTCCGTCTAAATAATTAAGACAAAAATTCCATTAATAACCACGTATAACGTCCACGTATAACATCCAATCGATCATTACTTAAATTTCTTATTAGCATCACTTCCATTAAACGTAATCTCCCTCTGAAAACGGAGAAACGTAAACTTCTATCTTAGATGTGTAAATGTGTAAACAACTTTTAAGTTCCACGACTTTAACTTTAATTGAATTTGCGAACTATTTTGTGACTTGCAAACTCTGACGTAGTAACAAACAACTTTTCAGAAAGTCCTCCTTTTTCATGTCAAGCCCTTCATTTGAAAACGTTCAGTTGGTAGTAACACCAATCAAAAGCTCGAAATGGAGAGACCGGAATTCAAATCCCAGTTCGCAGAGATGCGAGCTAGTGCGCTGACCGGACACCAGGGTCGCCCTGCGTGAGGGGAGTTGTCTTATCATTAAAACAGTCGGATGAGCAAACTAATGCTCTGGATGCGCTGGTGGAAGGGACGGGGGGGGAGGCTACGCTATTCTAGCTGCGCTCGCGTGTTTACTCTTGGAGAGGGCTCGGCGGAGGCAGCGCCCCAAGCGGAAACCGAAACAAAGAGCTTGTGTTCCGGGAGCGCTTGGAAATTCGCTCTTGTTTCTGGGGTGGAGCCGACGAAAGCGGAGAACAGCAAGTAACTCCATGTCAATTTATTTTTATTGATCGTATGGCTCGACTTTTAGAGGAGACAGTACAAGGACAGTTCCGCAGCCAGAAATCTCGAGGTCACCCGAGGAGGGGCTGTGAAGTGTTTGTATTGCTGTGTAATTATAACTGGTGGAAACTAGTCGAAATTTAATACAACTAGAGTAGGTTAATTTAAGTAACTTGTGGTGATACAATAGCACACTATATCTCGCATTATTTCTAACAATTGTTTGCAATTTTCAATAATTCAGAGAGTTCAATAAAATGAGACCTGGACGGTTTTTTAAGCGTCCCTTGTCCTATCAGTGGAAAAAATTGGAGCCCTTTTTGGCAAATGTTTGTATAGTTTGCATTAACTTCAAGATTCAAAATAGTAGAACGCATCTTTCTTGCATATGTTAACAAAAATAATACTTTATTAATTAGACTTAGTGTTATCTCGAGAAAATCACAATGCATACAATTTTCTCCCAACCAAACTGAATATTCTAGTTCACAGAAGAAATATCCTTCATACTAGGCAACTTGCATCTTCAAAAAACTAGGAGTCCACATTTCGCTTCATGAAACGAAATTCATTATTACATTTTCCTGCACGATGAGTTTTTGCTGGTCTGTGACAAATTAAACACACAGTTGAGAGTCACCGTAGCTATGCACGTATGAGACCGTCCGCCTCTCGCCAGACACGAGAACAGGCGTGTCCAAGTTGTGCGCTCGCCAGAGCAGTTCCAGCAGGCGTATGCTGCGTGCTGCGCTCGCAACGCCGACAGGCTTCAGCCCCTTCCCCAAACGCGGAGGGGAGTAGATATCAACGGGATATTGTCTCTGCAGTGCCTCTGACCGGGAGGTCCTAGGCTCGAGTCCCGAAGGTGGTAGGATTTTCTGTGGCTGTCTGGAGGAGAATTCTAACGGCCGGCTGCTCTGATCGGTAGTTTTCTGTTGTTTCTCTGATGAACACCAGGTGAATGCTGGAGTAGTACCCTAACAAACGGGCCACGGAACGCGCGCGCGTGCGATCTTTCCTTCCACTTCCTTATCCTATCCTTACTTAACCACACTAACACTAACACTCACTACAATTCCATACAAGCCGGAAGACCGGTCGAGGCCTTGGAACTTGTCCCGGCTGGGGCGGTGCCCCGCTGGTGGGAGATACCTTGTTTTGTTGGTGCACTTATGTCAGTAGCAACCAGATCATTGACAAACAAGGGAAGGGGCAACACTTCCAGCATCTATTATGACTGTGGTGAATACGCAATTTACGTTTTCAAGCTGCAGCTCATGCGAACAACATTATTTATATTGCAATCATCCTCATCAGTCAGATGCCATCAGAGACCTACCTGGCGCACTATATTTGAATATAACGGAGATAATCGTAGGGAGATATTTTTGTGTTTTTTGATACATAGATATTTTTTCTTTAATTTAACATTTAAGAAACTCAATGAAAACCTCAAACAGACAAACAAACAAATAAAAACTAGCCTCGTAAAATTTTCACAGAAGACAAAAAGAACCCCTAAATTTAGGGAGAAACTCCCTAATCTGGCAACACTGACCAGGTATATGCTACGTGCTGCGCTCGCATGCGTCAGCCACCTGTTGCCCCTTCCCCAAACGCAAAGGGGTATATCAAGCAATGGGAATTCGGGATTGGAAGGTGTAATGCGCGTACGGTAAGGTTACAGAAGAAAGTGCCAATATTCCCGAAATAAATTACCGTTCAACGTAAACAAAGTAAATTCAAGTTGCTTAAGGAATAATAAAAATATGTGTTTTGAGAGAATGGGAATTCGTAGAGCTCCTTCCTTAATTATACGTTTTGTACTTTTCATATAATCTGCTTTGTATTCTATCTACTTTTTGCACATTCTAGTTTCTTCGTAAAATACGTTTACTAGATGAAATATACATTACTAGTTTCCTATGCGCGAAGAAATTGTAAGAAACTGTACCGCCTTCGGTCATGTGAGAGGAGTCCATATTTTTCTTAAATAGTCAGGAACTCGAAAAAAATCAAAAGACAATGAAACTATTTAACTGTAACTGAAAAATGCAAGTATTCGATAGAGTTTCTCCATCTATTCTCATTCCCAGAGAATCTACTGAATTATGATTCTCAGTGCGGCAGTGCTTACGACACAGCTTACGCAATGAGACAAGTCTCGGGGAAGAGGACGAGTATGAGAATTAGGGTCCTCACCCGCGATAAGCGAATAGGCAGTCAATCAAATATATGCATTTTTAGCCAATTTTCAGCCTGATCCATTGTTTTTATATTTTTTCAAAGTTCCTGGATGACTAAGAAACCCATAGACACTTGTCACTTGGCCGCAGGTTTCATAATTTTCTCTCTATTTCTGCACGCATTAGAAATTAGTAATTTCGATTTTTAATAACATTAGTATATACTTTATTTACCTAGAAGTACGTGCAAATGTGGGTTCAAATTGTTGATTGCTGAGAAAGAATGTGTTTTTATTGAATTATCAGATGTACGTTCTATGACTCTTGCAGAGAAGCAATTGCTATTAATGCAGAATTTACGCGGTACTAGCGGAACCCGGTGCGATTAAATAGAACGGGACGTTTAAAGCCGAATCCTTTTACTTTTCCGGTTATTCATTTACCATATTCATCTTATCAGATAGGAAAAGCAGTGCTATCTATCTACAGTATACACTCTCCTTAGTCTGGCTTGGCGTGCCCTGCTCTATTCTTCTCTGACCTGCACTGGCTTGCTGTGCCTTACACCGAATTACTCAAACCCACCCTGCTCATTGCCACTGTCCTCACCCACCCTGCGTCTTTCTTGGTCCCGACACTTCTCCCTTACCGCCTAGTTGAGGAGGATGTCGACATCTCAAAAATATTTTAATATTATCTAATATATAAAAATTAATGTTGGTTTGTTCGTATATTATGGGCTGCCGTAGCGTTCATCCGATTGCGATAACATTTTGGCAACTTATTGCTTGCAATTGCACGAAGAACAAAGGTATTGTACAATCGAAATGTGGGCATGTCTGTTACACAGACGCACGTTGATGATATTATGCGTTTATGCTGCCTCAAGCACCCCTGAACAGAAGCTCTACGCAACCCGCCGCACTCTTAAGTATTAAGGGCGTCTTCGCTGCATATTCTGCTCCTACGAAGGTCAAATATCCGCCGGAATTATTGCTTGGAGGTTATCTCGGACTAGTAAATCAAATTTCTCCAAGACAGTGACATAACGAATGCATGCCCAAACGTTCTTTCTTGCGGGAGAACGTTTTAACAATAGGATTCATGGCAACCATGTCCAAACGAGGACAGAACAAACGCATACTTGCGAGAAAGTCTTTCATCTATTAAAATTTTAGTAGAGCGTAGCGTAAAACGTGAAAACAACCACGTGACCAGTAGCACGTGAAGTGTAATACATTGAAATGGGGAAGCATTGCCGGGTCCACTAGTTGTTTATATACCATACACGAAAATATATCTACACGTGCAGACGTCGGATTTTCAAATAACACCTTATTTGCTAAGTTTTATTTAGAAGTATTTATTAATTATTTTGTTTATTAAGCGAAAGATAGAAGCATGTGGAAAAATCTCACACATAGTGAAGATAATAGGTGCGACAATTGCAGCGAGTTCAACGATCAATTATGATCAGGAGTGTGGTTAATAGCAGCACACAAGATGGACAGTGGTCAGTCAGTGAACAGTGGTTAATGACGGTAGAATATTCAGTAGTCAGTAAATAATAAGTGGGCACTAATACGGTCAGTAGACAATTACATGGACAGTCAGTCAGTGGCCAATTACATGGACAATAACAATATGATCAGTGAATACAGTGAACAGGAGTCAATAATATGGACAGTGGACAATTCGAAATGGAACATGAAAGTGGTTACAATTTTGAGCCACCTCACTATTTAAGTGGGAGGCCTTGTCCAACATTGGGATCAATGGTGTTGTTGTTGTTATTATTATTATTATTATTATTATTATTATTATTATTATTATTATTATTATTATTATTATTATTATTGTTGTTTTCATCAGAAAAGGGATGTTTACATAACTCGTTTCAGAAATAATATCAATGTCACTAGACGATTACTGATAACAAGAGACATGTTGGGTTTTGCTTTGGGAGAACTTCCTAGGTAGGTCCTGCCTCCGCCCTTCGCTATTTTCCTTCCCTTTCCCTCTCTAGAATCGCGTGATTGTTTGCGAGCAACCAGCGGCCTCGTTCTCAAAGAGCGCGCTGTGACCAGGCGTGTATTTGAGAGAACGTTCTATAAGGCCAGTGGCTCGGCAAGCGCAAGCGGTTCATAGACCACGACTCAAGCTTCGCAGAAGCATAGATTTTCGGATCAATTTCCGACAGAAGCAGGGTATCGACTAGTTATGCAGCTGACTTGGACGATGTCTGGATGACAATTCCAAGGACGGCTGCTTCTAACGATCATAATCGTGGTTTCCTCCGGTTAAGGTCGAGCAGTATCAAACAAAATGAACCACAGACGCGAGTGAACCACAGATACGTCCTCACCTTATCACGGTTCTCTCTTAACAGGGCCGCCCTAGGGACTGACCTCTCATCGCCCAATGAATATACCGGTACTGTAAGTGCATGCATGTCACGGAACCATTATCTTGTAGTCAACCCTTCAAGAAAAGAAGTCGTGTCGAAAGTTCTTCTGATGTAACTTTAACATCCGGAGCACCAGTTGTTTTGTTAGTGTCTCCTCCATTCTCTCGCTCGTCGATTCGTGCAGTTGCCTATGTGACACCAGCAGGTGTCGGTGCCTTGTATTCCACGAAAGCAAAACCTTACGCTCGAGTTTGAATTGTTCACTCGGTGCTCTCGCCTGCAGTTTGTCTGAGTGTGTAACTCAAAGAAGAAGTATCGGTAGAAACGCCTCCTACACGTCGTCTGCCGACTAACCTCTATCCAAATGCGCAGTTTCTTTCGCTCTAAACTCTAGTGCTCAACCTGATAATTCATAGATCATACGGTTCCCCATTCACCATCTTGATCCTCTTATAATCCTTGCCTTCTTACCTCATTCCTTACCTGCATTCTCTGCCGCCGTACCTCTGGCACTCTTACGCCCTCTTCCGAGCATACATCCTCTGCCCCCATTACATTTCCTCGTGTCCTTAAACCCTTTATACCTTTACACTGACGAACCTTCTACACCTTAGTCTCACCTCATTTTTTTCTCTTTATTCTTTGTGTCCTTATTACGCCCTCTACCTCTCACACTGTTTACCGTCTTACCCTGAGAATTCCTAAGAAGGTGGTTACAAGTGAGCCCATTTTGGGCAAAATTTCGGTCGGCGTATGTCGCATTTTTTTCGTGCCTAATTCGTTCAAACTCGTCGCAAGTTTTCGTCCGATTGCATGTTCGTCGCACGCTTTTGGCCTATGTCGTACATTGCATCTAATGTGCCCGATTCGTTCAAGCACGTGCTGGTGAATAGAAAAGGTCAGAGTGAAACCGAGCAATGTCTTTTACCGACGCTCGAACACATCGGCTGTCGAGAGAGTCGAGGCCATCTGCAATACCAAGGATATCTGCAGTGTATTTAGGTGGTCTTCGAATTTTTTTCGCAAATGTTTCACAAAATGAGCTGGAATTCTGGTATTCTTCGGACGATTTCTGGGACAACATTTGGGCGTTTTCTGTATTAAATAAGTCGGAGGATTTCGCTCGCAGTAACTCCCTGTAACGAACGACTGATATTTCGGCTGCGCTGTGACAGTGGACTAATGCCCTGCCGCCAACCCGGCATTAGATATGGCCCCGTTCATCTCCTGTGCTCCGCCCTTCTCTGATGCCATGTCCCTGCTTCTCTCTCCCAGTGTCCGCCACTCATCCACTCCCACACCGCGAGCGGCGGCTCAGCACATCAACTGATGTCACTGCAGTGCCTCTGACCGGGAGGTCCTAGGCGGCAGGATTTTCGACTGGGATTTTCGATTTTCAGCTAGGTCGAATTCAGTCGGTGCCTGGAGAGAATTCTAGTGACCGGCTGCTCTTATCGGTAGTTTTCTGTGGTTTCGCCATCAACACCAGGCGAATGCCGGAGCAGTATCTTACCAAACGGGCCACGGACCGCGTGCGATCTGTCCTTCCTCTTCCTTGTCCTATCCCTTACACACACTCTTACACTAACATGCACTACACTATCACACATGCCGGGAGACTGGTCGGGAATGTAGAACTTGTCCCGGCTGATGCGGTGCTCCGCTGGTGGGAATGCCTGGTTCAGGTAAACCCCGCTAGTCAACGGTAGGTCGGCGCCGGATCTCGCCATCCAGTGAGAAAAGATGACAACCTCTTCCCGATAATAAATATATACTACACTTACGAGACTAATGACTTCAGTAGTTGACGCGCCCGGAATCACTAACAATCAATCAATCCACTCCCACTATCCCGCTCTGGCAGCAGCTCCTCTCGCAGCAGGCCCGGGAGCGCTGGAGACAAACCGCCGCGCCACCGGCCTCTCGCCTTCCCCGGCACGCAAACCCTCCCGCCCGAGTTTTAATTGTACGCTCAAAGGGGGATGGCAGGGGAGGGCGGGGACGAGCGGGGGCGGCGGAATTTCGCACTGTCGCCGGAGCGCACCCTTGCATGAAGCGTGGAGCGCTCGCTGGCGCCCCGAGTCCGCCAAGTGCTTGGAGACGGCTTCCCGGGAGCTCCGCCTCGCCGCCAAGCGAAGGGGCCAGCGATAAAAGAAAAGAGACTCAAAGGCAACACGGCGGGATTGAGACGACCTGCCGCAAACGGATGAGGTGGGAATGCCGGGAACTTGAAGCTTTTCCCGGCTGAGACCGGTGGGTGAGACCTGTGCCCCGCTGGTGGGAGATGCCTGGTTGAGGCAAACCCCGCTAGTCAACAGTAGGTCGGCGCCGGATCTCCTCATCCAGAGAGGAAAGTTGTCTGTGATAGTGACTCTGTCTGTGATAGTGACAGTGGCAACGAGAATTCTACCAGTAACCGTGCCGATCCAAACGGATAAATATCAACCCGCCGCTAGAGTGAAGATAGAGTGACGAGAGAAATTCAAGACTAGTGATGAGAATCAGGAGATAATTTTGAGAACGCTTAATTGTCAGGGTTTCATTCAAAGTTACCGGAAAATTAGTTATCAGGAGAAAAAATCATAACATTATTTAAAGATCTAATATTTGGAATAGGTTTTGTTTTAAAATCATCTGTATCTTTAAGAATGTAGTTGCAATAGGGCATCAAAGTTATTACTTGGGCAATTTAAAAAGAATCAGACCTGCGCCATTTTTATTAGAGTACTGTCCTCTCTATTCGAGATAAATATTTGAAAATAACGTTTTGAGAAAATGTTTAAAAATGTCCCAGGGACTTCACGCAAAGAACCTCTGAAATTAAACGCTTGCCTTCGATATTGGCACCGAGCTCGATACACAACGTATCTGGATCGAGAGAATCGTGGTTAGGAGGGAAATATGAAAACACTTGAATGACGCTAAGTGTTCTCTTGTGGGGAGAATTATGAGATGGAGTTACGAAAGGGAATTATGAATTATATTACGGGAAGAAAATATGAAAAGATAGTTGAAAATTATTAATAAAATATTATAAATCGAGTCACGTTAACTTCTAGTTACTTAGTAAATAAGTAAATCTGAATCATTAGTATTAGGTAAAAAATCGTTATATTTACACCAAGGGTGTTATAAAGGTTCTAATGGTCGAGTGACGACAAAATTCCCGAGAGCCATCGGGCCGAGGGCTTTTGTCGCCGATAACATTAGAAACAGTTAATGCCTGTGGTACATACACAACATATTTTATGTTTGACATATTTTTTTAATTCAGATTTACTTATTTACTAATTAACTCGAGGTTAAATTGACTGGGTTTGTTTTCAAACTTTCTACCCATAATTCCCTCCATAAGAGAACATGTAGAATTATTCAATTGTTTTCTTATTTCCCTCCTAACCACGATTCTTTCAATCCAGGTACGTTTTACAGTGTGTATCGAGCTCCGTATCGAAGTCAATAAGAAGTTATAACGTATCAGTAAAAAATAAATAAAATTATGTATATACCACGAACGTTAACTGATTATAATTATCGAGCTGCGACGAAAACCTCGAGATTCTTTGGCCCGATGATTTTTTCACACGAGATCATTAGAACCCTTATAACGCCCTTGGTGCACAAACAACTACTTTCGGGATGAGGGACCCACAACACTTGTTTTTATCAGAATGTCTATTATGTCAGTCTGTTTAATGGTATAGAGAAAGAACCCAACTATATTAGAGTCAATCCAGTTTTGATTGATGGTTAAATTTGTTGTTTAAAGAAATATTCAGTACGGCCACGTCGAAGAACTAGTTCTGTTCAGGTTTGTTTTTGCCTAACCTTGATTCTTCGTAAAAAAATGTTTTATAAACGTTGGTGTTGGGTTTCCCTCATAGGGTTCGTAACAACTACACACGCACAAAAAATACATTTTCGGCCAACGGACAGAATCGAACCAGCAACCTCCCAATCACCATTACGTTCGACGGCCTGATTCAAAGAATCGACGGCTTCTATCAAAGAATAATAGTTGTGAATAGTGGAAGGTAGCCGACAAAAGACGGCGGGCAAACGTCGGGCGACAAAGAGCAAACGAACTTCTGAGCAAAGGATTCGAGCATACGACCGGGGACGGCGGCTCTTGAGGAGGAGGAGGAGGAGGAGGAGGAGCGGCGTCGATAACTCCGAAAGGGAAGCAGCAGGTGGCGGGGAGATGAGCGGCGGTGACGGGCAAGGACCGAGTGGGATGGGGAAGCCAAAGAGCGAGAGAAAAAGACAGGTGCGGCGGCGAGGGGCCCGGGAATTGGAATGCGGGCTATCATGCATCAAAAGCAGTCTAGGGTGAGGCATTGGATGCTGGGCTGCAACGCGGACGGGCAGGATTTGAGGCGTCGGCGATGGCGCCGAAAGGGAAGCAGCAGGTGGCGGGGAGATGAGCGGCGGTGACGGGCAAGGACCGAGTGGGATGGGGAAGCCAAAGAGCGAGAGAAAAAGACAGGTGCGGCGGCGAGGGGCCCGGGAATTGGAATGCGGGCTAGAGGTGCGTCGGCGATGCATCAAAAGCAGTCTAGGGTGAGGCATTGGATGCTGGGCTGCAACGCGGACGGGCAGGATTTGAGGCGTCGGCGATGGCGCCGAAAGGGAAGCAGCAGGTGGCGGGGAGATGAGCGGCGGTGACGGGCAAGGACCGAGTGGGATGGGGAAGCCAAAGAGCGAGAGAAAAAGACAGGTGCGGCGGCGAGGGGCCCGGGAATTGGAATGCGGGCTAGAGGTGCGTCGGCGATGCATCAAAAGCAGTCTAGGGTGAGGCATTGGATGCTGGGCTGCAACGCGGACGGGCAGGATTTGAGGCGTCGGCGATGGTGCCGAAAGGGAAGCAGCAGGTGGCGGGGAGATGAGCGGCGGCGACGGGCAAGGACCGAGTGGGCTGGGGCAGCTAGCGGGGAGCATGGGGAGTCGAAGAGCGAGGAATGAAAGCCAAGATTGATTGATTGATTGATTGTTAGTGATTCCGGACGCGTCAGCTACTAGGCTCATTAGTACCGTAAATGTAGTGCATGCTATTTATTCTCGGGAGGTGGCGGCGTTCTTCCTCCGCTGAGTTGCGAGATCCGGCGCTGACCTACTGTCGGCTAGCGGGGTTTCCCTCAAACAGGTATCTCCCACCAGCGGGGCACCGCCCCAGCCGGGAAAAGTTCTATGATCCCGACCAGTCTCCCGGTATGTGTGGTAGTCTAGTGCATTTAGTGTAAGTATGTGTAAGGGGAGAAGATAGGACAAAGAAAAGGTAGGAATATCGCGCGCGGTTCGTGGCTCGTTTGTTAGGGTACTGCTCTTGCATTCGCCTGGTATTGATCGGAGAAACCACGGAAAACTAGAGATCAGCGCAGCCGGCCGCTAGAATTTTCCTCCAGACAGTGACATAGTTGAGAATCTAGTGTCCAAAATCCTGCCACCATCGGGTTTGGAACCTAATACCCCCCGGTCAGAGGGACTGCAGTGACATCAGCTGATGCCCTGAGCCATCTCTTCCCGTGAAGGCCAAGGTGTGGCCAGTGGAATGCGGGCTAAAGAGGCGTGGGCGGTGAATCAAAAGCGTTGGGGGGTGAGGCAGGGAATCCTGGGCTGACACGAAGGGGTGGGGGTTTGTTACGTCAGCGGTGGCACCGGAAGGGAAGCAGCAGTTGGCCGAGAGATGAGCAGTGGCAGCGGCAAGGACACATCACAGAGGGTTCGGGCAAAGGATGGCGGGAGAGGGGCTAATGGGAGTTGAGTAGCGAGGGATTAAATCTGTGTAGGGGTGGAGGATTATGGGAGATTGACACGTGTTATGATGGAACCTGGGTTGAGGAGGGACGTTTGGCAGTCGAGGTGCACCGGAATACAGATGTGACATGGGGGCTGATGCTTCGACGTTTTTGAAAAAACATCTTTTTCAACATCGATTTATTAAAGCTGATGTCTCATGGTGTTCGATGTTGTGTATATATTTTACTGTTGCCTATATTTTATTTTTGACTGAAAAAAGAATCATAGCAAAATATGATGATTATTATAATCGTGAATGCAAAATAGTGAATTGAGTTTTCGTCGATAATTAATGTTGTCTGTTAATTGTCGTTTTTATTGTTGCCATAATTTTTTACTTTGTCTTTTTGTTAAATCTTAATTGTTAATTAATAAACGTGACTATGAAATTCATCCTTGCATTAAAGTATTATTTTTGGATAAACCAGCTTGAAAAACATCAGTTATACCATTTTTTATGTTCTTTAAGATTGATTAAATATGTTTTTGAATATCGATCAGGAGGTCCTGGGTTCGAGTCCCAAGAAGGCAGGATTTTCGACACTAGCTTGTCAGCTAGGTCGATTTCAGTCGTTCTTTGGAGGAGAATTCTATCGTCTGACTGCTCTGATCGGTAGTTTTCCGTAGTTCCTCCAATCAACACCAGACGAATGCCGGAGCAGTACCCTAACAAATGGGCCACGAACCGTGCGCGATCTTTCCTATCTCTTCCTTGTCCTCTCCTCTTACACACACACACACACTAACGTGCACTACACTACCACACATGCCGAGAGCCTGGTCGGGGACTTAGAACTTGTCCCGGCTGGGGCTGTGCCCTGCTGGAGGGAGATATCTGGTTGGGGAAGCCGAAGGTAGGTCGGCGCCAGATATAGCCATCCAGCGGGGGAAGACCACCGCCACCTCCCGAGAGAGAGAGAGAGAGAGAGAGAGAGAGAGAGAGAGAGAGAGAGAAACGTACTACACTTACGGGACTAGTTACCCTACTAGTTGACGCGCCCCGAATCACGTACAATTAATGAATCATTGTGCATGGATGTTTCGTTAACGATGACACATCCCTAGCATGGAGCCCGACGGTTGGCAAAGTCGGAGTGCAATGGGGGAAAGGCTCGCATCGGCTAACGAGGGACGGAATATTAGCTGAAGAGGGGGAGGGACGCGAGGCGAGGAGCGGGGACGTTGAGTAGTCCCGCGGGTGGGAAGCAGGAGGGAGGCGGCAGCGACAAAATTGATCAAAAGTTGGCAGAGAGCGGCAACGGGGAAGACGAGGACGGCGGGAACTGTACAGCGGCAACTGGCGCGTGTGAGGGAGACGCGGGAAAGGTGAGAATTGGGGTGTGAGGGATGAAGACCAACGCGTGGAGATGGGTGGTGAGAGAAAATGGTGGGTCCAAAAACGAGATGGGGCGTGGGGCGTAAGGCGAATGACTGAGACTACGCTTGTGTCTGTGCTTTTCCTGGTGGTGGGGGACGAGGTGGTGAGTGAGGAGAGGGCAACGCGTGGGAGTGAGGCTGGGGGCGAAAAGAAGGGGAGGGATACGCATAGAGAAATAATGGTAAAAGATGGAGGCCAAAAATGTCAGGGAAAAATATTGAAGGGGGGAGAGGGAGGAATGAAATATTGATGGTTGCTGAACGGTAACGGAAGGGAAGGATGAAGGGCGACTGAGATTAAGAGAAAGACTGGGACGGCAATCAGGGACCGGGGTGACGGGCAATATGTGGGGCGCGAAGCTGGGACAAAGGACGACGGCCAAGTATAGGAGGCGAGTAATGAGGCACGGGCGAGACGCACGCGACCCAGGGACGGTGCGCGAGATATTGTTGCGAGCAGTAACGATTGCGCGGAGGCCGCAGGGGCGGTGTTTGTCTGCTGGGGAATTTTGTCAGCCGTGTATGTAGGTTACGTTCCATCGGAAGGGAAACAATGCCACCTCGCAGGATATAAGATGCCTTACACAAATGGGACTAATGACCACAAATGAAGCACAAAGTAATCAATCAATCAGTCGAAGGCGAGGTTTGCCACAGGCAGAGCGGCAACGGCAAGCGGGTGCGGGGTGGCGAGGGATTACGAGCGGGGGCGAGGGGCGGAGCGCTGGGTCCGTGGGGCGGGGGCGGGGCGCGGCGCGGTGGGGTTTGGTACATGGGGAGATGTGCGGGGATCGGGGAGCGAGGGGGACAGGGCGGTGGGCAGGGTGCGGGCCACGTGGGAGCGCGCCGGGTGGTGGTGGGGTGGGTGATGGGGTGCATGAGATGGTGGAGGGGGCATGGGACCCGGTGGGCAGGGCGCGGCGAAGCAGGGCCGGAGTGTTGTGGGGACGGGGTGTTGTGGTCAGGGGGCGGGACACGTGGGGAGGAGTCCAGAAGGCGTTCTTTGAGCGGGGGCGGGGCGCGGAGGACGGAGCGCGCGGTGGCGGGGGCGTGGGGACAGTTCGTGGAGTGCAGGGGGGGTGCAGAGTAAATGGCGCGGGGGATGAGAAGCGGTAAGCGAGGCGTGATGAACAGGTTTCTGGGAGGGGGCAGGGGGCGTGGTGCGGGGGAAGGGGCGTGAGGCGGGTTCATAGAGCGGGGTCGGGAAGCGAGGGAAGGGACGCGGAAGGCGGGGTTCGGGGACGGGGGTCAGGGCGGTGGACGCGACTGTTTCGCCCGGGGGCGGGGCGCATGGGGGCGTGGCGTGGTGTTCGTGGAGCGGGGACGGGGGTGGGAGATAGGGGGCACGAGTGGGTGTAGGGGGCATGGGACGCGAAGGGAGGGGGCGGCGAGCGGGAAGCAGGTGCGGTGGACGGAGCGTGGTGGGTTGGTGGCCGGACGTGGGGGGAGGGGCGGAAGAGGGGTTCGTGGAGCGGTTGCTGGACGGGGGTCGTGGCGCGTTGGGGCGGGGCGAGAGGCGCACGGTGCACAGCACGGAGGATGGGATGCGGTGGGCGGGGTGCGGCGAACAGGGCTCGGGGAGCAGGCATGAAGCGGGTTTATGAAGTGGGGGCGGTGCGCGGGGACGTGGCGCGGGAGGCGGGGTTCGTGCAGCGGGGGCGACTCGGCCGCGGGGTGGGTGGCGCACATCCTGCGCGCGCCTGTACGCGCAGGAAAAGCGACTCCCGCCCGGCCATCGATCTCTCTCTCCGTCGCGAAGGAAGCGCGGGATTTCCTGTTTGATCGGCGCTCGCCCTGAGTCGCGCCTCCCGCGCCTCCCCGCTTATCTCTCCCGGGCCATGCTCGCCCTCTCGGCCCCGCCCCGCCCCGCCCCGCCCCGCCCCGCCGGCGGCTCTGTCGCTGCTGTCACTCGCTGCTTTCAGACCCTTTACCTCCTCCGATTTCGGGATAACGACACGGGCTGTCACATGTACCGGCAAAGTACGACGGTAAGCTCCCAAGGATTGAAGTTTTGTATTCACGTGCACGCTCTATTGACTATTCGATATGCAGTCGCTTTTGAAGGCAGAAAAAGGCGGAGAGGTACTAACTCTCTTCTCGTGATTTCCAAAGGACGCGAGCGATCGTATGAAAAGGGACTTCTCAGTTGTCGAACCTGTACAGTTTGTCTCCCATCACGATTTTTAGCATTCAACTGAAAAAAAAACAACATATTTTATCTTTTACCGCTTTGAACTGCAATAAGTTGTTCGTATTTAGTGTATTCAAATAGCTAAGCGATGCATGTGTACATTGAGGTACAGATTCTGAGAAGTTCGAAATATTCTATAATTTGTTGATAAAAAGTGCGAAGTAAAATTCAACAACTAGAGAGAATAATTAGTAAGTAGTGGCGTTGTACTCTGGGTTTCTCTCAATTTTCTTGGAAAAACCAGGGAGAGGCTTTTGTTTTTGATCCTCGGGGCATGTAGCTCCGCAGTGCATTCTTAGAATGCAGTCATACCGAAGATGCCGCGCTACTCGCGGTGAAAGTTAATATATTAGCTCGATTTTAAAACAAACCAACGAAATAAATTCATTGTAGTAGGATACGCTGCAGGTGTTCTCTGAAGTTGACGCTCGCGGCTTGCATAAAGACCTAGTAGGTAAAAGAGTTTATTGGTCACAGACGTCTTTAACACCTGTTAACGTGCAAACTTTCAGGTTTGTTAAATACACTTATTTCTACCTGTATGTTAAAAAATTTAACATCCTTAACAACGGGCTTTCCATCCTTAGCGATGTAAATAAAAAACTATCGAACCATTGACTCAAGTCAACTATTCGTTTAGAAGAAAACACTGAATGCTCTGGCGAGGAAGATATAGGAATTTCTCTCATGTAAAATGTTCGCATAATACACGCGGCTTATCTCTAGCCTCGGTGACAAACGGTGGAATGTAGTGAGATCCTCAGAGTAAAGATACGAATCACTTCGGCTGCTGCTTAATCAAGATTGCGACCGCGACTTCTCATATGCCCCCATTATCAATCTAGTTTTAAATGTAGTACATATCGATCTCCCAAGCCATTTTCAGCTTTTCCGTATCCTAGGAATGTTCTAGGTTTTGAGTCCCGACGGTGGCAGAAGTGTCAACATTCTACTCTAATAATACATACTGAAGGCTGTACCTTACCGCACTTCAAATTACATCAACACATTCGTAAAATGTCAATTCGATTCTGTAGTGGGATCAAAACGACCATTGATGTATTAATATCTAAAATTATCACTCACCCAACTCATGGACGCCATTAAATTGTAACTCAACAAAAATTATCAAATAAATCAACTATGACGTTGAATTACGTTATTCATTTATTTTTAGGGAAATCACACCTCGTATGGATACGCATTTATTAATAACTCATTTAGGAGGATGCTCTAAAATTAATTCATCGTTGATTTATCCGTGTCTGACATCAAATGTGGGTTACGTTAGATGCGACAGTACCACGTGATTTGCATTATTTGATGTGTTCAAAACGTTTTGTTTAGCGTTTTCGTTCTAAGAGTACGCTTAGCGTTTTGTTTTAAGACTACGAAAATGGAAGTCGATCTGACTTTCGACATAAGTGCTATTAACTCTAAATTCCTATAATTTCACTATTTCTTGACTATATTCTGGCAATTTAACCAGAATTATGATGCTATAATCGCAACAGGTTACAATTAAAATTTACCTTCCTTTGAAAATCCTCCGCCTTATTCAGGTTTAAATACGTGAGCTTGTGTTATTGGAAGCCTTTGTGTTAACCCTCTTATTTCTAGAGCCGACATGGGCAAAACATTTTCACCACAATCAGAATGTCCACTTCACTAGATATGATTCCTCCTCATCTTCTGTCAATGGCGAGTACTTTCCATAATGATGCTGCCGCATTCAGTGCCGGCTTTGCGTTTACAACGCGGGCTATCCTCTCGATAACGAGAAGTTGTGGGCACTTCAACTAACAGGCGGGAGACTCGCTGCCCACCCACCAAGCTTTGCCTCTTCTTCATACAGAGCCCCTAGTACACAGACTAGTTGTGCTGCAGCAGCACCGCTTCCTCGCGTTATTTGGAACGATTACAATTACTTGATTAATTGATATTACAATACTGTTTGAACATACATTTGTGTAATTAAAAAAAGATTGCATTAAAATAACATGTGTGACATATTGACCATTGTAGAAATCACGACCCTTAATAAGTAGTAGGATAATGTATCACGGGATCGGTCAATTAATGAATTACATTAGTTTGCCAACGTTTCGGAATATTTAATTCCTTCATCAGGGCTAACAAAAAAACATAATCACAATAAATAAGGACAAACTCTTCTGAACAACAACATAAAAACTATGAATGAACATACATGTAGAGAGTTTGTCCTTATTTATTGTGATTGTGTTTTTTGTTAGCCCTGATGAAGGAATTAAATATTCTGAAACGTTGGCACACTAATGTAATTCATTAATTGACCGATCCCGTGATCCATTATCCTACTGTGTTACATATTGTTAAGTGAATGTAAATATATCCCTTCAAACGTTTTAAAAATGGAACCATTTTTGAGAAAACATTATTTTTAAAATTGCCTTTATTTCGCACAAAATTACGCGAAAACTACTCATATTTTGAAGAAAGTGAACATATCTTATTTAAAGATTCAATTTTGTAGAATCGATGTAATTAAAAACAAACATTTCCATCTTCAGTATTTAGGAAGATACCGAAAAAAATTTAACTTTTGCAATTTTCAAAAATTCAGAGAATTGCACGAAAATAGTATCTACGCAGGTGTTCTAAGCGTGATTTTCTCCATTCCAGGAAATAATTTAAAGGCGAATAGTACTTTTGAGAAAATTTTTAAAGTGTTGGGGCCTCATCCAAAATATCCCCCCAATTCAAAATATGTTTCAAATTGAAGAAGCCTCGGAATTCTACAAATCGATATCAATATTCTATATCGATTTGATATCAGTTTTGATAAAAATACTACCTGGAGTTTAGCCGGGAACATTTTTCACAAATGAACGCCCGGATGAACAGAGACAGAAGTTTTTCCGTAAACCATTTTTCGGTTTACTTACCGACAAAACAAGGATTCACCGAGAATTATCCATTGTTTGGGTATCAGGGACCCAAAATACGAGTTTCCTGTCGAAAAATAGCTGTTTTTGTCGCTTTACATAACTTTCTCTACAGTGCGTAGATAGTACGCAAGAAAGTAAAATTTAGGGACCTTATGTCAGTGTATCGTAAAACGATATGATGTTCCTTTGATGCAACCATGTGTTCTGTATCGTTTGATGTGTTGATAATTGAAGTAGTTTTGATCTCAGACGACATTGTGGGCTAACTTTAAATTCCCATTACGTTACATTTTATTGATTCGCTGATGTTCGACTATGCACAGTCTCAACTTGAAGTTTGGTGTTTGTAATTGATTTACTAAGGCCCGTAAGTGGTTATCAAAGGCGGTGGTAGTGATCTTTTCACGCTGGTTTTCAAGATTCGACGCTGACCTACACGTCAGGGGATTTCCTGATTTCTTTCAGGGTTTTCCGAAGTTTCTCCATTTCCGAATATCATCCATCAGCGGGGCATCGCCCCAGCCATGACAAGCTCTGAGCTCCCAGCCGGTCTCCCGGAACACGTGGTAGTGTCGTGCATGTTAGTGTGCGTACCAGGGGTGAGGATAGAACAAGGAAGAGGAAGGAAAGATCGCGCGCGCTCCTTGGCCCGTTTGTTAGGATACTGCTCCGACATTCACCTTCTTATGATCGGAGAAACCACAAAAATACCAGACAATAGTTGTATTCGACCTAGTTAATAATCTGGTGCCAAAAATCCTGCCAGCGTCGGAAGACGAACCGTACTAAATCTCCCGGTCAGAGGCACTACAGTGACATCAGTTGATGCCCTGAGCCACCTCTCTCGATACTGTTGGTATTTGTGTGATTGATTTCCCTCCGTCTAGTCTTTTCAGTGAGAGGTTCCGATTGAACAACCGTTTGCGATTGCTCAGTTGCATCGTCCGTTTCCTCTACACCGTCTTTGACCAGGAGACCCAGGCTTTCGAGTCCTGGTGGTGACGGATTTCGGATACTATACTTGTTTTTTTAACGTGGTATTTGAGGGTATTATCTTCAAGATGGAATAACGCACGACTTTCCGCGTCTTTCTAGGTCCCGTGGCAAGATGTCGCATGATCGTGACCGTATCAAGCTGATCAAGCGAATCTAGCGGCAGGACCGAGAATGACGCGAAAATCCGTGTCATATTCCATCTTGAAGATAGTACCCTCAGATGCCTCGTTAGAAAAAACCAAGTATATGTAACGTCACCAGTAGGCAGCCAAACTCCCAAAGTGCTAGTTTGGGTTGGAAGGCGGGCAGCCACATCTGAACAAAAGGCGGGGAATAAGACGATCAGTTGAGGGGGAGTAGTACCTCCCCCCATGACGAAAGACGAGCGGGGCAGTGGAGACGGGCTCCCCGGTGAGCGGGCATGTGTTGACCGAGTGACACCTCGAATCAGGGAAGCTGGGGGCGATCACGTGACCGCCAAGATAAGTTAGCGGAGATGCAGGAAGGAGGGAGTTCGTTTTGAGAGGGCCTCGCGTGCGGACGCAACTGTTGCGGAGGTCTGTTCCTCGTGACACTGCGAGTGCGTTATAGCTTCCCCTCCACAGTAACCCTGAGGAGGCAGGAATTTATTTAAATAGTGGCATACAAATTGCGTTGCCTTTGGCTTAAGCAGCTAAGAGGGGGAGGTAAAAAAGATAATACTAACTGGAGCTAACTTAATTCTAGCTAATTCTATCTAATTTCTAATTCTATCTAATTTAATATTTATTTAGTAGCACTTTGGCATACTTAACTTACACAAAAATAATAATAATAAATAATAATAATAATAATAATTATTATTATTATTATTATTATTATTATTTCTTCATTCTAAATAATGTTTTTGTATGGTTTACTAGGTGAATCTTTTTTTAAAATTTATTTTTCACTCACGCATTATTCATTCATTATATACATAACCATTCATTCTACTCATTCTTCCCACAGCACTACACTGATAGTCTTCTGTTTGCCACGGCACTGACTTGGCTCAAAGTGTCCGTGGCGCTCAGGCCCGTTGGGAGGCGTGGCAAGAGGGGCGCGGCGTCGCGTTGCCCACGCGTGCCTCGGCCGATGGCGAGTCTTCCCCTCTGCGTTCGGCTGCCTCCGCTTGCTCGCACAAGGTAGCAAGCGGGACTTGCCTCAAAGTGTCCGTGGCGCTCAGGCCCATTGGGAGGCGTGGCAAGAGGGGCGCGTCGTCGCGTTGCCCACGCGTGCCTCGGCCGATGGCGAGTCTTCCCCTCTGCGTTCGGCTGCCTCCGCTTGCTCGCACAAGGTAGCAAGCGGGACTTGGCTCAAAGTGTCCGTGGCGCTCAGGCCCATTGGGAGGCGTGGCAGGAGGGGCGCGGCGTCGCGTTGCCCACGCGTGCCTCGGCCGATGGCGAGTCTTCCCCTCCGCGTTCGGCTGCCTCCGCTTGCTCGCACAAGGTAGCAAGCGGGACTTGCCTCAAAGTGTCCGTGGCGCTCAGGCCCATTGGGAGGCGTGGCAAGAGGGGCGCGGCGTCGCGTTGCCACGCGTGCCTAGGCCGATGGCGAGTCTTCCCCTCCGCGTTCGGCTGCCTCCGCTTGCTCGCACAAGGTAGCAAGCGGGACTTGCCTCAAAGTGTCCGTGGCGCTCAGGCCCATTGGGAGGCGTGGCAAGAGGGGCGCGGCGTCGCGTTGCCCACGCGTGCCTCGGCCGATGGCGAGTCTTCCCCTCCGCGTTCGGCTGCCTCCGCTTGCTCGCACAAGGTAGCAAGCGGGACTTGCCTCAAAGTGTCCGTGGCGCTCAGGCCCATTGGGAGGCGTGGCAAGAGGGGCGCGTCGTCGCGTTGCCCACGCGTGCCTCGGCCGATGGCGAGTCTTCCCCTCTGCGTTCGGCTGCCTCCGCTTGCTCGCACAAGGTAGCAAGCGTGTCGTGGGGCAGCGCACGGAAGGTGAAGGCGACGTGTTGCGGTCCTTTCCGTAGATAGGACCGATGTGTGTCGCGAGTGTTTTGAGATAGTCTCGCGTGCGGACGCAACTGCTGCGGAGGTCTGTTCCTCGTGACACTGCGGGTGCGTAGCACTGGGTGTCTGCACCGGAGCGGTGAAGCGTCTGGGTGGAGGATGCACTAGCCAGGGGCCTACGAAACAGTGTGCGTAGGAGTCACGGAGGTAGATTGCGAACGTAACCCCAGAGCTGGACATGGTGTAAAAATCTTGTAAATAAACAGATTGTAAATAGAGCTCGAGTCTGTGTCTTCATTTCACTACCACGACGCCACAACTAGCATCATAGCTATACACGAGGACACTGGTCGAGAGTCCCTACGGTAACTATGACATTTGTAGTAGAAATTAAATATTGTGATTTTAAAGTATACATTATTGACAATATACTAACTTTCTTTTAAATCCCGGCTATCTGCGACGGAGTAAAGCGTGTCCTAAATTAGTAGTTAGTTATTTAACGATCGTTACGGATCAATTAATCATAATTGATTTCCACAGGCTTTTGATGATATATAACTGTTTATTTTCATTCTTCCCAAACGTCTGTTCCTTTTGTAAATTGCAAATTGAATCACACAGCTGGAACGAAAATAATTTAAAAACATTTTTTCGCAGTTAAATTCTAAGTGATATTTAAATTCATGATAACACAACCACGTACTCATTAAGAGTTCAAATGTGCAAACTCTTGCTTTTAATTTTCAATCACATTCAAAATTAAATACCCTAATGATTTTTAGTTCGGTAGACACTGAAATTTTCAACATGATTTCCCTTCCTTTTTAATTCATGGTGAATAACATTATTAGGGCATCCTCTGAAAAAAGGGAACTGTACCTACACATTTTCGCGTCCTTTTTCCGTTCGTTATGAGCTCGATGCGGATCCGCTGGCAAAGGAATCCCACATGAGGCAACGGCTCATCTCTACGCGGGGGGGGGGGTGCAGGGGAGAGGAAAGCGAAACGGGTGCGTGGGGTGGGGAACTCTGTCACAAAGAGTGCTCCGCCACCGCCTCCCCATCGCCCCCGCTCGCACGCGCCGGCTGCAGGCGACGCGAAGTGGCGTAATGGCAGGGGACTCATCTGGCAGGCTGGCGAGGACGGCCAGCCGGCCGGATGTGCCGCTCTACGTTGAACGAACGAGACAGAGAGAGAGAGAGAGACAGAGAGAGAGAGAGAGAGAGAGAGAGAGAGAGAGAAGCAGAAAGACACACAGGGAAGCACCCAGACAGACAGAGAAACAGACAGACAGGGAGACAGGCAGATAGACGGAGAAGCAGAAGACATAAACATAGTATTATTTTGGTAAACATGATTATCTAATTTTCGTAATTGTAAATGAAACGAGAGTTGAGAATGTGGCGCGATTATGGTCGTATTAAAATCAAATAATTGTAAATGTGTAGCTTGACGAGGTGTATACCACACAACCAGACGCGTAAATTTTAAAAGAAGCAGAAATGTAGACAGAGAGAGAGAGAGAGAGAGAGAGAGAGAGAGAGAGAGAGAGAGAGAGAGAGAGAGAGAGAGAGAGGGAAGAGAAAGTTGGTGACAGTCCGAGACAGGTGGAGTTAGAGAAGGATACAGATAGAAGTATATATAGAATCAGACACAGAGAGAAACAAGGAAACAGACAGAGGGATAGAGAGAATAAAACAGGCATAAAGGGAGACAAAAAGTCAAAGAGATACGAAGAGATGAGCGAGAGAAGGAGAGGGAGACGTAGCATCAGATTCCAAGCATGTATTACATAAATAGGTGCAGTTCAGAAAACAAGTTACAAACTTCTAGAGGATACAAAGGGGTCGTCGCTTATCACTTTGTGCAAGAGAACAAGCAGTAGGAAAACTCATTAAACGAAGTTACACAGGTCACATTACTGATATTGGGTCTCTGATTTATAGCCAACTCATCTTGCGTTGTGTTTGGCAAGCCGACGAGCATTAGCGAAATGCCCTGTCCACTGGCAAAGACAGTGTTCAGTTGTTTGCCTTCATTGTTCAGCTTTGACTTTGACGTTACTTGACTTAACAGCTTTGACTTGACAAAAATTGCTCGAAGTGATATCTGCAAGTACCAAAAAGCGACGTCACATATTTCGTGAATCCGAGCACGTCAAATGTCATGAGTCCCGTCAGTGGAGTTGATTGATCATGGGAGGTGCCGGTTTCTTCTTCCACTGAGGGATGAGATCCAACGCCGACCTACACGTTGGCTTGCTGGGTTGTCCTGTCCAAGTGTCTCCAACCAGGGGGCACCGCCCCTACTGGGAGATACTCTATGCTCCTCACTGATCTCCCGACACGTATGGTAGTGTAGGGCATGTAGGTGTCTATGAAATAAGGAGTGAGGATAAGGAAGAGGAAGGAAAGATCGCACGCGGTTTGCGGCCCGTTTGTTAGTGTGATGGTCCATAATTCACCTGGTATTGAATGAATAATCCACGTAAAACTTCCAATGAGAGCAGTCGACCACTAGAATTCTCCAGACAGCACAATCTGAACTCGGTCTAGCCATGTACCTAGTGTCAAAAATCCTGCCACCGTCGGGACTCGAACCTAGGTCCTCTCGGTCAAAGAAAACGCAGTGGCAGCTCTTATTGATTTGTGGATATTCCAGGGATGGAATATGCCTATTTTTATATGTATTATTAAATATATTTGCGGATTTGTGGATATCGCTCAACTCATCCGAGGGTAATCATACATGCATGAAATCGTTTGCTTATTATGAGCCCAGAGAAGGCTCCCGGAGCGTTCTCTTGTCTCGTTCCGCCGGGGCTGGCAAAGTTTCCAACGGATGAGTGGGGGGAGGGGTTCCGCCCCTTCGCCCTCTTGAGGGTGGAGGGCGCCGCGCGTGCTAATGCAACGCGCAGCTAATTAAACGCAAGAATGGCCGCTCAATGAGGGCCGAATTAAATCAACGTGACTTGGCTCGCTGCGATTCCACGCGCGAAGCCACACACAGGGCGAATGCAAAATGCAAATTTGGGTGGAAGGTCGTATTTTAGTGGTAGATGTAAAAGAATGATTTAGATTGCTCGTAGGAAATGGGGTTTTTCGTACGTGAAGATCCACGAAATATTGTTACGTAGCTTGTTTAATGTACGTAATTTTATCTCTAGAAATACCACCGGCTTCGGTGGTTCAGGGCATCATTTGGTATCACTGCAGTGCCTCTGATTGGAGGACCCAGGGTTCGAGTCCTGACGGTGGCAAGGTTTTCGACACTAGCTACACATATAGGTCGAATTCTGCCACTGGCTGGTGGAGAAATCTAGCGGCCGATTGCTCTGATGGTAGTTGTCCGTGTTTTTTCCAATCAACACCAGGTGAATGCCGGAACCCTAATAAACGGGCCACGGACCGTGCGCAATCATTCCTTCTTCTTCTTCTTGCACTTGCACTTACATGTTCTACACTACCGCACATGTCGGGAGACAGGGAGGAGATTATAGCTTGCCCCGGCTGATGCAGTGCCCCGTAATTGGAGATACCTGGTCGACCACTTTTGAGCCACTACTATATTTTGACTACTTTCGTAAATTAATGTAACCAATATTACGTGTGAACATTCGTTTGAGCAAAAACTATTGTACAATTTCTGTCTGAAAGGAAAACATAATCTTTCTACTAATAACAGAAATAATGATTAGTCTTCATTTTATGATTTATTTAATGCCAATTTGCGTATTCTTGTCTGAGCGTACCCTTCAATTTAAACTATTCGCCTTTTTGGTTTCATTCTATAACTTTGCCAGAAGCTACGTTTCACACTCGTGTATGATTTTGTTAAGACTTCAATTATTCCGTTTTTTCATCATTAAAACTAGTAGCAAGAATCCATTTATTCATTTACCGGGGGTTAGGGATTTATTAACTATTAAGGCTGTTGATGTCATGAGTTATGGTCTAACAAGTAGATGACAGGGAAACTGACGACGGAAAAATGGTGGAATGAGAGGCAGATCGAATCCCGAGAATGCCCTTTGTCCACCACAAATTCTACATCGATCGAACCCGGCTCCCAGTGATGGAAGGCTTATGTGGGAGCTATTAGGATGGAATCTCCCCACCCTGCCCCAATGCCTTTTCCGATACAAATCGCTGTAGGGACCACTTGATACTCACTGATGTGCATATTGTACGGATATGCGTAACATACGTGAGTGACACAGAATCTTTACAAACTTAATCTACCACAGTGCTGTTTTTAATGTACAAAAATTGATAATTATTCTGTGTAATAATTTTTTTACTTTTTCTTTTCTTTTCGCGTTTGCCTCAAATTTAGGGAATTTTTAATTTTTTTCTAAAAAATTGCTTAATTTTTTCAATTTTCAATTTTTCATTTTCAATTGCTCCAATTTTTTCTTTAAAAAAATTCTCCTTCTGTGTACCAATGTACAACAAAGCGGCGTTACTGCCATTTTGGCGAACTTTTCAAAACTGCAAAATTGAAGTTAGAGATTTTTACCTTAAACAAAAACTTTCCTAAAAATCGAATCTTTAAAAAAGGCTACACACAAGTTTTTAAAAAAGAGCAGTTTTCGAGTAATTTGTGCTTGAAATTAATGGAATTAATATAAAAAACTCAAAAATTGGTCAAACGTTTTTCTTTAAGTTTTTTTCCCTGTGATAGAACAAGAAACGTTTAAAAGAATGGTGTATAAACCCTTTTCCATGAACTATCTGAATTTGCTAAATTTGCATGTTGGAAATAATGGGAGAGATAATTAGATTTTTAAACTAAGCCCAAACCGTCAAAGCGTGCGTGGAATAGAGGTAAAGCGCGCGGCGAGTTAACGCGATAGACCTGAGTTCGAGCCAAGACGTAGAAAACACATTGTTGTTTGGAAACACTTTTGCAGGTTAAAAATGTTGTAGTATAATATAGGGAAGGATGACGTAACAAATAATGGGAGAAAGTGTGTGCAGTTGTGGCTTTCTAGTTTTATTTAGATGTTTAGACTTTTGTAATCACTATTGCAGGACATGGAGTGGCGCTTTAATATCAATACGCGTTTTTTAATATCAATACAGTTTGAAAAACGTATTTTTGTTGTTTATTGATATTACTTTTTTGTTGGCAGAATATTGAATATTAGTTTTAATTCTAAAATCGTTAAGAATGATGTAGTTATTCCGCAACATTAGACGGTCAGACGTTCAGAAAACCACGCGAAAACAAGTTCATGCATTCCTGTTATCGACAGAGGAGCTTGGCGTGTTTGATAAATTTGAAACATGTTATTTCCGAATATCTCCTCTCCGACTCACTGAAGCCCATAATTTCTCTTCGCAACACGACGACTCGACAGGCGTGGAAAATGCGAAATCTGTCATGGGTGAAATCTCTTTCCCCGAAATCAGGCGTTTCTCAGCAGATCTCTCAATCTCTCTCGGGTTGCGTTCCGGGTCTGCTTCTCCTGCACCCCGACCCCCTTCCTCCGATACACGCCACATCCACTTGCCTGCTTTCTTCGAGGGAGTGGGGGGTGGAGGTGGGAGCCCTTTTTCCGGAGGCTGCACGGCACACCGATGAGTCCACTCACTGTCATATCTCGCTCGGGTTACGTAGCCGTCGCGTTTCGTCGCTCTTTAACAGTTCTATACGTTTTATTACTGAATATTTTTATTACGGTCACTGCAGCGCCTCTGACCGGGAGGTTCTAGGTTCGAGTCCGGACGGCGGCAGCATTTTCGACACTAGCTTTTCAGGTAGGTTGAATTCAGTCGCTGTCTGGAGGAGAATTCTAGCGGCCGGCTGCTATCATCGGTAGTTTCTCGTGGTTTCTCCGATCAACACCAGGCGAATGCTGGAGTAGTACCCTAGCAAACGGGTCACGGACCGCGCGCGATTCTTTCTTCCTCTTCCTTGTCCTATCCTCTCCCCTTACACACAAACACTTACACCAACATGAACTGCACTATCACATATTCCGAGAGATCGGTCGAGATGTTAGTGCTTGTCCCGGCTGGGGCGGTGGCCCGCTGGTGGGAGAGTCCTGGATAGGGGGAAATCCCGCTAGCCGACGGTACGTCGGCGCCGGATCTCGAAAATTAACAACAATCACAATGTCACTTTACAACTACATTCTGATCCCATTATTCCTATTGCAAAGTACCCTGGTTTTTGTCTCGAAATAAGTCGACGTCATCATCGTCAAAATCAACAAGTATCACAGTTTCACTTTACACAATGTCACCGTTCGAACCTTCTGCTGCCGTCAGCAAAATTAAATGGTTAATAAAAATTAAATATATTTTTCCTGAAAATAAGGCATCATGTATACTTTTTATTATATACTAACAGTGTACAAAATACTTATTGCAAGTGATTTGCACTATTCACTGTTTAATTCCTAAATTTATGCTGTGGATGTTGACAAGCGAATTTCAGGATTTGTGTATGATCGAAGCTGAAATCTAAATAAATAAAACAAAGGCTACATCATTTATAACTCAAGGGAAGCAAACCAATTTTAATTATCTCTGATTTGTTGGATTCATCACCCGGAATAGTAGAATACCTATTAAAATATCGGGAAATTTCACGAAAAAGTATGGCGCTTTAGAACAAACCTAAAAATATTTGTCAAATGCAACCCGCAACACTCAGCTTGTGAACCTACATCGTTAAATTTCTCGTAAACCAAGCTTTCTAGGGCAAAAACTAATTTTTTGGTCGTGGGCCTCAAAGAAACGTTTGTCACACCGTAGTCTACAGAATGAGATTTTTTTGAAAGTTCTATTAAATTTTTGCTGGTCTGGCGCTTTTCGAGGTTATCCCACCTCAGCGACGTGCAGAATCTGCAACTAAATGTGAATGTGAGGGACAGAGAGAGGCAGAAACAGAGAGAGAGACACACACATACACAGAGACTGAAACAGGACCAGAGAGACGGAGAGAGAGAGAGAGAGAGAGAGAGAGAGAGAGAGAGAGAGAGAGAGAGAGAGAGAGAGAGAGAGAGAGAGAGAGAGAGAGAGAGAGAGAAAGGGAGACGGAAGGAAGAAGATGGCGATGAAGGGCAGAACTGTCTGTCGGGTTCCCCTAGTTGTGAATAATTTTGCTTATATTGATTAATATTTTGTCCAATAAATCAGAGACAATTACATTGTAAAATTTGAGGTTAAAGGACCAGTTTAAATCGTAATTGTGTATGCTTTGTCAACAATCACCCATAGACACATTGTACTAATATTAGTGATACAAAGAAAAAATAAATGTTAGAGGGTTAATCCCCGTTTACCCGTTTCCTACGTTCTACTCTGCTCTAACGACATTCCTACTGCACTGCCTATTTGCCGTTATTTCAGTCTGAATCAACTGTCCATTGAATCATAAAAAAATCATAAAATGATGAAATGATCACGAATGACCGTAATTCAGATCCACGGTTACCATTTATGATCTGAAGATGACCGTTAGGACAAAACAGTTTCATGTGTCATAGTCATGTATAACAATTAAGTAATAGTACTTTATGTATCTAAATCATGATGTGGTACATTTTAGAGCAAGATAGTTTTATAGCCTAGGTGTAGTGTAGCGAATATTTTCCGAGCTTCAAACAGTCAATTCTTGGTTGAGGTGCAATGTTTCTTATTTAGAATAAATTGCAGTTTACTTTCCAATAATCCAGTCCTCCGTATCGTTATCAAAATGAGCTTCAAATGCAAGAAAGTAGGGCTTGCATCCCTTGGATGGGTTGCCGCAAAAGGTGCAACAGGTGTTCTAGTTTCAAGTATTATTAATACTTGTGTTTTCTTTAATTTTTACGTATCACATGCTTGGTTTTACGGCCGAAATCGAGGAGTTTGCCAGAAAAATTTTAAAAAAACGCTTTTAGCACCTGTAGTAGCGTTAAGGACAGGAGTGTGTAAAATTTTCCGAACCATAACGAAGTGAAGAGGATTTTATTAGTTCAAGGAACATTTTTATTTTGTATATGCTGAAAGAATTGAGCAGCATCATCCACTCCATGGGTCATAAATCTGTATTCTATGAGAGAAACGCTTCTGGGAAGTTCGTCCAAAACCTTTAACGAGACGCGATGATGGAAACACGAAAAATACGCTCTGCGTGTTTTTTCAACCCCCCCACCTCCGCCCGTTGTGCCCGCCGCCCAACGCGTCCCATCTCGCGTGATTGTCACCCGCCCCGGCGACGCCCCCCCCTCCCCCCCCTCCCCCTCGCTGTCCTCCCGCTGTCGACCGCAACCACTTGTCGATTTTTACGGCCGTTACTCACTGCAGCCGTCGATCAGCGGAGGTGTCCACTGGAGATTAGTCGACTGATCGCGTGACGCTCTTTTGCTTTCGACATCATGCCGTGCGATAATAGGTTCAATTGGTAATGTCACTCCGGGCATTAAAAATCTATTACTACGAAAAGTTAATTAATTATACGGTATTTAATTATATGCAGGTATTTGCTGAAAGACCGTACATCCAGGGACATAACAGTGTTAATGTAACTGATATTAAAAATATGAATTCCAGTTTCAAATTTTAAATAATTTCATCCATTCAATCACCTAAAATATAACGTTCCCTAAAATGTATTGATACGCGAAAACTTTAGAATCTGTTTCGAAATTCTGTTTCCGACAAATATTATCTGTATGAACATTTCCAATATTATTTGTGAAATCAACCAGTGTATACCAACGCAGAGTAAACAAAATTACAAAGCAAATAAAACATCACACTGAGTGCTGCGCCGTTACAATAATTATTAGGCGATGAAATGCATAGAGCGTTATCGATTTCATAACGATATTGAAGCATTAGGTTCAGCTCGTCGGTCGAGCGGACGGTTGGGCGACAAAACATAGGATTCGGTGGGCGAGAGAATGGGCGATTGAAAGCGAGAAGATGGGTAATAAGGAAGGCAATGGGATATACGAGAGGATTAGTATGGTGGGGTAAAAGGCGAAGGAACTGCTGGGTGAGTGAGCGAGTAAATGATTGAATAAGTGAGAGAATGAGAAAGTTTGAGAATGAGAAAGTGAGAGAATGAGGAAGTGAGAAAACTGGTGGGATACTTAGGAAACGGCAAGGGAGAAAGTGATGAGTGAGAGGGCGGGCGAAGAAGAGAGCAAGTGAGCATACGAGAAAACGAGAAAGTGATGAGTGAATATGTGTTTGGGGGAGGGGTGAATGAGTGGGTAAGTGGGTATACAAGAGTGCAAGAGAGTGATGACTCAATGGGCGAGTATGTGAGCGACAGAACATACGAGTGAGCGAAAGTGTGACGCCCTGAAAGAAATGACGGCGCAGATGAACAAATAAGCAGCGAGTGGGTAAGTGCGCGAATGGGGGAGCATGCGAGTGAAGAAGGAATCGGGCATGTGGGTGAAGGAGGCGCGCATGTGAGTGACCGAGAGACCGAGGGTGGGTAGACGAACCGCAGGACGGGTGGGCATACACCTCAGGCGCCGTGAGGCGGAATCGATATCGGCAGCCGCCACCGCCACAGCCGCCTCCGCTCCCGCTGACACGTTGTGCGAACACCCGCCACCGCCAGACCCACGCTTCGCTTCGCCACGCCACGACTCGCCACGCCACGACTTGCCACGACACGCCCCGACACGCCACGCCACGACTGGCCACGACACGGCACGACTCGCAACGACACGACTCGACACGACACGAAACGACTCGACACGACACGACTCGGCTCGACTCGACACGACACGACACGACTCGACACGACACGACACGACTCGACACGACACGACTCGCCACGCGATGCCACCAAACGACTCGCCACGATGCGGCACGCCACGACACGACACGCTATGTCACGACTTGCCACGCCACATCTCGCCACGCCACGCCTCGCCACAACAAGACTCGCCACGACACGACTCGCCACGATACGACTCGGTACGACACGCCTGGCCACGACACGACTCGCCACGCCTCGCTACAAAACGACTCGACACGACACGACTGGACACGACTCGACACGACACGACTCGCCACGCCTCACGACACGCCACGGCACGACTCGACATGACTCGCCACCACATGACTTACCACGTCTCACCACGACACAACTCGCCACGACACGACTCGACACGTCTCGCCACGACACGACTCGCCACGACACGACACGACACGACACGACTCGCCGCGACAGAACACGCCACCCTGAGCCCATCTCGCTCTTTTTCTTCCCTTCCTGAATACTTACGCCGTAGCGCGCCGTTTCGTTCCCGGAGCATATTTGAATTATGAATAAAAGATGAAACACGGAAACATCTATGCCTCTGGCGAAATTCGAACCCACGACCCTTCGAACCCGACTGCGAAGGTCTTAGAAATCTCGCCAACCCAAGGAGCCGCGACGTCAGCCAGATCGGAGAATATCATTTTTCGTAAAATACCCTGCTTAGGGTTTAGTCGCTAGCGCTGTTCACGGACGGTCTGACGGGCAGACTTGCCATAAACCAATTTCTCACGGACGTACAAAACGTGTATTTTGACTAACAAAATGTTGGAAGAAGTAATTTCCTACTTACTCAAACAAGATTTATCCACTTTTCCTTATCACGTTTCCACGAACCAAGTTTTTGTATCGCAAAACTGTCGCTTTTTGCTGCAGCATTACATTTTCTCTGTACTTCATAAGTAGTATGCGAGGAAGTAAAGTGTTTTCAAGAGAAAATTAATTTTATATGTGACAGGATATCACTTACAGTTTATTAATATTTGTTGAAAAAACTTAAATTAGGTCATGCAATCCCAATTCCAGTAGAAATAGTTTTGTTTAAAGTCTATATCTGAACATCAAGTATAACTAGGGGACGGTGCGTCCTAAAACCTAAAAATTTGTTTTCGAAATCCTGGGCTTTTTCTGAATACCGCCATTCTACAAAAAGTATGGAGCATTCAATTTCTCTAATTCCATTAGAAGACGTTTCGTTAGCATTATTTTGCCTTCACGGAGTTCTTCGGGGTGGGGAGGGAGTTCCACTTTCCACGGCTAGAGTTCTTGCTTTATGTCGCTGGTGTGCTCGTCACAAATATAGTGAAGGGTGTGATATTTTCGATATTCAAATACGAAAAGTCTATATCTTAACATCAAGTATAACTAAGGGACGGTGCGTCCTAAAACCTAAAAACTTTATTTTCTAAATTCTGGGCTTATTCTGAATACCGCCATTCCACAAAAAGTATGGAGCATTCAATTTCTCTAATTCCATTAGAAGACGTTTCGTTAGCATTATTTTGCCTTCACGGAGTTCTTCGGGGTGGGGAGGGAGTTCCACTTTCCACGGCTAGAGTTCTTGCTTTATGTCGCTGGGATGCTCGTCACAAATATAGTGAAGGGTGTGATATTTTCGATATTCAAATACGAAAAGTCTATTTCTTAACTAAGGGACGGTGCGTCCTAAAACCTAAAAACTTTATTTTCTAAATTCTGGGCTTTTTCTGAATACCGCCATTCCACAAAAAGTATGGAGCGTACAATTTCTCTAATTCCATTAGAAGACGTTTCATTATTTTCCCTTCACGAGGTTGTTGGGGGTTCCACTTTCCACGGCTAGTGTTCTAGATTTATGTCGCTGGTGTGCTCGTCACAAATATAATGAAAGGTGCGATATTTTCGATATTCAAATACGTTTTCTCGAACCCCCAGTTGTGCTTTGTCCAGCATCGTTCCGCCAAGACGCAAGGCTTTCGCAGCTCCTTTCGTCCGACGCAGGGCTTTCCACCGGACTAGAGCGGCTTTCGCACAAAGGGCTCAAATTACTCTTCCCTAAGATCTCATACGAATATACGAGGTCTTTGCAGCTCTTTTTGTGGACGCTGATCCCTTTTCCGGTGGTCTATGTTGGGAGAGAAAGGAATGCAGGGAGTCCCACCGTTTCCTTCCTTAAAATCTCTTTAAGGTGGAAAAAATTAAAGCAGCGAGCTCCCACGCAAGGCACTCACGTGCACGTATTCTAGACTTAGAATTTAAATCACGATTCAGTTATTTTCAATTCTGAATCTTCTTGAATTTGTGACAGAGATAGACATACGTTCTCCACAGTTATGTTTTCGTAGTATTTTCTGGCGTGAAATTAAACTACAGAGAACTGATATCGTCAAAACAATACTATTTTGGTTTTCTATAAAACATAATGTTATCATCATGATAAAATTCAGTGGGTAATTTAAAGACCTGGCGGTAATTTTATGATCACTCTGAAAACTTTTTAAAGTATTAGACTTCTTGCCTATGAATGAATTACTTTCAACTTCCTCTCGGAATTAAGATGGCGACAAGATAATGGGGAAAACGCTATAATGAGAGCTCGTATCATCTGACATCGGATGTATAAACAATGACATGAAAACTGTACAGATGGAGTAGAACAAGCTAAGGAAATATAGTTTTGGGGCAGGCTAAGTACAAGATCGACACAAGTGAAACTGAGGTAGATATTTACTGAATGTTTTATTAGAGTCTCGAGCCACACGGCGCTAAGACAGAGGCTATTAGAAATAAGGGGAAAAGCAAAGACTGGGAAGTTTAGAACTGAGATTGCGCATAAAAATTGGGTGGATAAAATCAATAAAGTGACTAACAAGGAGGTTCTTAAGAAGATAAGGACAAAAGCGTTCATGTAATCCACATTGTATTAAGTGAAAATTGAAGGAAAAAGATTATTATTTGAATACTGGTAACCTGCGGACTCATTGCGCTTATATTTGTATTTTTATGTACATAATTAATTGAAAAATATTGTTCTCTGAAAAGGATATTTTGTTTTCAGGCAATGCCAATGAATCACTTTTTCAAAGAAATTTCACTGCACATATTAGTTGAATGCGCTTAACTGTAAACGAATTTTCTTGAGAATTGTGGCCAGTAGTTGTTACTTTCGATCGTGAAATACTTTTTCCAATTTATTTTAACGCATTCGTCAATACGAATTACTGTCTTAGAACAGAATAGAATAGAATATTTATTTTGCTACTTAGGAATACGTACAATACATCCGGTGGTAGCGTTTTCTAAGGAATTACTAAAAATACACAAAACAAACATCAAACAACATTAAAATATTAACACGTTACCAAATACAATTTTACAAAATTAATCTATTAACCATATTTACTTAGTCTAATTTTAAAATTTTTGACATTCTGAGGGAAAATCTCCAGCACTGCTGCAGGTAGATTGTTCCAATTTTGTATCGTTCTGTTTACAAATGAGAATTTACCTACATCTGTTCTCTGTTTTCTTTGCTGAATTTTGAAACCATGATCCTTCCGCGCGACGTAAGTTGGTTTTGATAGTCTTTCCCATACTTCATCCCACGGACGATCCCCTCTTATTGATTTGAATTAGCTGATACTGTTTCATATATTACAATGATTTTAAAAGATACTGGTGGAAAAGGTACTGCTCCGGCATTCCCCTGGTGTTGATTGGGCAAACCACGGAGAATTGCCGATCAGAGCAGCCGGCCGCTAGCATTCTCCTCCAGACCGCGACTGATATTCACTTAACTATGTAGCTTGTGTTGAAAATCCTGCCGCCGCCATCGGGACTCGAACCTAGGACCTTCCGAGCAGAGGCACTGCAGTGACAGCTGATGCCTTCCATCCCCCAGCCAGCGGCTGAATTCGACCCAGCTGTCTAGCTAGTCGAAAATCCTGCTACCTCTAGAACCTCCCGGTCAGAGGCATTGCAATGTCATCAATTGATACCCTGAGCCTCCTTTGTCGGCGCAGTGATGATGGATCAGGGGAGTGCCGGAACGGTGGCATACTAGAGATGTGGCATGAGGAGAGAGATAATGCAGCAGTGGGATAGTGGCGCGGTGATCATTAATACGCGTCAGCGAATGAGATTGCAGGGGAGTGGTGTGGCAATGGCGGCAGGAGAGGCTGAAGCGGTAGGCTGGGGCGAAGGCGAGGGCAAAGGAATGAGCGAGAGGAACGGAAAGACTGAAAAGGGAATCAGGGGAGCGTAGAGCCAGCCTCATTAATTTAGCAGCAGCTGACCCATGTTAATTGGGGCTGATCGTGTGCCAACAGGCTCACTTAGGTGAAACGCGTGCAAGATGTCGCTTGATTGAAAGGATTTTCAGCAACCGATAGAAGGAAAATAAAGATATTATTTTCTTTTCATATTATGCGCGGGAACTGTTTTTTCACCATTTGGCGCCTTTTTATTGCTTTAGATACTTATTGATTCTTGGATTTGATGTTTACACAGACTGTTGATGTAAAGCATTACTTGCAAGAGCTATTCAACGAAGATTCAGAGCTATGTGATCTTGGGCAAGAGTATCTCCAAGCACTTCATCATGTTTTTCATTTCCTAACACCTAGGTTCCCTGCCTTTTCTTGACTAATGAACCATGGAATTAGGTCAAATTGGTAATTTTAAATAAATAATGGCTTTTATGTAAATTAATCGAGAGAGAAATCCATATGCAATACTTGTACGTTACTTCATAAAACGTTCCTAATGATATTATGAAATTAAAATCTATACACAAGTTTAAATATCAAGTAAAATAGTTTATGCTGCATAAATGTTTATTACAACTAGACACTGTGCTGGCCATCACAAACGAACATATTTTATTTTCACGACGATATAAAAAATTAGTTACAAGTTGTACTGTGTAATTATAAAAGACTATTTTGCTTCTCCTCCATACGTCCGTCACTTACAGGTACTACTTTTCTACGATATATCAATGAATAAACATAAAAACATTTCTGTAAATTATGGGAATGCGCCATACACCAAAACATTTCCTCCCCTTTATGTTATAAAATACATTATTTTTATATTGCAATAGAATATTTTATATTGAAAAAGTTGCTGAAACTGACAACCATTCCCTCTTCCGGAAAGAAGGCTGATTATATTGCTTTCTCCCGTGTGAACAAATATGTTATATGTGTTCTCGTGTGAACAAATGGGGATGCCACTCACTAAAATGATTATTTGCACATTTGTGGCAAAACGTAACGATGTCCGTCAAAATTACTCAACAGCTGCTGATATTTTTGTGAAAATTGTACATAACGTCATTTAAAGATGTAAAATTGCGGTTATGCGTGACGTATTCATCCACCAATCCATATAGACGCACATTCCAATTTGGAGTGCAACAAACTGCGTGTACCCTATCGTCAGCTGCCCCAAACTTAACGGTGTTTGAAACTGACTCCAATCCTGGCGTGTGTACAAAGTTACGACTTAAAGAGTCCTTCAATACGGATTATACAGAAAATTCAATATCAACGTTTTGAGGTGATTCCATAACTCCAATAAATTTCATTAAAAATGTTTGGTTCAATTTAAGCAAGCAGTTGTCAGTTTAACATTGTTTAATTAATACAATCAATGTGTTAAGATTAGCGTGTAGCTGTGGATATTCTCATAATTTCAACCAATAATTAGAATAACCTACACTATGATTAAATTTCCGTGAACAAAAGAACTTGAGAGAATAAAGCTACGGTTAATATTGGTGTTTATTTCTCAAAATAATTAAAACGCTATATACTTATTACACTTTAATTCTAGATGTTATAGATGTTTGAATTTTATTAACATCGAGTAATAATCCTGAGGTTATTTTCCAATTACATAATTTTGCTTGCAAAAATGAGTCACTATAGATTTGGCGACAAATTCTTTATCGTCTTTCTATCTTACATCAATTTTTTGAAAGGCCCTCCGGATACATTGAAACATCACGGAAGAAGATTTAAACGTTAATTTATGATCCATTCAAAACTTTTCAAAAGACTTTGTCTTTTATATCCACAACAATATATTTTGTAAGAGCTCGTGAAGTCACTACTTTGAACAAGAAACTTCATTAACGTAAGGATTAACTCTTAATTAAAAAGAATATGAAGTTCGTAATAATTGCAAGCTTCAATTTGTTCTGCTAACAAATTAACCACGGCAACGTCTTAATGGACTTTTTGAATAATGAATCAATCCGCCCATTCCTTCATGTCGGTAAGTTGCGCGTCTAGGTTTCTCAGATTTTCAATCACGAAGTATTCTATCACTGGATTAAAGAAATCTTTACACCGCAAATATTTTGAGAACTATGTAGGGAGCATTTTAATTCCATTCGAATTTCAAATAATATAACTAAAGAAGAGAAAAGTTCGTCTCGTGTGCTTATTTAACACATTCAGAGAAATACATTTGAACTTAAAAATTTTACAATTATATTACACATTTTTGCAAAATGAACATAATTTTAAAAAAATAGAGGCATCGTATGAAATATTATCAAAAACATTTTTCCATTTTCCTGATTTTCTTGATTTTTAAGACATTTGTTGCCTACCCCCTCATTCCCAACGTCCCTTCGGACCCCGCGTCTGGTCCTTATCATACCCAATGACATTAGCCCCAATACCCACATTCATTCCCAGATTTATTGCCTTCCCACAACCGGTTCTGACGTGTTATGTTATAAACTATTTATGGGCGCTCTTAGCTGAAAAGAGACCTGAGAAATCTCATTCAAATGTGGAAATAATTTCTGGTTTGCCTTCAATCACAGTCTGGAGGACAATTTTATCAACTGGCTGCTCTGATTAGCAGGTATGGGGAATGATGTGGTAACACCGCTGTCGCTGTCACGCGCGATTTAGCGCTCCGTCGCCCAGTCTTCCGATTTAGCGCTCCATCGCCCAGTCTTCCGATTTAGTGCTCCGTCGCCCAGTCTTCCGATTTAGTGCTCCGTCGCCCAGTCTTCCGATTTAGCGCTCTGTCACCCAGTCTTACGATTTAGCGCTCTGTCGCCCAGTCTTACGATTTAGCGCTCCGTCACCCAGTCTTCCGATTTAGAGCTCCGTCGCCCAGTCTTCCGATTTAGCGCTCCGTCGCCCAGTCTTCCGATTTAGCGCTCCATCGCCCAGTCTTCCGATTTAGTGCTCCGTCGCCCAGTCTTCCGATTTAGTGCTCCGTCGCCCAGTCTTCCGATTTAGCGCTCTGTCACCCAGTCTTACGATTTAGCGCTCTGTCGCCCAGTCTTACGATTTAGCGCTCCGTCACCCAGTCTTCCGATTTAGAGCTCCGTCGCCCAGTCTTCCGATTTAGCGCTCCGTCGCCCAGTCTTCCGATTTAGCGCTCCGTCGCCCAGTCTTCCGATTTAGCGCTCCGTCGCCCAGTCTTCCGATTTAGCGCTCCGTCGCCCAGTCTTCCGATTTAGCGCTCCGTCGCCCAGTCTTCCGATTTAGCGCTCTCGCCCAGTCTTCCGATTTAGCGCTCCATCGCCCAGTCTTCCGATTTAGCGCTCTGTCGCCCAGTCTTCCGATTTAGAGCTCCGTCGCCCAGTCTTCCGATTTAGCGCTCCGTCGCCCAGTCTTCCGATTTAGCGCTCCGTCGCCCAGTCTTCCGATTTAGCGCTCCGTCGCCCAGTCTTCCGATTTAGCGCTCCGTCGCCCAGTCTTCCGATTTAGCGCTCCATCGCCCAGTCTTCCGATTTAGCGCTCTGTCGCCCAGTCTTCCGATTTAGAGCTCCGTCGCCCAGTCTTCCGATTTAGCGCTCCGTCGCCCAGTCTTCCGATTTAGCGCTCTGTCGCCCAGTCTTACGATTTAGCGCTCTGTCGCCCAGTCTTACGATTTAGCGCTCCGTCACCCAGTCTTCCGATTTAGAGCTCCGTCGCCCAGTCTTCCGATTTAGCGCTCCGTCGCCCAGTCTTCCGATTTAGCGCTCCGTCGCCCAGTCTTTCGCCTCCTCGCCCCACGCCGCACTTCACTTCTTCCTGAGATATCCCGCCTCCCTCCGGCACTTGTCTAATTCGTACGGCGCTTTGTCAGGCAGTCGGAAGCTTATCGCCGTTGTCCAAAACAACTCGAATTTCCCTTTTTCGTTGCTGCTTCCCCACTACATCTAACTCTTCCCCGCTCTATTCCGCGCACTCACTCTGCATCAGATGCTTCTTTCACCTCACCTCACCCGCTCATTTGATCCGTGATCCTGTCTTTAGCTACTATGCCCCACACCACTCATCAGTTTGCCCTCCCCTTCCAGCACTTGTCTCAATCGTCCCGCGTTTAGCCGGTCAATCAGGCGCTTTTATCCGTTGTGCTAATCTTTCCTCCTTTACAACTCAATCTCCCCTGTACCTTGCTGCTTTTCCAACACATCCACCACTTCCCCGCCCCATTCCGCACACTCCCACTGCATAAGATGCTTCTTTCACCTCGCATCGCCCGTTTATTTGCCTTCCCACCCGATGCGGCGCTCCGTTGCTCAGCTTTTCGCCTCTTCGTCCAACACCGCGCTTCCATTCGCCCTGAGTTTTTGCCGCCCCACCAGCACTTGTCTAATTTGTTCCGCACTTCGACGGTAAATCGTTTCTCCGTTGTGAAACTTCCCCATTATAGCCGAAGCTACTTGCACCCACCCGGCCCCATCGATTCCCCCCACATCCAGCCCTTCCCCGCTCCATTCCGCGCATCACCGCCGAGCGAGACACACATCCACCCCATGCATCGCCGTCCGATCCATCGGATCCGGCGTTGTCTGACAAATCCGGAGCTTCTCTGCTCCGCCGTTCCCCACACTGCAATTTACCGGTTTATTCGACCGGGAGAGGTGACTCAGGGCATCAGCTGTTGTTACTGCCATCCTTCTAAGCGGGAGGTTCTAGGTTCGTCCTGATGAAGGCAGGATTTTCAACGCTAGCCAGATAGCTGGGTCGAATTCTACCTGGAGGAGAATTCTAGCGGCGGACTGGTCCGATCTAATTTTTCGTGTTTTTTTCGATTAGCACGAGGCGAATGCGGGAGCAGTACCCAAAAACCGGGTCACAGACCGCACGCAATATTTGCTTTTTCTTCCTTGACCTCTCCTTACTTACATTTACACTTACGTGCGCTTCAATACCACACGTGCCGAGAGACTGGTCGGGGACTTAGAGCTTGTCCAGGCTGGGGCGGTGCCTCGCTGATGGGAGATACCTGGTTGGGGAAAGCCCCGCTAGTCGACGGTAGTCCGGCACCGGGTCTCACCATGCAACGGGGAAAGATCACCGCCACATCTCGATAAAAACATGTACTACACTTACGGGACGGATGACCTCGTTAGTTGGAATCACTATCAATCATCCCTCCCAACCCTTCCAGGATTCCCTGATCCGTCAAACGCTTCCCCTCCCTGAGCCGCGCTTTTCTACACGAACTCAACGTTTCCCAGCCTCTCCAACATTTCAAGTGCTTTCCCTCTCTCTCTTCAGAGCTTTCCCTCTCTCCAGAGCTTTCCCGATTCGCCGTGCACCTCGCCAGTCGGATACACATTCACTGTTTGTCGGTTCTTTAGCTCCTTGGCTGTGCCTAATACGCGGCGTCTCCCGGACTGCCAAGTAGCTAGTTAGTCCGGCCACGGAAGCCTACGCTCTCACGACTCGGTTCTGCTTCATGCTTGCACGGTCGTTCAAGTGCCATTTCTACCGCCTACTCCATCCACGGCTTCTCAGTTCTGTAGGTCCTTGGCTGTGACAAGTACGCGGCGTCTCCCGGACTGTCAAGTAGCTTGTGACTCCGGCCGCGGAATCCTGCGCTCTCACTTCTCGGTTCTGCTTCATGCTTGCTCGGTCGTTCAAGTGCCGTTCCTACCGCCTACTCCATCCACGGTTTCTCGGTTCGGAAGGTCCTTGGCTCTGCCTAGTACGCGGCGTGTCCTTGGCTACCAAGTAGCTACTGACTCCGATCGCAGAAGCCTACGCTATCACATCTCGGTTCTGCTGCACTCTTGCACAGTCGTTCAAGTGCCGTTCCTACTGAAAAAGTTACGTCCGATCTACACGCCATGTGAGTCATACCTGAGGGTCGTCTTATGTCAGTCTGTTTGGAACTCCGTTAGTAAATTTTACGTAAGATGTTCTCATACGGTGATTATGTATGCGTGTAAGCTTTTACGCTGCGGGTCAGTACACTTGAAATTGAATGCCTCACAGTGAGCATTACTTATGCCAAGTATTTATTTAACTTGTGCATGATCGCGTAATTTGTAAGGGAATCTTTCGTCCGCGGAAGTGAGTTCGAGAAATTCGTGTTCCGCAAGTTCCAGTCACAGTAAACAGTTTATTGTAGTTGTAATCTAATCATCAAACGACTGTACATTGCATATCCGTGCCTGTTTCTTTTTAAAGTGGACAGAAATAAATACACTATGCTAATAAGTGCCTTCATCTTATGAACAATTGCCGGAATAGGCTAAATCAGTCTAATCCATGCTGCTGGTGCTGATAATCTTATAAACAACTACGAGGAACCCTGCTCCCGCATTCCATCAACAACTGAACTATCTTAGGGCTTCGGACTGCACGATAACCAGAAATCCATACAGTCCACCCAATCTCCTCAAAAGTGCCTAGCGCTCTGAACATCTACCTTATTTCGTACATCCTCGCTCCCTTTGCACGCATTCTCGCCCTGGCAAGGGCTTTTCTTTCATTAGGTAGTTCCATAAGTTTCCGGCCTCGCCAAGATAACGCTCATTTAGTGGAAAACCTTCTGAGCAGTTCATGGTCTTATCTTTAATTGTTGTAATGATATAAGTTTGCAACCGACCTCTCACTCAATTTTGTGGAGAAAGATACTTGAGTTTGAGTGTAGTGCGTGGAGGATTGTGGTGTTTAGCTTCTTCACGACAACACCCAGTGCTTACTCCTCAGATTGCTAGGAATGCCGTGAAGAACGATTGCTTTCAGGAGTTGGATCATTCATACTATAGTCCAGATTGAGCACTCTGCGACGCCTACCATTTATCAAAACTGAATCAAAAAACCTTCGGAGTAGAGGAGTTTTAGACAGAAGTGAGATAAAAGAAGTAGTTTTTGACCATTTTGCGAAAACAATTCCGAATGTTTTTGCCTAGAAATGTTAATACAGAGATGTTGAAGTGGGTTAGAGTAAATGATGATTAAGTTGAAATGTTACATATATTTTTTTACTTTCTTGTATACATACGTATATACGGAGTAGTATAGAGAAAGTTATGTAATGCTGCGGAAAATAGATTTCGAGATTTCAACGGAAATACGCGTTTTGAGGTTCCCTGATACCGAAAAACTATTATTTTTTCAAAACGTCTGTCTATCCGTCTGTGAACACTACTAGCGCCTAAACCATCCGTACTATCTTTTCCAAATTGAAGGAACCCCTGTCCGTCTGGCTCTAATTGAAGATTTGAAATTTTGAAAATCATTCTTTAAAATTTGGGAGTAATTTACATGAAGCCCCCGAACATTTTGAAAATTTTCTTAAAAATGACTCCAAATTTTTTCTTCATGTTTTTGCAATAGATAGTGCTAATTGTACTGTTTACTATGACGTAAAGTTAATTTTGGTGTATCTTTTTGTTTTTCCAAAAAACAAATGTAATTTTCTTGAAATACTTTTCACGCCGTTAATAAGACATTTTCTTCGATATGTATGTATATTATTACATTTGTGAGTGAATATGCTTGAAATTATTTCAAATTAAGTTTTTCGAATTCTTAATATATTCCTGCGAAAAAGAGCTTCAAATTTTGCCAATATAGTAATGCTTAATCGCCATTTTCTTAAAAACGGCTTCCAATTTTTCAATGAAAAATTTATTTTTAGGACGAAGTTTTACTCTTCTTTAATATTCGTGAAGTAATATTTGGAATGTGCTATTAGGAAAGGAAAAAGTTGAGAAAATGTAAAAAAATGTACTTGGGCGACGATAGAATGGGAGCTGGCCAGAGAATGGAGCAAGACCTTAAATCCAGACCAGACCGACGAAATTGGAAAAAATTGCTGCGAGAAAGTCTGTGACATTCTGTAGCATCTCTAGTTTTCTTTGGATCAAAAATAAAGGTTAGTGAGTGTAGAACCTGATTGAACCACGTATCTCACTTTCTCGTTCCATTTCCCGATTCGTTTGCACCCGCTTTGCAACACGCCTCGTCGCCCCGCCACGCGCTTCCCCGCTCTGAGGCGTGCTTTCCCCCCCCCCCCCCGCGCCCGGCCCCGGCTCTCGCCTCCCCTCCTTTCCCCGATCCTCGCCCACGCCACATCACGGGGTAATCCGCCCAACTTCGGCCGGGAGCGCCCGGGTCGCTCTCAGCTACCTGCCTGCTGGGCTCCAAAGCGTTTCGAGAGTTATCAACGGGGATAATTTCGATAATTACCTTACAGGCAGACCTGGGGAGCTGCGATCGTCGAGCCGGGAGCACCCTAACTGCTTGGGCTCGGAGAGCTGTGAGGCTGAGTTGTGGGTGCCTGAGCTTGCCTCTTCGTCTTTCATATGCTCCCTTTCAATTCCCATTGTTCTATTCTGCGGTGTTGTTGTAACTGACGATCACGGTTCTAGGTGGCGGTTTTTCACAAACACCCACAAGCTCCCGCCATTTATGATTGGGAAAACAGATGTCTACCGGCTGTTTATCAGATGTCTACCGGCTGCACACAACCTGTTGGACCAATCAGGTCTCTCTTATCAGATTCCGAGCGCATCAACTACTATGATTATTATTCCCGTACGTGTAGTGCGTGTTTTTTCTCGGGAGGTGGTGGTGATCTTCCCCCGCTGTATGGTGAGATCTGGCGCCGACCTCCTGTTGGCTAGCGGGGGTCCCCAACCAGGTATCTCCCACTAGCGGAGCACCACACCAGCCAGGACAAGGTCTAAGCTCCGAACCGTTCTCCCGGCAGTGTGGTAGAGTAGTGCATGTTGTGTAAATGTGTGTAAGGATAGGAGAAGGAGGAGGTAGGAAAGATCACGCGCGCGCGGTTCCTGGCCCGTTTATTAGGGAACTGCTCCGGCATTCGCCTGGTGTTGATCGGAGAAACCACGGAAAACTGACGATCAGAGCAGTCGGCCGCTAGCATTCTCTTGCAGACGGCGGCTGAATTCGATCTAGCTATCTAACTAGTGTCGAAAATCCTGCCACTGTCAGGACGAGAATCCTAGGACCTTCCGGACAGAAGGATTACAGTGACATGAAATTGATACCCTAAGCCGGTGATAATTTATTAGATGTAACATCGTGTATTATTATATGCATTAGGAATGTTCAAAAGACTGAAAGTTCTATTCTTGGCGCTGCAATGTTTACACGTTTTTTGAAACTTTAAAATAAAAAAAATACAACTTAGAACCGTAAACTGTAGAACGAATCAAATTCAATTTCCAAAGTCACACTTTTATATCATTTACTTTACATAGAAATTTATTAGTTTTTACTGAAAATTAATTAAATTTTTTTGTTTAAAAAACACTTGAATGTCATAAGAAATTAGTGAATAGCTTTAATGATTTTAATATGAGATTTATTTTAAGTTTAAAAAGATGCAGTGATGTTTTACTGTGAATATCAGTATTTTATATGTTTTGTCTAATATGAGTGTTTTATGTCGAAATATATTTTTGAAGACAGCCCTTTAGAAAAATAATCTTTGAGAAAGTTGAAACGCCTGGCGTGTAGGCAACACTCATACTCTCCTGTACGGCAAATTGCTTACCCTCGCGCCTTTGCAGTGATCGTGAATTCTTGCCTCTCGTCCATAGGGTTGGCATTTGGCAAAGGTGTGACAGACAATCGTATATGAAGAGACATTTAGTTAATTAACTAATTTAACTATGTTATTCCTTTTTGACTCGTGAACATGTAGGAACTGGCTCTTAAGACCGACGAGTAGAATGGGAATAAATTCCGAGTGAGAGAATCCTTTTTAACCAAAGAGTGCTATGGAACACTTCATTCGCTAATGCACTATTTCATCAATTTTTAAATAGAACTTTGTGAAAAGAATTTAGATATTGAAAACTTTCATTAGTTATAACATGTAGAAAACAAGCAAATGATTTGGTAGTACCCCCTTGAGAACATAATTTATTTTGATAATCGCAGGGAGTAAGGTATTGTTTGTTTGAAATGATTGGAAAAGTCAGAATAGTTTGCCAAAATGTGAAACCTACGAAATAAAGGGGGAAATACGAAAACCAGTTCACCAATTTGTAAATTGAAGGGAACACTGTAATTATGAACCAATAATTCCAAGCTAACCAATACATCAAAAATTGTTTTAAAATTGTTATTTCAAAATACGTACGAATGAATAATTAGATAATTCCATTCTTAAGAATACTTCAAACACAGTTAATATATATGGGTAATTCGACAAATTCAGTTCTCGGAGTCATAATGAATTTAGGTATTATTGAAAGACTACGTTTTCTTCCTTCCATAAAAAATGTATATTTTTTTTACTTTTAACGCGAACAATTTTGAATTCAACAAATTTTATGTAATTGAATTCAATTTTTTGACAACTAGAAAAAGTAGGTAATGCGTACGTTTTACAATAAACCAGTGGGTTATAGCTCAACATAACGAAGTTAACAAGAACTAGAGAAAGAAAAATTTCATTTAATCTAAAATACAGTAATACTGTAAGTAAATGTTATCTACTAAACCTGTGTAATATACTATTACGACACTGGTTAAAATTTGGTTACATACGATACGTTACAGTATCCGAATGATATTCACAAAATATCGTTTAAAGTACAAGAACAGAAGTAGCTTACTGTGTTATATGAATATCATATTTTCCTCAATTTGTATTTGTAATATGTTTACAATAGTTCGCATAATGAAAAAGCAACCTTCAAGGCCATTTGGCTCCCCGTCGTGTGGCGTTGCAGCGTGAGGGGCCCGCAGGACAGCGGTCGCTCCCGATGACAGACACGGGGCTGGGTCGACAACCATATCGACCTTCTGCGCAGGCGCACATCGGGTTGCGCATACGCGGATGCTCGAAAGTGGTACAGAGCGGTCGAGATTTGCTGTCGATTGCTATTCTGTACGCAGTTCCTTTAATCCCTACTAGTGAGAACCCGTCAAAATTTGACGGTGAGATCTGAGATAAATGTAAAATACTGTGCCCAGACTAATGTTCACAATATGTTGCGTTGTTTGGATCTTCAGGGTATAACGAAGATATTTTGTGATGTAGAGTTTCCAAAATTTTGAACATGTTTCCCCCCACGACCAGGTGGCAATGCGACATCGGCACCAAATGACACAAAAGAAAGAGCACTATTATTCTGACGAATATTATTTCTAAAGTTTTTGGATGTGTCATCATTTATAAACAACTTTGATTTCTTCTGGCATATTGTTCGAAGGTAAACTTATTTTCCCATTTAAGCAACACAAAGTAAACTTGTTTGCAGAATTTCTCTCACATGGTAAGTGCAAAGCAGAACAAAACTGGCATTTCATAGACAACGACCCCACAGAGAACGAAATGACCTCACTAACACGACTTCTACGCTGACTTTCTCTTTCCCTGCGTCCACTTGATGTACGTTTACGTCTTTTGGGGCGCGTGGGCAACGATTGACATAACCTGTGTACAACTTCACTACTTAAGTACAACCGAGCAAAACCCACTGTCCGAATGTTCTCTACAAAATAACCACAAAAGCAAATACATGCCAACTATCAACGCCACAATGCAATTATTACACTGAAACAAAACCTTGACGAATTGTAAATAAATCTCAACAATCAAAACAAAACATCAAGCAGCGCCATCATGAAGCAGATTTGGAAGAAAACAATTGACTATTGATAAGCGTACTATTAAAGAATGATTTAATTAATTAATTTACACCGTAAATGTTGGTGAATCAACACTAACAGTATCTGATAACACATCTAGAGACCATGTTCTTTCATTTAAAGGAAAAAATACTACAATCGGTTCAGTAGAAGCTCTAAACGAAGCCATGGCAGGATACCTTATTTTTTTAAATATATAGATTGTTGCCGTCCGCATGAGTTTAGAGATGTGTCTCGTGAAGTGGCGCCGAAGGGTAAGAGAAGATCAATAAACGCACAAGGAGGCGTTTGAAAGAAGGAAGCATTGCAGAAGGAAGACAATTGCAGGCAATGCGTGCGTAATGAAAATATTTTTTTAAATTTTTTTTTTATTTTTTTTTTATTTTCACTTCTGCATAATTTACAATCTGTTCTTGTTGGAACAATAAGTAAATGGTATCTAATAAATACATTAATGACGTGAGTTATGGTGACAATGAAATTTTCAATTAAGAAATCGGTATGGCAGATCTAAAATATTCTCTCGTTTTAATCTATATACATGTTCACTGTTGTCTAGCAGGTTCGTTGAAAGATGATTTGGATGCTCGTACAACCTCTTCTGGTAAGCTTGACTCTTCGTGGTGATAATTTCTTCTAGCGGGATGATGTCAAGGTCTCTGTATATCATATTGTTTGTCACGTACCACGGTGCGTTGCATAGTTTTCTTAATGTTTTAGCTTCGAATCGTCTTAGAATTTCCAGGTTCGACCTACTTGAGGAGCCCCACAATTCAATACCATAGGTCCATGTTGGTTTGATTACAGCCTTGTAGATCTGAACCTTGTTATACAAGGACAGCTTTGAATGTCTGTTTATTAGCCATTCCAGTTTGAGGATTTTAAGTTCTGCTTCCTTTCGCTTGGTTTTGATATGGGTTTTCCAGGTCAGGCGTTTATCCAAGTGCAGTCCAAGGTATTTGACTGTATCAGCTTCGTGGAGTTCTGTGTTGTTTAGTTTTACTTTTGGGCAGTTTTCTTTTCTTAGTGAAAAAGTTACGTGTTTTGATTTTGTTTCGTTAACTGTGACTCGCCAACGATGACTCCAATCTTCGATTTTGTTAAGATGTTCTTGAAGATGTTGTGATGCACAGGAAGGATCTTTATTTGCAGAGAGAATAGCAGTGTCGTCTGCAAAGGTGGCTATTGTAGTTCTTTCTGTAATTGGTAAGTCTGAAGTTGATAAAAGATATAATAATGGTCCAAGAATACTTCCTTGTGGCACCCCTGCAGAAATAGGTTGGAATTCTGATAGAGCGTCCTGGTATTTCACTTGAAATTGGCGTTCGCAAAGGTACGATTTGAAAAGTAAATAGTAGGAGTGTGGGAGAAGGCGTTTTATTTTAAATAAAATTCCTTCATGCCATACCTTGTCAAATGCTTGTTGAATGTCTAGAAATGCTGCAGAACAATACATCTTTTTTTCCAAGCTTTGAGAAACTGTGTTTACAATACGATGAGTCTGCTCTATTGTTGAGTGCCCTTCTCGAAAGCCGTATTGAAAGTCAGGAATCACATCTTTAATTATTGGCTTGAGACGTTGTAAGAGAAGTTTCTCAAAAACTTTTGATAGGACAGGTAGCAGACTAATCGGTCGGTACGACGTTACTTCCGTGGCAGTCTTTCCTGGTTTCAAGATCGCTATTATTTGTGCATATTTCCATTGACAAGGATAATGACTACTTCGAAGTATTGCGTTGAATATACTTGTTACGAATGCATATCCTTTTCTTGGCATTTCCTGTAAAATCTTACCAGTAATAAGGTCGAACCCTGGACTTTTCGTAGGATGCGTGTGTTTTTTAATTGTTTGTTCGACTTCTCGTGAGTTGAAATGCTTTATGGGCAGTGATAACTGTAGAGGTACATCCAGAAACTCTAGTACTTTATTTTCAATAGTACTTGGGTTTGTTGCAGGTTTGAAAACTGATGCGAAGTGTTTTGCAAAGCATTCGACCTTTTCTTCTGCGCTTCTTGCCCACATGCCATCTTTTCGAATTGGTGCGATGTATTGTTGAGGTCGTTTCAATTTTCTTGTTGCTTTCCAAAGTGAATAATTCGTTTCATCAGTAGGTGATAGAGCTTGAATATAATTAGAAAACGATTTGTTTTCGTATTCCTTAATTTGACGTGTTAATTGTCTGGCTGCGGTGTTATATTTCCTTTTGTCATCTGGTTGACGTGTCATCATGAATATTCGTCGGAGTCGACGTTTTTCTACCAATTTTTGTCTAATTTCTGCGGGATACGTTGGCGATTTATTTATTGTTTCTCTTGGTGTTGCGGCCCAGGCAGCGTCTTGTAATGTGTTTGTTAGGTGCTGTATTGCGTCTTCGATGTTTTCACCTGTTGTTAGCGGTGCATTTGCAGATAGTTTATAGTTCACGTAATCTCGGTACTTGTCCCAGTTTGTCTTATTACTTGATAGTTTCAGAGAATAACTTCTTTCAGTTATATTTGAACTGATGGTCATTTCTACTGGGGTGTGGTCTGAGGAAAGGTCGTAACAAGATTTCACTTCTACGAAGATGCACACCTTTTGCTAAGTAGAAATCCAGGAGGTCAGGAAGCTTGTTGGCGTCGGTGGGCCAGTACGTAGGTTCACCGGTCGATATAGTAGAAACATGGCAATGCATGCGTAATGAAAATATGGATCCAATAGTTTTACACTTCATCGAACACAGTTCAAGATGGCATTTACGATTCTGACCCCACCTCCTGTGACGAGTGAAAAGTGAAATCTCTGTTCATAAGGGTAAATTGCCTTTTCTCGTAATTATTAATTCTGTGTTTATCGTATTTATATATCTATAAATAACTCTTATTGCCTGATAGCATATGTCATTTTATGAACATTATATTTAAAAATATACTAAAAATTGATTTAAAAATATCTATTGTTTAGCATTTAAAATATAGCTTCTATTTCAGATTTTTCTTGTTGGGCCATTTTCCAGCTTCAGGGGATGTCGATTTCGACTATCCGCGCCAGTCCCTCATGGGGACGTGTATTAATTTTTAGACATTTGCGGGTTCCTCGGTCTGTGATCGGCAGAGTCACAAGGCCTTCCACGATAACACACATGCATGAAAGACACGAGACAAGCAATCATGCCCACGGTGGGACACGAACCTGCGACCCTTCTGACCGAGGCGCTGGATGAGCACACGTTCTAGCCACCTCGGACATCCACGTCGGCAAAGCTTTTATTTCAGAATACATACCGAGGACGATTAATTTCTTCTAAAATGCCAAATGCAAAAAATTTAATTCATTTTATTCATATCAGCTCAGCTGCAATCCGGACTAAGGTCAAGTTTTTCCTCATGATGCTTTCGGTGAGAAAAGCGAAGTGTTACTCGATAGTTCACAGTCGTTTTCCTCAAGATAAATTGGACTTCAGCAGCGGAACGTTTTCTACTCTAGAAGGATGCACACGACAATGAAGTGAGCGGGCGAAAAGCACCTGTTGAACGCCTTTGGAACGGAATTTATCACTTTGCTGAGTTAATGAGCTGTGAATATGGAAATGAATTGAACCCGTTTGCCTTCCTGAATTATTAAAACGACAACCAGAATATAGTAACAATGCATTCATAATGTTCTGCAATAAGTTCATTTGATAGCTCTTAATATATTTTCTTTCAATTATTTTCAAAATAAGTACATATAAACTGTATATAATACTGTTCGATAGCAAGATTAGAACATTTTTTTAATTTAATGAATTCTGAAGAAGGTAAAATCTATTATGATACCCTTAGTGGTATTTGGCAAAGATTATCTAACAATTCGTAGATTATATACATCATCAGTAATTTGAAGAGAATGTTATATTATACCAACGCCAATACAAAAACCAGTGATGATAACAACATTAGTATTTGTGGACTGAAGATCAATATTCGTTTTTTTTAGCAAACCGTTAAAGAGCGCTGTTAGTGTTATCTGAAGCTATTAGTTTCCGATACTTGGCGGTAGGAGGCTTGAGAAGCAACGTTGCCTCCCTGTTAACTTTAACCCTAGAAGTATCGGCGGGTTGATTTGATTTTTTTATAAATATTTCTTCATGTATAGAAAATAACAATAAATACTGTAATGACTTCTCACATCTTAAAGAAACCAATTGAATTACCAAACTGAATTACCGATAAAATCAAAGATGTGTAAGGTGGTATGGGATGGTGAAATTCGTAGCTTACTCCTCGCATTCATATTATAATAAACCCTCATTAACACATTCGAAGAGACCGAAATAATGAGAGCTCCTGTTATAAAAATTCGTGTTATCCCGGTATTATATAAGTCCGTATTACCATAATTCCTTTCCGGGTCGAAAGTTTTGTCCGTGTAAGGGCGAAATTCGTGTTAAGCGAGTTCGTGCTAACAAGAGTTTACTGTATATCATAATTCACCAGAAAGTCATATTATCAATTACGAAAGTCAAATGTCTTTCTTATATGACAGTGAAATATTTATATGAATATTAAAGCAATTATAAAAGGAATAAGGTAATTAATATAAATTGCCTTTAATATCTTAGCACGATAAATTAAATTTTACGCATGTACTCCGGTATCTCTAGGGAACAACTAAAATACAATGCCACAGACTGCAACATTACTGCCACTAGAGCCTTTCTTAATTCTTTCTCAGTATTTTTTCTAAAATTACGAAACTGAGTAAATGCAATAAAATTGCATTTACATTTGTATACATCGCGATATTAGCAATTAAAATTTCTGCACGTGCATACACCTTGTCGTTGAATTCATGGTCGTCCTTTCGTCAAGCTTCACAAGCAAACTGCTTCCTACTGAAAGTGTCCTGAAATTTTCTTCTGCGTGATACTTGACGCTTCATGTGATACGTATTGCTCCGTAGAGAGGGAATATTTTAAAATTTCCGCTAATTATCGCCCTAATTATAGAAGAAAAATGCAGTTCATACGTGAAGAAGTATAAGAATAATCTTCACCGGTTTCATGTTTAACAAACAATAGATACAAATGCATAAATTAATTAGTAATAAGTTGGCCAAATAAATATTTTGATTGAGACAGACGTTTTATCCCTTTAAAAAAATCTTGGAAAATTTATTGACATTATTTATGTTAAAACGATCGATTGATGTTTGCCGGAAAAGCATTAAACCACTCTACACACTAATAGTGTTGTAGAGATTCCTTTTGAGATGAGTTCGAATTTCTTTTTTTTTTCACAGAAAAGAGATCAAAATTACTCGTCCTTACGTTTCTCATGCAAATTATTCCACAAATGATCATTGAATTGAGCTTATACTGAACAGTCATTAAGACAATATAAGGATTGCAAGTCTGTATCCAAAATACCAGAGAGCCCTTTCATCTCACACAATTTCTAAGGTGTCCCTAGAGCATAGGTTACCAATCTTTTTCGTTCATTGACCCATTTTAAAAGAATTGTTGGCTTTATCGATCCCCTTTTGTTATTCCCTGTATCAGAGGTAATCATATCGCAAAGATCTTTACATTAAATTCTTAAAGATAATTTCATACACCAATATTTTGGTACATTATTTTCAATAATCTAAGGCGCTTCCGCTTCTCAGAAGCTGAGATTCCAATCTTCTTTGCTGTGCAATCACTACAAAATGTTGAGCGTTTCTTGTACTGATCATAACATTCCTCTAATGTGTATTCCGGAAAGTATTTTCTTATGCAATAGAGTATCGTTGTGAATACATAATTATAATTTGTTGCTCTTTCTAAACATCCTCAGCAGTTACATAGTAAAGTTATCGAATTCCCCGGGGCTCATAAACGTGAAACTAGGAGATTTAAGTATAATTAGTATAACACGGCTAGTGCAAATGAGAAAATAATCATGAAGTGCAATGTGTTTCATTCTCTGCCGATATCTGTCCGCGGAGGTCCTTATTAAGAACCCCTTACTTCCGGGGACTGATGTGGTGCACCGGTTGCACCAGCTTAGCTACGCCCCTGGTTCTAAAGACGAACGATGGATATGAAAGAAGAGGAGCGAATTTGTAACGTGTGGCTATATTTTATTGCTCTGTATCAAAAAACAATCCATTATCACGTTCATATAATATTTTTGTAATCAATGGAAACGATTAAATCCGTCAATCGCCGGTTCCTAATTGTCTACAGATCCCTAATTGACCTTTTGACCACCAGTGACCTCCTTCTAAATTTCATCGACCCCAAGGGGTCGATAGCAACCCCATTGGGAACCTTTGACCTAGAGTTATCGTCCGAAACAAGAGGATGTAAGCTTCGTGTGCTTGTAATGCTCCAAATGGATTGTCTAGCCTCTGAGCAAACTGGCGTGCTCACTCCGGAAGGCACACATGCATTGTATGCTCGGGACAGGATATGAATGCTCTGTGTACATTTGGGTTCTGCAGAATGGAGGCTTAACCTTAATGCTGCATTTATCACCTGGAACATCAGGATCTCGATGGCGGCTATGTAGAAATTCTGATTAATGTTTTATGGTGCATAAACCTTGTGGAATCCTCTGCGGATGCATTTAATATTTTGTGTGTATTGATGAAAATGTGATGTCTTTTATACCTAAGAACTCGTGTAATGAATTGAACAAACATAAGACTAAAAAAACTAGTAAAATAAAAAACAAGACTACTTTTTGTTGTATTCAGGACTGGAGATCAAAACGTGACCTTTAATATATAGTGAATTGTTTAGATTCCCATTTTTTAAGTCGGTAAGTGACACAACAACGCTCGAACTAGCCATAAGGTCATTGTTATCGTGTTTATCCGTTATTTGTGCCATTCCATGAGTGGATATCAACTCTGATTAAGGGGTCTCATTTTATTAGGGGCAAATTTGGAGTATTTTGAATACACCCTCTCTTCCTGTAACGCTCGCTTGAATCACCCTAAATAATTACGTAACTCTTGCGATAAAACCCCCATTTAAAATAAATAAAAATAAATTGTACAACAGTAAAACAATTTCTATTGATTTAATTTGTAATATATCATAACATTTACAATAATTAAACTCAGAATTAGTTAGTCATGCTGACTGTATCCATCAATAATATTATGGACAATTTTTGAGTTAAGAAAAAAGGCATAAGTAAGAAGACTTCTGACAACAAGCTGTTGATTTGCCGTCGTGGATGATGCATAGGTGAGAGTCCACTGGGACAATTTAATTGGAAGCTAAAACACACATATCTGTTTCAGTTCTAAATTATGTTGGAATATTTTATTTTAATCTAATCTAACAGATTCAATAAATATGTTATTGGTGAAAAATATTTTCCTTTATTGTGAAAATTTATTTATCATCACTTTTTAATTATTTATTTTTAAATTTTTCTTATGTTTGTTATAGTATCAAATTGAATAAAAGAAATTATTTTAGAAAATGTCGAAAAAATTAAAAGAAATAAATGTCATCGCTAACATGAAACTAACTTACCACTATGTAACACCACTATGTAACGCAGCGTAACGCTGCCTCAAACCCCCTCCCTCTCTGTTTAGCGTTACGCAACCAATTATTTTTCGCTCTTCCAAACTTCACCGCCCCCAGCCAAGTTTGAACCCACTGATGAAACTCATGTTTTTGAAGTCATTGTTTGACCCTCACACCAATAGGATCGGGTAATAAAAATATTAATGAATACCTCTGCGAATCTCTTGAATTGAAATATTATTCTTATAATTTAATTTCTCGAATACGTAGTAGAGATAAAGTTATGTAATGCAGTGCAAAATCTATTTCAAAATTTCTATCGAAATACATGTTTTGAGGTCCTCTGACACGGAAAAAGTGTTTTTTTTTAAATGACCGTCCGTCTGTCCGTCCATTGACCTCTCTGTCCGACTGATAACAACACTAGCGTCTAAACTATTTTTTCTCAAATTAATAATCCCTGGTGGATATGGCTCTTCTCGAAGCTCTGCAATTTTGAAAAACACTCTAAATTTTGGAGACAATTTACACGAAGCTCTTGTGACATTTTCTAAGTTTTCTTGAAATATCTCGAAATCTTTTGTTTAAATTTATTGTACGAATAGAGTGAAATACACATAAAAAGATGACATAGATTCGATTTTAACTGTAAACTCTAAATTTCGGAAATTATGCAAGTTTGAATTTTTTCGGCGTCTTCTTACAACTACAAGAATCAGTCAAAACCTAATGCCTCTGTTTTTGTACTTATACAAAATGAAACATTTGAATTTGGCACTATTATTCAAACATTTTTCTATATTGCACGGCATTAGGAACTTTCTGCGTCGACATGTGGCCGCACATTACAAAATGACAGACATTGATGTTCGTAAAAGACAGCGTTGTGTAACTGAATTCTTTGAATGCAGAAGGTAGAATGCCTAAAAATATGTACGATGAAGCAATAGTGGATGTCAGCATTGCTAGACAGATGAATTGTGACGCATTATCTCCCTCAGTTTTGCAGGCACCCAACGGTCACTACGAATGATGTCATCGACTTGCTGAATGTTGCGTGGAGTGACTGCAGTCACCGACCTCCCGCTCCGCTGTTCGTCAGCCAATAGTATTTGCCCTTCAGCTTCGTTACAGCGATGAACCCATCGTTATGTTTAATTTTTTAATATTTTGAAAGTAATATTCTGTAAAAATAATGTAATTCTGACACGTTATTTGATATTGCACGCCACCGCCGCATTGAAAATTTCCGTCAGCGGCGCGCAGAATTCACTGCCTTTGCGGCAGGTTTGCTTCTGTTGGTGAACGCGGTTGAGACCGTGTTTGGTGCAATGAGAAGTGTCTGGAAGAGAATCCACTACAATAGAATATTAAGAGTCGGTAAAATCGTAAAATCTCTCAAGTTTCGCAAAAACTATTGTTACGCAGAGGAATTTACTTGTGTATGCGCAAGTTTGTCACGCTTGTTATCACTACAAAGCTGTAGGGTTCCATTTAAAAAATCAAAGTTGATATCACTAGTTTCATTTTGAAATTGTCACCTCATTCACAAAACAAAAATGCATCTGTTTCGTAAATGTCCCAATATTCGGTGTTTTATAACATATCGTAGTCGCGGGGTGAGAGCAGCACTCACTCATTTCGCCGGTCATTATTAACGATTAAACAATTTTCTAGAAGTTCGGATGTCATTGGAAGACAACAGTCGGCCAAGACAGAATCATCGTGCCATCACCATCGTATCATTGCTGCGGAAGACATTCGACTTATGTTCAACATTATTCACGATACCACACACGCCATCTCGACAGAGCATCTGAAGTTCTGGAAAATCTGTGCGCAGTGGATGTTCCACAACCTGACTGAGGAACCGAAGTTGAGCAGATGAATAATGTTGACATTACTTTAGCACCTGGAACGGTATCACATTTGAGAACATCGTTTCCTGTCCCGTCGATTTCGGTCGAACGGCACGTCTGGGTGCAACCATTGCTCCATAGGCATCTCCAACCATTTTTCTCAAAAGGCACATACAGTCGACTCCGGTAATATTGAATTCGTATATGGTGAACCCTGGGTTATAGTTAACTTAAATCACTGGTCCCGTTTCACTTACATTATAAATAAGCATAAGAAGATTCGATTGTAGTGAACACGAACCTCGGCTATAGTTCAAGTAAGAAATAAATCCTGGAAATTAATTGGAGCTTGCTTGTTATTCGGCGAGTAAAAGGGCCTTTGGAGAGTGAGACGGTGTTCAACAGTGTAAGAGACTTCGAAAGGTGTCAAGACAGCATTACGATACTTAGGTACAGAGGACAATGCAGAATCAAGTAAGCAGAGAATACGAACCCTGGAGAAGGATCTAGAGAATTTACTACAGAGAAATGTACCAAGCAAACAGTTCAAAATAATTTACTATGTAACGACAAATTAAGGTATTGAAATTTTCAGTTCGTGCTGTTAATGAATTTTGCTGTATAGCTATATTAATAAAATAAATAATTGTGGAGAAATTCTATCTAATTTTGACACCATCGGATATAGTGAATCTCTTATGTAATGAACCCAACATACTAGTCCCCAGTTCACTATAACCAGAGTCGAGTGTACTATATTTTCTCATAGTGGGATACACTTACAAATAGTAATGGCGATTACTTTTGAAGTAGCCAAAAAGTTTACTTAATTTTTCATCATTTGTCTCGTTTTCATTTGACTAACCCTCATACATTCATTGTCTCCTGTGCGCTTTGTCGCGCTTGTGTGCACGCCCGCTTCCTCTCATGGACGTAATCCACTGATCCCCAGGCAGCTCGCCTCTGGTCTCGGCCGCGCCCGGCCCCTCCCACTCCCCTTCCCGCTCGCCCGTCGTCCTGGCGGCGCGCTTTGTCGCCGCTATCAGTGCGCCTCGGCGTCGCTGGCGGTCTAGCTCATACCTCAGGGCTGCCCAGCGTGCTTCTCGCAAAGCGGGCCTGCGTTAAAACAGCGCTGCTCAGATGCAAGAACCGAGGTCAGCCTGCCCGTGTTGATAAGCTGTGGTCATCCTCGAGCTATTAATAGTTCACTAAACTAGAGCCGATCGCGCCTGAAGTTGACCGCTGTTCGTTTCTTTCGTCTACTTCTCTCACTAACAGTCAGTATAAAAGAGCTACTATCGACACGTAATCTCTTTTTTTTTCTTTTTGTTTCGCGAAATGGATTGTAAGGAGTCGAAGATATAAATAACTAGTGGAGTTAGAGATTGGCGCAGACTTTCTCGTAGTAGTAACATTTCTATTATCTTGCATTATGTCTAGCTTTTTCGTTTCGCCCCACTCTCTTCCCAGTTGCAACAACTGGCGCCGAAAGTTCCTTTTTACACATCGATGTTTCATTCCCTTGATAGGAGAATTGAAGTGTAACTTTAAGCACATTACAGATGAGTAAAATCTGGGCGTATAAGCATACGTTTATTGAACATTTTGGATTCGTTTGTGTCAAAATGTCCTTTCAGTGTTCAGTGCATTTAGAACTTTCTGTACCAAAAGTTTCATCAGTTTTGAAGAAATGCCTTTTGAGCATTTCTAAAATTGCGTATTTTTAAGCAAAATTTCACATAAATCTTCTGAGATTTCGAGAACCTTTATAAGAACTCATTTGCAGCACTTGTTATTGCAAATTCAATAATGTTTAAAAAATGCTCACAATAAGTATTAACGGCGTGAGAGATATTTAAAAAACACATTTATTTAATTTAAAAGGTCAAAAAATACATCAAAATGTCGTTAATGTCATTGTCATTCACTGCTTCGAAACTCAATAAAAAAATTGGTGACGTTTTTTAGTAAATGTTGTTTAAGCCTTTCTGGCAATGCGCAATTTTCAACCCGTTTTCCCTGGAAACGTTCGAGTTTTCGAGAAACGTTGATTGTAATAAGAAAACATAGTTTGGAGCGCCACTTCTTAGATTTCCTTCTTTCAGCAATGCGAACAGTGTCTCCCCCCTCTAACTCACAAGAAACGTCTACACCATTGAACAGCAGATAAGCTTTTGGCCAGGTCATTTCCAGGGGGCGTCACTGGATGAAGAGATGGAGGGAGAAATGTTGGCCGTGATATCGAGATGGTCGTTCTGATGCTCTATACACAGCTAAAATACACACATTTATAATCATGTAAGGTAACTGTTTCAATTGTGTGGCAGTTCATTTACTCATTTACGACTTGCTTCATAATGGATTACTTCATGCACTTTGATTAAGCGATAGTGACCGAAATGACGAGTGATATATAAACGATCTGTATGTAAATTGCTAAACGTCATGAATGTATGATTTTATAAATCAACCTTTGCAATTCTGTTGCAGTTAATTTATACTTCACAACGTAGTTAACGATACTTTATTATGCGATAGGGGACTATGTTCTGCACTTCACGTAGTGACGGGAAGAAAATTTCTCACGCATGTCAAACCGTGTAATATAACAAATGCGAATGAAGTCAGTTCATATTTCACAATATAGTTCGTTGCCAATAGATTTCCATTCTGTCCACTTCATAGATTTTTCACAAAAAAACACATTTCATGTTTTATTGTAACCAATACTCCAATTCCATTGCGTTACAGTAACACTAGATGCGTTCTTCGCATTTGAAGAGATTCAACGAGCATAAAATTACTTTCATAATGTAATACTTTTTTGCTGTACTTTTTACAACAAACAACATCGCAATGAGATTAAAGGTGTGTTACCGTTTCGTACCGCGAGTTTTGTTTTTTACGTTGTTTGTTTGTTTGAAGCTAGGAAAGTTTGTGTGATGACATAATAATTGGTTGTAGAGCTTAGATCCGAATACAATTGGTGGTGATTTGCATATGGTGGTAGAATAATACGACATTGACATGTACTACGTACACTATCACATCAGGATAGCCGGCTAACAAAACAAAATTAAGTGTACAAACTATTTACAAAAAGGGCGTAACCTCTTTTAACACAATTAATTTTACTTTTCACTTACAATAATGTTCATGCGATTAACTATAACATTTGTTCTAAAATTTGAGTATCGAGCACTAGGCACGTGGTGAAGCTTCTGACTCGCAATCGCTTAGGGTACTCCACAAGAGTTACCACGTCATCAAGAACTGTCAACATTCTGATTTTATTCGTTTATCCTAGCCTAGGGCTTGGATTCTTTCTTAAGTAACCCCCAAGTATTTTAATCTTACACCTGCGTGCTCGCAGTACAGCAGGAGTAACCTTCATCATAGAAATGAGACATTTATCGTAAAAAGCCCTTTATCATTTGAACAGTCCTTTATCACAAAAATGGTCCATATGGAATGGAGAAATAGTGAAATGCCGCTGAAGTAAGAAGGGTTCACATCTTTTCCTTCAAGTAGCTGCCGACGTTTTCGGAAGATACCCCCCACTGGAGTTGATTCTCTTTCCTGTATACTTGGTGCAGCAAATCTCTACATGAGCGCGTAGCGCGCTAGCTGGCTTACGGGTTTAAAGGTGCCCGCACCACGGGGTTCATCGAAGACAACATGCCCTTGCCTATGACCTACGGTCAGAGAAAGCTTCGCAGAACCGCCAATTTCTATACACGCCATCGCCCTCGGCCTGGGGATTGGGCACCCCTGGGAAAGCGGCGGGGCCGTGCGTGCTCCCCTCATCCGCCCCCTCCCCTCCCCCGCTACCCAAGTTGTTGCCGCCGCCGCGCATTGAAACGCCCAAGCGGGAAACGCGCGAGGTGTCGCCCCGCACTGTGGTGCCGCTGGCCAAGAGCGGAAGGGAAAATTCCTAGCAGACACGTGTGAGAACTCTATCATGTGGAAACGCACCCAGATCGCACCATTTCTCATCTACGCTGAAGTTAAAGTGAATGCTCTACTAGCAAGTCTGCACGGTGTGTGTGTGTGTGTTGTTGGCGAGGCATAAGTTGTTTCAAGAAGGCATTTTTTAACAAAATTATTGCATATGTGAAAATAGTAAATATTTTTTGTGTACATATTGCAAAGATAGTAATGAGAGATGAAAAAACATGTTTTCTAACAGCAACTTTAACGAGAAATGAGATTCACCAAAGCTAAATTTTTTAATGTCTTGATTATTAAAAATACTATGTTTGCGGACCTTTTACCAATAATGAACAAAAAATTAACCCTTATCTACCGGAATTATTTTGTAACAAATTTTCATTACTCGATTTTATATTTTTTGAAATTAGTAAAAAAGATGCTTCTCAAAATTTTGAAATGCGCATGGCGAAACCTTTTAGGATGAGATGGAAAATAACATGAAGTTCTAATTGCATTTCTGAATTTTTTTAAGGAGAATGTTTGCACTATGTTCACCAACATAGAGCGTGCCCATACGGGCACGCTAGGCAGCTGTGCTTGAAAAACACAAATTTAACATTTTGAAGAATATGAGTGTGGTCTCTGTGTGTTCCCAACCACAGTGCGGTCGAGGCGGACGTTGTCGAGGGGGCGGATACAACGCCACGGCGGAGCTGACTGCATGGGCGGAGTTGATGGACGCAGCGGATGTAATGGCGGTCGGCGACGATGAGGGCGGAGACGGCAACAACGAAGACGACGCCTCGCAACGTTATGGCCAATGGGGCGTGAAAATATCGGGAGGGTTTTGGTTGGTTGGTGATTCCGGGCGCGTGAAGAGCTTAGAACATTAGTCCCGTAAGTGTAGTGCTTGTTTTTCCTCGGGAGATGGCGGATCTCCCCCCTCTGAATGGCGAGATACGGCACCGACCTACTGTCCGCTAGCGGGGTTTCCTCCTAACCAGGACTCTCCCACCAGCGGGGCACCGCCCCATCCGGGACCAGCTCTAAGGAATATGTGTATGTGTAAGGGGAGAGGATAGGCCAAGAAAGAGGAAGGAAAGATCGCGCGCGGTCCGTGTGTTAGGGTAATGCTCCGGCATTCGCCTGGTGTTGATCGGAGAAACCACGGAAAACTACCGATCAGAGCAGCCGGCCGCTCGAATTCTCCTCCAGACTGCGACTGAATCCGACCTAGCCGATAAGCTAGTGTCGAAAATCCTGCCGCCGTGGGATTCGAATCTAGAACCTCCTGGTCAGAGGTGCTGCAGTGACATCAGTTGATGCACTGAGCTACCGCTCCCGGTGGGAGATTTTGGAATATCCACAATAGTGAATGCGGCTTCGGTGATATAACAGCTTCGACTTCGGTAGAGCGGATCACGTACACAATATTAAGACAAGAGTAGCACAATATTAAGACAAGAGAGCGGACGCCGGTAAATTTTCATTTACGATCCGAACTATTAGAGACTTGAACCGTTTGCCAGCGACAATTTTAGAACCCTTTCCTCAAAGCTGGAGCAAGATTAAAAATAAATTCTGTTTCTTGCTAATTATATTTGAGGTCAGTGTATCAGTGTTAAGTTTCTACTGTCAAATTGGCAGTTTTTCCTATTAAGTTGTTTAATTGTTAGTTAATAGCAGTTGTAGTATTGTTATTATTATTGTTATCATTTTATTTACTTTTATGTAGTGCAGTGCGGTGCACTGCAGTACAAATGCAGTGTAATGCAGTGCAATGAAGTGTAGTGCAGCGCAGTGTTGTATTCTGAAGTAGAGGGAAAGCAATGTGGAAGAAATGCGTCACAGTTAAGAGTTGGGCAGTGCAGTAAAGTGAAGTGGAGTAAGGTTTGAGCGGTGATATTATGTGCTATTTATTATTATTTATTGTTTTTTTAAATTATTTTTTTTGTAACTTTTTGTTAGTCAATGTAACCTTAATGCAAGTTAAGTTAAGATATTCTGCCACCACGCCACGACACTTAATTGCTGAATTAATAATAAAATCAAATCCAATCTAATAACGGTTAACGAATGGAGCTGTCGTACCCAAGTGTGCGAGATCAAACCCGATCCAAACCGTGAATTTTAAAAGAGGGACACATTTTTCTTACGTCTTCCTTGGGAGGGGAAGTAAAGCTGCCTGCCCTATGTTGTAGATTTACTGCATGCAAAAGATACTCAATCCTAAAAGAAACCTCTGAGCCAACTTCAAAGCGCCTGTTTCGTCACCCAATATAATACTTCCTTTCTCTGCTAGATGGTGCAAGAAGCGTAGCAAAATTTGCGTGGTCAGACGAAAGAGCGGGCCTGATGGTCTGAGTCACGCCAAGTAAAATAAGGCATGAAATTAAAAATAAAATAAAATAATAATGTATTTAGAACTTTTAATAGTTATTTACCTTACAAGTGTCTAAAAGAATACATTATTGTCAGTTGATTATTGAGAAGAGCGGTAGCATAAGTACATATTACTAACAAGCGCATAATGGTCTTTTAACAACGAAAAAAATTGCTTTTTTAATACGTTTTTATCTTACCTGACCACCTTTTTAACATTGCGACATATTTGATGATTGTAGACCTATGTATCTACAATTAATGATATATTGTCTTGGACAATATGTAATGATTTATCCATTTAATCTACTACTGCAGGAAGCTTCCTAAGCGTTTATAACAAATACCACATTTAATCTACTCAGAACATGTAAGTAAAAGCTTATAAAGGCTATCGGAAAACATAAATAAACAATATTTTACTATTTTGTATTCATTTTTACAGAAATTCAGTGGATGTTCATTTTGCCCTTCTCTTCAAAACCCTGACTCCACGCTACTCCAATCATGTCCACCTGTGCGAAGGTGGACGCCAAAACCAATTTCCACTGCCTCCGTGGAGTGAAGATGCATTTAACGCGCTCCGGGTTCCTGGAATGCGCCGTGGCCCGGGCGCTGCGCGTTGCGAATGCATCAAAGTCCCCATCTCGCGTCCGGAATGGAATTCGCAGCGCGCACGTGTATGTGTGAGTTGTTCGGCATGCGGGCTCTACAATGCCCGTGGTGACGACTGTGCGTGAAGGAGTGGCTGGGAACGAGCTAGACTGCGAGGCACTGTTGCCAGATTGCGGGAAAATTTCTCCGAAAAGAAGTATTTTGCCAGTGGGAAAAAAAAAGGGGTGGAAAAACGCCTAAAAAATGATTGATTACTGATTCCAGGCGCGTCAACTACTGAGGTCATTAGTCCCGTAAGTGTAGTGCATGTTTTTATCGGGAAGTGGAAGTGGTCTTCCCCCACGGGATGGCGAGATCCGGCGCCGACCTCTCGTGTCGACTGGTGGGGTTTCCCCAACTAGGTATCTCCCACTGGCGGGGCATTGCTCCAGCCGGGACAAGATATAAGTCCCCGACCGGTCTCCCTACATGTTAGTGCAAGTGTGTGTGTAAGGGGTGAGGATGGGACAAGGAAGAGGAAGGAACGATTGCGCGCGGTCCGTGGCCCGTTTGTTAGCGTACTGCTTCGGCATTCACCTGGTGTTGATCGGAGAAACCACGGAAAGCTACCGATCAGAGCAGCCGGCCGCTAGATTTCTTCTCCAGGCAGCGACTGAATTCGACCTAGTTCACAAGCTAATGTCGAAAATTCGGCCGCAGACGGCGCGCCGTCGGGAGTCGATTCTAGCACCTCCGGGTCAGAGGCACTGCAGTGACGCCTAAAAAAAATTGGGAAACGTTTGAGTAAATTGTTCTATAAAACTGGCGTTCGGGAGCAACGATCGTTATGGAGACGTCGTGATTCGAGAATGCCATGAAGAATAACTGGAAGATTGCAGGTCATTCCCGGGCGTGGCTAGGGAAATGCGTGATGGGCTTAACTTCTGCGAATTTGTGACACAGCTGCCATGTTCATTAGAAGGCTGACATGATCGCTGAATATCATGGTTTTCTTGTCGGTTCCAGGCGAATATCGGTTGAGCACCCTATAAAAGGAACTCTCACGATCTTTTCTTCCCCATGATCTCCCCACTACCATCCTTGGGATTGTGCGAATGGCAGATACCTCCTTTCTGATGGTGTGTCCCTTTGAACCACGAAACGCTCCTTCTAGTGAGATACAGGGATGTAGCTTTATCTCAGGTCGCCAACGACACACTGTGTGTCTGGTAGAATAAGAGTAATTCAACGTAACATTAAGATTTTTTAAAAGAAGATATAATGTCGAAATATAAGTTCATTAAAAAATTTCGAACAATAATTTTAAAATTACACATGTACAAATTAAAAGTAGATTGCATTGATTAAAATACAAATCATTTTATATTTTTTTTTAACTAACGATAAACGAACTACAATCTTTAGGAGATTATTAATTTAATTACAGGAAAACTAATTCTGAAGTCAGTGCAATCAAAAATCACATCTTGACACTTAAGAAAATGTTACATTTCTTCAAGTGTTTTTATAGTAAATCCTCGCTATGATTCGGGAAATTTCACACAATGCACCTGGCAATATTGCTGCGCCGAGTAACTAAATTGCATCAGCAAGAGCACGGTTGGCGAGTTGGGCGAAGCACCGCTGGAATGAGTGCGACCATTGCCAAAGGAATGCCATCGCCAATTTACACACTAGCAGCAATTGCACAGGCGCGCTGCCGTCCCGGAATTGCCTGAGGCTCTGAGGCCCGGAATTATACGCTCAGGCCCAGGACGCGAAATTTCAGGGAGGCGAAATAAGCGTCAAAATAACTCTAGTACAACTCAACATGCTGCACAATGTAACGAAATGAGCCAACGTCAGTCCCTTACTATCGATTGATTGATTTTTTCGTGTTTCCGGGCAAATCAATTGCTTTGGTCATTAGTCCCGTTAGTGTACTGCATGTTTTTTTGTCGGGAGATGGCGGTGATCTTCCCCCGCTGGATGGCGAGATCCGGCGCCGACCTATCGTCGGCTAGTGGGGTTTCCCTCAAACAGGACTCTCCCACCAGCGGGGCACCACCCCAGCCGGGACAAGTTCTAACCTCCCGACCGGTCTCCCGGAATATGTGGTAGTGCAGTACATGTTACTGTAAGTGTGTGTAAGGGGAGAGGATAGGTCAAGGAAGAGGAAGGACAGAACGCGCGCGTTCAGTGGCCCGTTTGGTAGTGTACTGCTTCGGAATTCGCCTGGTGTTGATCGAAAAAAAAAAACACGGAAAACTACCGATCAGAACAGCCAGCCATTAGAATTCTCCTGCAGACGGTGGCTGAATTCGACCTAGCTGAAATGCTAGTGTCGAAAATCCTGCCGCCGTCAGGACTCGAAACTAAGACCTCCCGGTCAGAGGCGCTGCAGTGACATCAGTTGATGCACTGAGCTACTGCTCCCAGTCCCTCACTTTCGATGATTATAATGATTGCCATACTTGGTTTTCGGTTTGGATGAAGGAGGAGTTTTGCCTTGGATCTCCCCTTTCGTCGGAAAGTGACTATGGTGGTGATTTGTCTTTTCCTTCTAGTGTATGAAAGATGGTAAGGTGATTACCAGGAGTGAAATGTGATAATAATAACATGATTGTAAATTAAATAATATGAGAGATATACATAACATAAGAAACCAAAGATATCAGACAAGCTGAGATGGCTCAGTCCAACAACAACAACAACAGGAGACTCTGATCGGGAAGTCCTAGAGTTCGAGTTCCGACAGTGGCGGAATTTCGACACCAGCTATCTAGCTTGGTCGAATTCAGCCGCGCCATTTGCAGAAGAATTCGCGCGGTCGGCTTACCAGTTCGATAGTTTTCCGAGGTTTCTCCAAGCAATACCACGCAAATGAAGAGCAGAACCCTACCATACTCAGGAGTCAAAATCTATTTCAATATCAACTCTCTCGCGTTCATTTTGAATCTTAAGCTTAATCATTATTTTGTTGAATAATATGAATATTGCAATTCTGACATGTTCCCGTGAATTTTGGAATTTGGATCCCGTGAAGTAGATTTATTCACTTTTTCGATATCAGGGCCTCACAATACCAGTGTTTTGACACAAAATCTCCTCTTTCCGCCGTATCATTCCAATACTTTCTCTTCACTGCAGTAATATGGCGAGAAAGTAAAATTCACTATAAGGTTAATTATAACGGTCCTTCAGATCTGACGCTGTTTTGTTGGCTTGCACAGAATCACACGTCATTATTCACTGGTAGCCTTCTCTGTTGTTATACTGTGGACAATTAGTAGCGATCAATCGATGCACTCGCTGAAGAGTTTTTTTCCTGGCTATTGAATTAAATTGACTGCAATTCAGAAAAACAGTAATTGCTGATACCGGATGTGTTCCGTGTTTTGAGTAATTAGTAAATGTAAATGGAATCTATCATTAACCGAAACAATTACAAAACCAGGATTTAAAAGCACTAGCACACGCAACAGTTAATAGATACAAATATATCAGGAACATTTTAACACGATATTCAAGAGTGTCAAATGAAAAGAGTACCACATACATTTTAATCACGTCATTGCCATTTCATTGGCAACGTAAGCAATAACTATATCGCACATCTTTATTTCTAACCAAATGTGAATAAAACCAGCAGGAAAGACAAATTGAAATACAAATTGTTTCTGCAATATTTTTAACCAACGTCAAGTTTACGTCGGCAAAAGGAACGCTTAAGTTGAGTGACCTGCCTACATTATAGAGAAGAACGTAATGATTTTATAGCGTGGGTAGAAATTTCTGATGATTAAGAATGTATTCGCTATGTTCAATTTTTTGTATTAGGAGAACCGTCCATATTACGTAGGAAAACTGGCATGGAGTGAAATTTCACTATGGCAGAAGGAATGATCCTTACAAAATCGAAATCTGCAAGAAGCAAAGAAAGACGTCACAAAACACTTCTATAAATCAGACGATAAAAGATTGGAACAACTTACCCTCGACAGTCTTTGAAACCTTTCCTCGCACTGTAAAAATGTTTATAAATAGGTTGTGTCGAGTATAAATTAGTTGATACTAACGATATTATCTATTTGTATTTTCTATTTAGAGTAATAAATGTACTTGTAGTTAAGTGCATTGCAGTGTAGCTTCAGTGAGGGAATCGGGTAAGACAAAAGAAGTGAAATGGACCGGGCATGAAAAATAGCTTAGTGTAGTGAGGTGAAAAGTAGTGAAGTTGTGATGAAGTGCAAAACGGCCATGAGCAAAAACGTACCCAAAATTCATGCAAGACTTCTGTTGCTTCGTTCGCACGTACTTTTATTTCTTTTGCTTACTAATCATTGATTATCTGCTTAAAATATTCTCCCCAGACTCCGCCTCCGCCTCCGCCTCCGCCCATTCCCCCGCCTCTCCCTCTGTCTCCTATCCTAGCCCCGACCACGCCCCTTCCTCGCCAACGCCACCTTCCCAGCCAACGCCTTCGCTCTCTCCCCCGCCTCTCCCTCTGTCTCCGCTCCCAGCCCCGTCCTCGCACCCTTCCTCGCCAACGCCACTTTCTCAGCCAACGCCTCCATCCTCTTCCCCGCCTCTCTCTCTGTCTCCGATCCCAGCCCCGCCCACGCCCCAATCCTGGCCAACGACTTCACTCCCTCCATCGCCAATATGTCTTAACCAGCGGATTCCTCCTCACCAACGCCTCCGCCTCCGCCTCCGTCCCCGACGACGTCCACGCCACCTTCACTTCCACTATCTCCTCTCTTGCTTCCACCTCCGTCTCGTCATCGCCCTGTCCCGCCCTTGCCCCAGCTTCGCCTCCGCCGCTGTCACAGCGCCCGGAGAAATACATTGGATCAATCGGCAGACGTCTGCCCCCCCCCCCCCGCCGCCGCCACGGCCTAGACCGAAGGCCTATTATTAGGGCGGAGGACACGTCCAATCGACAGCCGGGAGTGCGTTGGCATGTCACGCGCCTCACGGCCCGGGATTTCCCCACGAAACAGCCCGTTCATGACGCCTGGCGCTGCAAGACCCGAGCCAACGGACCAGGGGCGGTGGCTCAGTGCATCAACTGTTGTCACTGCAGGTCTTCTGACCGGGAGGTCCTAGGTTCCAATCCTAACGGCGGCAGAGATTATAACACTAACTTTTCAGCTAGGTCGAATTCAGTCACTGTCTGGAGGAGAATTCTAGCGGCCGGCTGCTCTGATCGAAAGTTTTCCATGGTTTCTACGATCAACACTAGGCGAATGCCGGAGCAGTACCATAACAAACGGGCCACAGACCGCGCGCGATCTTTCCTACCTCTTCCTTGTCCTGTCCTCTCCCCTTACACAGCACTTACACTAACATGCACTACACTACGACGTATTCCGGGAGATCGGTCGGGAGCTTAGAGCTTGTCCCGGCTGGGGCGGTTCCCCGCTGATGGGAGAGTCCTGGTATGGGGGAAACGCCGCTAGCCGCCGGGTTACGCCCATAGACGTTTTGTAATTCCCACTCAGGATTTTTATCACAAACGTTCCCTCCAAAGGGCTTCGCGATTTAAGTTCTAAATATTAGAGGGTATTATAATATGGCGAGTGACTTTTCTTCGGTTCTATATCATGTCTAAAATGCATTCTTGATACAAAATTAGAAGTGTTGGTTGAAATAACTATGTTGAGCGTAAGAGTTTGAAAAAATTAAGTTTTTAAATTTTCGATAATTGATAAATTTCAATGAAAATCGAACGTGTGCCAGTTACATAAATGTGCATCATTCTTGAAGCAAATAATTTAAAGAAAATATATTAGAGATATGAGTATTTGTGCGAACATTTGGAAAATCTTCTGTTGCTTTCATGTAAAGTCATCAAGCAAATATCCTTCAAACTTCGAGACGTCACGACATCAACCAAATTTATTCAGGAATATCAATTTTGGTTAAATTTGACGTAAAAAGTTTTAGGCATTAGTATTGTGGATAAATGGACGGTCGAAGCAGGTATTTTGCCGAAAACTTTTTCCATCTCAAGAATCCTTATAATTGTCAATTTTGGATAGTCTATTCATTCGAGAAAGTAGAATATATCTCTACTAGAAAAATACAAGTTTTCGATATCAGGGACCTACATAACGACTTTTTGTCACAAAATCGAGTCTTTTTTTTAAGTCTCCAAATACATCCTTTGTACCACACAGTATATGCAAGAAAGCCACTAATAGAGTTACAAAGTAGCACAGAGTTTCTCGGCTCTGAACTGGGGCTACTTTTTCGGTTTTGTCCCACTTCCATCCCGATTACAAGCGAGTAAGTGACCTGCCACAATAACTACTGACCTTCTGCAATAACTACTACATCCTAGGAGTAATTTCCTAATGAAGAACTTTCTCGTACTCCCCGAATAACCTCGTGATGTTTCTTAACCTCGAGTCGGCCCTGTACCAATTCTGCACACAGGTGTCTCAGAATAAGTTATTCCCGGACATGAAAGATACAAACTTCTAGGACATGAAGAGCGTTCGAAAATGATCGTTTTTTGCCAAGTAACTTACTCAGTCGACTCCGGTTATAGTGAACTTCTAGGGACTAACATTTTGGATTCACTATATCAGATGTCCACTACATCCGATGTTGTCAAAATTAAATAGAATTTCTCCACAATCACTTATTTTATTAATATAGGGATAGAGTAAAATACATTAACAGCCAGGACTGAAAGTTTAAATACGTTGATTTGTCCTTAAAAAAGCAAATATCTTCAATTGTTTCCTTAATACATTTTCACTAGCAATTTCTGTAAATCCATCCTCAGAGTTCGTGTTCTCTCCATACTTGAGTCTGCATTGTTCACTGTCTCTAAAGTATCGTAAAGCAGTCTTCAAACCCTTCAATGCCTCTTGCACTATTGGAAATCCCACTTTTCGAATTTCCTTTTATTCGCCTCATAACATACGAGATTCTTTCGTTAGCGGGGTTGCGCAAGTGGCTAATGAAACTGATTTTCCGCGCGACACGGCGGGTATCGCCAGGCTGTGGCGCTTTAGCACTCTCGGACTTCCTGTTACCTACGTAGAACACAACGCGTTTTGAACATCAAGCTTTGAAACTGAAGCAAGCAATCGCGTGTCACCGCCGCCAGTTGTAGACCACGCAGGACAGGGCCTTTGTTACCGCAGTGAAACTGAGTGCCATGAGGTCATCAGTAAGGTTCCCATTTCGGTTCCGCTACTTTCATCTTAGGGCAAACTTCTTCGATTATGACCTTTCGTCGATTTTTTTCTAGCTGCCTAGTGTTTGAATTTGTGGCACTGAGGCGATTGTTCTTTTCCAGGAGGGGATTAATTTGTAGATCGTTGTATTTCTTATCACTGAGGTTCACTATACCCGAGTTTCAGGTTCACTATGACTGAATCTTCTTATGCTTATTTTATTTGTGTGGAAAGTGAAACGGGACCATTGCCGTAAGTTCACTATAACCGAGAGTTCACTATATCTTAATTCACTCTAACTGGTGTCGACTAGTCGGAAATTGTATACAAGGGCAGTTACATGTGTAACATTTGCCCTTATTGTTGGGCACCCACCATCTCGTATGCACAGATGCTTGTGAGGTCCATGCGTAGGGTTCTGACCTGCTGAACTTCTGTATAAGGTGTGAATGGCACATGTGTAACTCCTATATATGAAATTTTCCAATTCTTTATTGGCAAAAGTGCTTATTTTAGACTGTTCTACATACTCTAGAACAGAAGTTCCCAATCTTTTCTTGACCACAGTCGCTTGTAGCACGAAAAAAATCCAGTACCCCCCTGTCCATAACAGTTAATTTTATATGAAATATCAAAATACTATTGCATATTATTCACACCCCATTTATCTGTGGATTTATCAATTAAAAATAATAGATTAGAAATTAAATAATAAGCAAGGGTGCGGCCTATCGCCAATTTTGTTGAATTCACCTTGAGCAAACTCTGCCTACATGATACCAAATGTGTTCAGGCACGGGGATAGAAATTGGAAACAACCTTTACTCTTTCTACATTCTCGAACTACATAGCTTGTGCCTTCGCGGATAGCTCATTCGTCAGCGTGCTCGCTCTTCAAGACCCGACGTCGGGTTCTGTTCCCAGTCGGGCGAGATTATCATGAACGTTTTCCTTCCAATGTCCCAGTACATGTTGCTGTGTGACGATATTAAAACTCAATTTTCAGGTTGAGAAGACCAGTGGACGCCGTAGAGATGCCTACGTGCTAGCCACAGGTACACCATAACCCATGGCCGAAGTATGTATACTATACATGTAGTTGGTGAGATGATGTTTGCGACGTGACTTTCATGATATTAACATTTTTTTTAAAAATGCTTCCAGATTTTTATTAAGTATTTTCAACAAACCTAGACACTACATTTTTGAAAAAGACCCCGTCTAGGCTCGTAACGTGGAATAATTAAATTATTAAAAATATTTGAGTGTTTTAACAAGGTCAAAAACTATTACAATTACAAGACATAACATACGTTAATATATTGCTTAAAATTGCGAACTATGTAGATCTAATATTTCATCTACACTGGCCAAATCTCTCTCTTATCCAAACTGCTTGAATAAACTTATCATGTTTTTAATATAGTATCTTTTAAATCGACATTATAAGTAAAATTGGCCATTTTGATGTATTCCTTAGCAAAATGTGCTTTGCAGTTTTAATGCAAATGATTTGTAATCACTCAAAAAGCTGTGTCATTTGTACTACTTTCTGAAACAAAGAAGATAGGGTAGTAATGTTTAATAATATAAGTTAATAACATAAGATTAATAAATAAACACACAATTATACGAAAATAAAGGAAAATGCAAAAACGTAAATCGACCACCAATTCTGTAGCCGTACATAGTGTAAATGATTGTAAATAAATACATTGTACTTTTCTCATCTCGCTTGTGTTTGTCAAAAACCCACGACATCATATTATCACTATCGGCGTATCAAACACATTACAATTCGATACAGTAATTACACCATTACCAAATCCTTCCACCTACGCCTATTTCTCCAGTTGCCGGGCCCTGCCGTGCGCTGAGCTTTGGCGAGAGAGCTGAGCTGAAACAATCTCGCCCGCCCGCCGTACGCAATCTACGATCATAATTCATCCGGCGCCCTTGAATTAAATCGCGTCCCATTCCCCCCCCCCCCGGCGGCACGCGTCAACGGGCGGAGCCAATTAGGCCTTGCGGGGGCGGCGGTGGGGGCAGGGCGCGGAGTCACTCAGTGGGCTCTCTTCCGCGTCGACGCGCCGCCACATCAAAGGGCCTCCTCCGCCCTCCGCCCTTCGCCCTGCGCCACGAGCAGGTGAGCACGCTGCTCTCGCAAGCCAGGCCCATCCGCGTAACGCTCTCTACGCCCTCGCGCTTGTCGTCTTCATACTCCCCTTCTATCTCGTGTCGTTCTCTCCTCTTCTTCTTACTCCTATTTTTTCTTTTCGTTTCTCATATCCTCTTCCTGTAAAGTACACTTTTCCTCCTCTACTTTTATTCTTATCTTCTTCTTCTCCTCCTCAATTCTTTTCCTGTCCTCTTCCATTCTCTTCTTCTCTTACATTCCCTTCTCTTCTTTCATTTTCTTCTTTTACATTCTTTTATTTTCCTCTTTCATTCTCTTCCTTTTATCCTCTTTCATTCTCTTCTTCTTCTTTTCCATTCTCCTTTTTCTCTCCTCTTCCATTCTCTTCTTCTTCTCTTTCAATATCTTGTTTTTCTTATCTTCTATTCTATTCTTCTCCTCTTCCTCGTCCTCATTTTCTTCACACCCTCTTTTACCATTCTATTCTTCTTTTCTTCCAATCTCTTGACTTTCTCCTCATCTATTCAAGTCTCCTTTTCCTCTATCGTACTTATTTTCTTCACACCTTCCTCTACCATTCTATCCTTTTCATACTTCTTATTTCTCTTTGTTTGTTCCTTTTTAGTGCCGTCATCTCTAGAAAAATGACCAAGAAAAAATAATAGTACCACATTCACTTCTGAATATAGTGACCTCAGTTATTATGAACTTTCGTATAAAATGAACCAAAATCACTGGTATCAATGCACATACGTCACAAATAAACACTATCATAAATAAACATACGTCACAAATACAACATTCAGTTGTACTGAACTCTCCTCATCGGCTGTAGTAAAAATAGAAAGTACAAATTTCAGGAGAAAATACATTGCCTCAGGGTCGCGAATTCCAATAACACTGAACGTTGCAGGCGGGGAATCTCGAGTTATTTTGTAGCATTTGCGGCAAATGAAAATAACTGAGAAAACATGTTCAGCCAATAGCAATTACGTCGAACGTGACAACTTATTAATGCCGAAGGCGAGACGACAACCAGTGAAGTCTAATCTGGTGCGAACATCGTAAATAATATGAAAAAGTGCTCGAGAACAGAAGAAAACAATTGTGAGGGTAACTAGGATACAAAATAAAGGAAAGTGTTCCAATTGAGGAGAAGAAAAGTGTTCAAATTGTGAAGAAAACACTGAGTTCCTTAAGAAGGTCCTGCAAAACGTATTAACAATTATTTATGATATATTTATTAAATGGACTTCTTTATTCATAAAAAATTATACATTCCAAACAGTCATGAAATATTAAGGCTAAAATGAAATTGTAATTTCGAATTCATTGTATTTGTATATTTTACTAAATATCTGGAATACCAAAATCAATAATTCAGAACATACAGATGTGGTGAGTCTCTGATGTAGTGGACCAATACGTTAGTCACTGGTGTTCACTACAGTCGACGTTGGCTGTACTTGGGTTTCCTGATCATCGCGCGAGTGCCTATTTAGATTGCTTCCTGTGTGATTGGTGATGTGCCTCTATCATTCCAAAATCACAAGGTGAAATCATAGGTGTGAAATTACGTGTGCTTCAAATAAGAGCGGTCGCCGTTTTTCCCTTCAGAGCTATCAGTATTTAGCAGGTGTGTTAAATGCTCATACAACAGGGAAAGAAAATAAACGATGCGAAATATTTTGCACAAATACATGGAAGCATAAATTGCGCCATATTTTTTAGAGATAAACGTTTGGAGGATTCAGCTAAGTCTTCTTCTAAAAGAACTATTTATTTGGGTCACGTCTGAACATTGCCACATTGCCGATTGTTCTTAGCTGTAACTAAATCATTTTGTGAACACTTTTTTGGTATTCTCTGGTTTCAACATGCAGCTTTGTGAGTTTAGGAAGAAACATTTCATTTCTTTAGACAATACTTTAATGAAGATATTCGATAATTGTCTCTTTTTTGTTCTTAATACTGTTAATGTGTTATCTTTAATACTGAAAATTGCCACTCAAATAATACACTTGCAACTACACAAAAACGTTAACAATCTGATGTTGTGATATGTGCTTTCAAATATTTAAAAAAATCCTCTCAGTTAAAAGTGTGTTAACATAAGAAACCTTTTACATTAACTCTCCTATTCGCATATCCATGTCATCTAACATTTCAAGATAATACTTTCAGGATTGAATGAGCTCCAGACACACTCGAAACACTTCCAACAGCAGTTCAATGTTACAAACTAGAGCCAGATGGACACAGTTTTCTTCAATTTGGAAAATATCGTACGTGCGACTTGGGCGCTAGTAGTGTTCACAGACGGACGGACAGACGGACGGACAGACGGACGGACAGACGGACGGACAGACGGACAGACGGACGGACAGACTGAAGAACGGACGTTTTGAAAAAAAAAACAACCTTTTTCCGTATCCCCTGATACCACAAAACGTGTATTTCCGTTGAAATCTCGAAATCGATTTTCTGCAGCATTACATAACTTTCTCTACACTACGTATATTACTCCGTGTATACGTATGTGTAAAAGAAAGTAAAAAGGAGATGAAAAATGCCAATCATGCAATCGCTCTGAAACAAGCAGCGACGCGACGCGACGCGCCACTCGCACACACAGACGTCGCGTCGGTGCGGTCTGCTTCACTGAATGAAGTCTAGTGTGTAATTGCCGCAGCCTGAGGGGCCACCCATTCAAACACAGCTCTCGGCGCGGCGCGACGCTGTTTGACCGCAGTGGGCCGGACAGCGAGAGGTGCGGCCAAAAACCAAATCAGTCAGTGAGATTTCAAGGATGGAATTTAATTCATAAACACATTTAAGTTTGAGATATTCCTGGAATTGTTGTAGACAAATTATGAGGCATAATAACAAGTTTACAGAAATTGGTGATAGTGTTTAATGTGTTCTCTTTATTGCTACAAGTTGCCAACTATTTACTACACGCTCATTGCCGTTGTGTTCTGTCTCATGCGCTCAGGGGCATTGTTGGAGCTTTCTGGTTGCATCTTTTTGCAACAGTTTTTGCTGAATTATTTGTCAATACTTTATACTGCCATGGCTCCCAACTATTGGCACAAAGCATTTTCTATAATAACTTGTAAAACTGTTGATCTTAATTTATATGCCCCTCAGCTTCGATGGCGACTGTGTAATGTAGTATGTAAATATTGTCGTAGCCTGCGGGGGTCACCCTTTCCAACAAAGCTTCCAGCGCGACACCGCCATTCCCATTGCAGTGGGCCAAAAAGCGAGAAGAAGGTCAAAGAATAAATCAATAAGTGAGATTTCAAAGTCCGAATTTAATTCAAAACCACATTGAAAATTAAGATTTTATTGCCAAATATTGCGGACAAAATACGAGACAAGAATTGTTGTTCAGAAAATTTATTAAGCAAAACCACGTGCGTCATTCTTTTACGCCAGTTTTATGTAGGGGTGTATATCGACCCTCCATAAAATTTTTAATTTTTTATTCATTAAATAATTTTTGGTTTTACATATAATTGTTAATTACGTTCTTCAGAAATTATCAAATTTTGTGAACAAAAGGCTGTCACGTTTTGACAAAAAGGAGTTTATTGCACATTTCACATTTAAACAAAGAAAGCATTCACCATTAACTGTCGTTCTTTTTATAAAAATAATGTTTTTTGAATATTTTGTGGTTATCATCTACTAATAGACCATTTTCCTATCTAAAAGAAACAAAATATTTAGTGTATTACTAATATTCACTTTTTTATCTTAAAAATTGATCTTTTTTACACATTTTGTTTCCAAATATAGAAAATTACTCTTAATTGTATTGTGCAAAGAGTGGCTTTTGTTCTGAGTGACATTGGGACAGAAACACTTGACACATATTGAACAATTTAAAAATATTTTTTGTTCATATATCTTGGCCACATCTTACGTGGTTGTCGCTCCTTTTTTCACCATGTAAATCCGCAATGGCCCTTAGATTGAACAATTAAATCAGAATTTATAGCATCCAAGTAGTCCATAACCTTACTTTGTCATATATCTCTCGACAATCTTAATCACTACACTATCAGTTGCAAATTTTCTTCAAAGTGACTTCACTGAAAATCTTCTTGCGCAACTATTATAGTGTGGTCTTTTTAACCTCAATACTTGATTTTATACTTCATACTTTTGACCCACTGCAATCACAAATGCTAACGAGCTATTTACACGTAATCTGAATTGCAAGCTTCTAAAATATTACACAAAACATGAGAGGTGAGATATTAATAGTCGCGGTATTATCTGTAAAAACACAAGCGCGGGAATCAAAAATGACCCCACGATAAAAGTTAAAGATTTAACAATTGTAATACGTGCAACAATTCTTATTCGAAACCAAAAAACAAGAAATTGATCCACTATGTTGAACCAGAGTCCGAGAACACAGTCCCAGTCGCCAATTATCAGTCCCAGTTACGGAAATACCAGTGTAGCGTCGCGTGGTTAGGCGCCGCAGCGTCGGGCCGCTTCGGGGAAACCCGTCCTAAGCCGGATGTAGAATGGGGGTGTTGGCCGGCGGCGCCACGCCGCGCCGGCTGGAAAGCCCCGTAGGAATCCCGGCTGGAAAATCCCTGAAATGACGCGCGCGGAGGCGAGTTTAAGAGATGTCGGTTGCAGCCCTGGAAGGGCTGGCCAGCGAGCCGTATGACGCCCGCTGCTTGTAGGGTGGGGGCGAGCCGACGGATATTTAAGGCTGCGCCGACATGCGCCTCGCGGGATACGCAGGGTGTCGAAAGACGAGTGGTATATCCAGTGCTATCTTTGCACGTGATCTTCAGGTCGAAGATCGGTTTGGCGACAAGCCATGTAACTGGTGTAGTTACGGGACTCTATGTCCGACAGCTTCGCACCTCGCGTTGCTTTTTGCTGCTTCCGAAGCAGTGGTTCTGGGCGAGGCCTAGGGACGGTCGCGGGGTTTCGCGGCTAAGAGAACAGAAAGGTTGCCAAGGGGTTAGATTTTTGTATTATAATCTTTGTACATTAATTGTAAATATTCTGTAAATATATTGTAAATATCAATCAGAACAGTCGTCTGTGTTTTTCATCCTAGTACGTCGCACCAGTGAGAATCGTTGTTTGCTTCCTTATCAGTCTCACTGGCACTTATTATTGACCCTCTGCGAAACACATTGTCATGTCGTTCCCCACGGCAGCGCTCTTTATGTATTTGTCCGTTTAAATAGGTTAAAAACTCTTGAAAATTTACAAGTTGATTTTTTATCTTTTTATAGTTTGAATAATCAGGCAACTGGTTTTATTTTGAAATGGTGAAGAGTAGCAGGGGATAATAGTACATGCTTTTCACACAAAAGAGAGTTTCCAATTGTGCAATTGATATATTAATTCAATTTTTACGATGAGAGAGGTTTAATGTATGAAAATAAATTGTGTAATCAAGGCTGGTGTATCTTTAAATTTTATATCTGAAAAAACGTTAAAGAAGCAAGGGCTATGTTTGGTCTTACGCACCATGTGTAAGGTAAATTTCCCATCCATGAGGGACAAATGTCCTAATATACAAAACGTGTTAACTCTCCTGATATAAATTAATAATGTTTGTAAGTCACACAATTAAATTATTATAACATCAATTTTATTACTAAATGAATATACGTGATGCATAGGTTCTGAAAGAACATGAAGAAGAATACCAGTGGAAAATTATACTCTGGTGAAAAAAAAATACGTTTAATTATATCTCGGGATAAATTCAATGCAAGTACTGTATACGTTCATTCTTACACAAATCACATATAAATTGCCCTTCTTTATAAAAAGTGCTTATTTTCATGCTACCATTCTTTACAAAAATCACATTGAATCCAGCCTTCAGCTGGGAGGGTCCTAGTATTACATTTCGCATGCAGAGCATGGACAAATCGAAATATTTTCAGGGGTAACTGGTTTATTATTCTTTCCTCTTTCACTCTTATTTGTGGTTTCAATGTAATGTATTGTTGGCAACAGGGCTAGACTGCATCTTTTCCATTTCCACTGCAATCTTGTGAGGAGACGTCAGTATGCTGGACTTCTTTTCTCGCTGCGGGCGTTTTCATTGATGGTTGGTTGGTTGTTAGTGATTCGGGCACGTCAACTACTCAGGGTAACAGTACGTGTAGTGCATGTTTTTTCATCGGGAGGTGGTGTATATATTCACCCACTGGATGGCGAGATCCGGTACCGACCTAACGGTGGTTAGTGGATTTCCCCAAAGAGGTATCTCCAGACAGCGAGGCACCACCCCAGCTGGGACGAGCTCTAAGCCCCCTACCGGTCACCCGGCATAGGTGCTAGTGTAGTGCAGTGCATGTGAGTGTGCGTGTGTAAAAGGGGTGAGGACAGGACAAGAAAGAGGAAGGAAAGATCGCGCGGGGTCCTTAGACCGTTAGGAAACTGCTACGGAATTCACCTGTTGATCGGAGAAACCACGGAAACTGCCGATCAGAGCAGCCAGTCGCCAGAATTCTCCTCCAGACAGCGACTGCATTCGACCTGGCTGACCAGCTGGTGTCGAAAATCCTGCCGGCGACGGAACTCGAACGCTATGACCTCCCGGTTCGAGGCACTGCAGTGACATTAGTTTGTTGCACTGAGCCACCTCTCTCGGTCGTTTTCATTGAATCATGTATTTGAGATGGACATAAAGCCCAATCGAGTGAGTTCATTTCCGCTATTCTCTGAAGTTTCACAGTTCGGAGAATCATGTTCCTTACACGTTGGTGTTGTGATCTTGCTAATAGAGATGAAGTTGACGGTGACCGATCTTTGGTTTGTTGACACAATTGGTGCTTTTCAGTATCTGCTCTATTTAATGCCAAGACATGTTTCAGAACAGCAGGGGAAAGGGGTCTCTGAACTGTGTCCTGTGAACTTTCCCTTCCCATACTGAATTTGTCACTGCGTTTAATTCAGCAGACTAAACACACACACACGCATACAAAAACAACAACAAACCGTTCACAACATTTTCAATCATAGAAGTCATGTTTACTTTACAGATCCGTTCCGCATCTGGAATTGGGTGATGTTCCTTCTTGGATGACATCATCCATTGATCCCAAAAAACGCTGTTGATATGTCTGGGATTTGAAGAAAGACGCGTCCAACAGATACAGTTTGTGGCTGCTATATAACGGAAAGCTGAGGAAATGAATGCCCCTTTACCTACAAAAGTAAATTATTTCTTCTATTGTAAAGTTCAAGGAATGATTACTCAAAATTAACAGAACATCGGTATTTTACTCTATTAGAAAGCTCTAATGTGCTTTTGAAAATAATGCAAACACATACCTATTTCAAATAATTTAGACTCACAATTCGTTATAAGAACTTTTGGTTACTTAGAGGTTGAAAATACTAAGATGAACCAACATCACCTAGACATACAATGCCTGAGCAATCATTCAAAATGGCCGCCTAAGAAGGTCATACAAACTGAAATGCGAAGTTAAATTGTAGTTACCACGCAAAAAAATACTTAATTACGCTATGAAATAAGAAGAAATTAGGTCAACTTTCTCCAGTTGAAAGATAGTACATAAATATAAGTTCTTTCCCAGACGAAAAAAAGCTGCATACTCTTTCTATTAATACTGTTTTTATCACTTACAACGCACTATAAATAAAATCATATCTGTTCTAATCCCAATCTACTTTTTTCAAAATATTTTGCAAGTCCTGATTTCAAGGGTATATCATCCATCATGAGAGTCACTAATTTATCACTATCACTTAATTTATGTATTTGTTTCTTGTATAATTTAAAAAATGTTTTCACTATGTTCCATTTGAGGTTTTAAACAAAATGAAGAACATAATCTCCTAATTGAACTAGGATGAGGAAATATTATGAACCCTAAATTATTGAAATATTTATAAGAATATGGCTATACGGTAAATAGCGAAAAAGGCAATATGGAAAACCATGAACTGTATTGATATGCACTTCTTTTAGGAGTTCTATTTGTAGGAACGAATCAGCTTGAAACAACAGGTAACAGGTTTACCAAATTGTAAATTTGTGGTATCGATTTCAAGAAAATGTCTAAATTAATGCAAAACCATCATGAGAACTGTTTCTACGAGTTGTATTAAAACATAACTTTAACCTAACCTTTTCTAAAACATCACTAATTTCCTTTGTATTATACTAGCTACTATATATTATACATATATTCTAGTGCCACCAAGTTTTAATACTTTTTGTACAACAATGAACAGTTTCAATTCCTTATCCACAACAACTGAATTCATTATTTTAGAATCAGAATTATAAACAATATGTTGAAAACGAATACTGTCTTCCTTATTCGATCAATAATTGTCCAAAATATTGTAATTAACTCCAGTTTGATTATTAGTTCATCAAAAGTACTGAAATATATGTCATTTTATCTTGCAATGCTGTCTTTTGCAGTTTCTTCAATAGCAGCAAGCTGATACTCCTTTTTTTAAAGGAAATTCCTTTTCTCGAGGACTTTCTCTGTACGAAGTGCTTGGGCGATTGAAGTAATCAGGACAATTAGGCAACAAAGAAGGCATAGCTTCACGAGACGGTCATGTATGTTTTAAAGGAAGACTGATTTTTTAGTCCATTATCAATTTACCACGTTCGCAAATGCTGCATGGTGTATTGAAATCGAAGTGTTCTCAAGATCAATTCGTCGTCCAAGAACGCTGTGCAGACGGGAAGAGAAGTAAAAATTTCGGCAAACAAGGAGACATTCTAAATTTTGTGCAAGGCCAAGATTGTTGTAAGATTTAAAATAATTAAAATAGTAGAATAAAATAGTAAATGGCCATTAAATGTGTTTCGAAGTTAGTAATAAAGCATAGATCTGAGCATGATGGTTGATGAATGGTTGTTGTATGTAAATATAGTGTGAATGTGTTTATTTTTAATTGTTCAATAGTTTTAGTAAAGTTTTATACTTGTGTGTCCATAACAACTTGGAAATATAAATCGAATGTGACGTTGCTAAAAGAAGATATTTTAAATACGAATAAATAGCGTAGGGCATTGTTGCGCTACAGTAATGAGGATCATCACCTACTTTAACATATATTTGTCCAATATGGTCAAACGCAGCTAAATCAAATATACAAAAACTTCAAATCATCTAAAACAAATTCTTTAGAAACATTCTACACGCACCTTAGTTTATTCAAAATACACAAATTCATAGTGAATTAAATCTCTACAACACATGTTTTGATTAAAAATTATAGTTTTAAATTTTTAATACTCTTCCTTCATTACATCACGGGCAATTTTTTAATCTTGGTAAAACGTGTCACTTTCCTAGGAAAATTAATTCCAAATTTCTTGAAGACAATTTCATCCTCCGTAGTTTTATTTTCTGTTTTGTCTTTTGAAATCTTCTTGTCTTTTCATTTTTCTAATTCTTAAATTTTGCCTTCATAAATTCTCTTAAAGAGGTTGCTGTTAGTGTTCTTAACGACTGTTCTTTTGTTGTAAATTTCAATGCTCTGAAGGACATATTGTCGAACAGAAAGTAATAAATTTAAAAAAGTGGTCGTTATTATTTTAATAATAATTGAAATATGACTTCATCGGTCCTAAGTCCCCCGAGTAAAGATTCTATCAGAGAAACATTTGTAATGGGGGGGTGAATGTTTGAGGCCTACACTTTTAATTAATTAGATAAATAAAACCCTGAGACATTTCATCATTGTGAGTACGAATTTAAAAAGAATTTCTTTTTTAAGAAAAAACTGGGCTAGCCATAATAGGAGAAGTAGAAAGAAGGTAAGGGGAGAAAGAATTTAGTATTTCAATACTGAGGTATTGATGTTTTGTTCTATTGTTAATATAGATATGAAATTTAATAAGAGGTAAAGCTCCGCAGTGACTAATGATGAGCAAGATTCAAAGGAATTCTAATACAGAAGACGCATTTTTACACCCCTCCTCCACCTCCAATTACTAAAATGGCTGTATGATACCATAGTACGTTTCAAACTACCAGAATTCAGTGAGTGAAACAGTTCAATTACGGACTATTATTGCTCGTGTAAAAAGCAATAAATATTCATGGAAAACCCAACACTAAAATTATGTGTTGAAATGTATTCTTCAGTGTTCCAATTAGAGCATTATCCAATGTTTCCGCCTACTTAAAATTCTCTGTGAATGACACGTCTCTGAGTGCTTTCTGGCTACACTGGTTTGAGATGCGAGGCAGGGTCTCGCCACAGCAACAGAATACAATGGAAAGCCTAGTCGAATATGGCAGACAAAAGGTTGCTCACATGAAACTATTTTTTTTACAGTATCGCAAAATAAATATTCTGGGCATTGTATTTTATCTACCGGGTTGTGTCGGCATTTTAAAAGGCAGGTTGGTTCAGCCTCTCGACCCAGTATGTTGTTTACTGGCTAAGGTGGATATTTAAATTGATATGTTCATAACATATAACTTTACTGTTAAATTGGTATACCTATTTTTTGAAGTCACATAGAAGTACAGAAAAACAAGACGTTTACTGTTGACATTAGAATTTTCAAATTACTCAACATACTCCGCGCAGACGATAACGGATTCCATCAGTGTGGAAGGATAAAGCGACTTACTCTCTCGCCATTCACTTCCACAGAAAATAAAAGCAAAATTCGTTACCTAGGTCTCTTTCCACGTTTTAATCGTATTTAACTGTCTAAGATACATCGATATAAGTACCGTTTTTACTTTCTTACATTTTATACTTACGAAGAGAAAAGATTGTAATCATGCGCCGAAAAGGGCGAATATTCAGTAGAAAAATTCTTATTGCCAGGCCCTGGTAACAAAAAGTGCATAAATCTTGTTACTATGTATAGTAAATTACTTGTTCTAACATTTGTGTAGTCAGAATCCACGTTTTCTGGGTCCTTGATACTTAAAAAACGATTGACGGAAAAACGCCTGTCTGTCCGACCGTCTGTTTATGGTCAAAGCTAGCGCGCAAAACGATCAGCCGATTTTCTCTAAAATTGATATTTCCCGATCGATTTCAAAAGGATATTTTGATTTGGGGGTTCCTTTACGTGAAGCCTGAACATAATTTCCAAACTTTCTTAAAAAATGATTCCAATTATTTTTATAAAACTTTGCTTTTTGAATAGCTTTGAATAGCAGGTCTAATTTTCGTTGAACGCTTTGAATTGTTGAAAATTGAAATTAAGAAGTATGTGATGTTGTAGCAACACTCGTTTAACTTAAAATGATGGAAAATAAATATTTAGATTAATTCTAATGTTCATAAAAAAACTATATTTTTTTATAAAAAATCCTGCCTACTTCGGCATTGATAAATTACAAAACCAAATTTGTCTACGTGAGCTACCATTCTGTTTCTTTCCAAAATAACAACCCCTTAAATATTTGCTCGAATTATTTTGGAAAACTACGTCTCAAGGCGCAGTAATGTAACCCTCCACTCACGCTGATGAGAAAGGCGGAATTGTGCCCTGAGGGATCACGGCCTCGTGCTGCTGTGCGACAGGGAAGTGAGCGTGTGACTGAGGGAGCGGGCGCGGGGTGCTTGGCGTGGGCCGCCACGCAATTGCTCCTCGCTTTGTGAACGCACTCGCGCGCGCTTGGCAGCACATCGCCCCGCGAGGAGTCGGTGACACAGAGCGCCGCCGAGCGCAGTTTGCCTCGCACAAAATGTTTGCTTGACTGAACGGGAAAATATCACGCGTAATAAAACGAATGTAACGCGCGTCGAGAGAAGTACAATATTGTCTTCATTCGTAGAAATATTTGAATTAGCTCCGGAGACCCGTGTTTACTTTCTCGTATACGGAGTGTTTAGAAAGTTTTGCAATTCTGTTGAAAATAGCCTTCAAGATTTGAGAGGAAATACTCGTTTTTAGGGTTCCCTGGTACCGAAAAAGTGTTTCTTGTAAAACGTCCATGTTCCTTGTTCTCTGTCCGTCTCTCCATCTTGTCGTCTATAAATATCACTAACACTTAAACAATTCGTAGTATTTTTGGCTAAAATAACAAAGCAGCCGGCCGCTAGAATTCTCCTCCAGTCAGCGGCGGAATTCGACCTAGTATCAAGAATCGTGCCAATGTCTGGAGTCGAACCCTAGGTCCTTCCGGCCAGAGGCACTGTAGGTGCATAAACGGATGCCCTGAGCCACCTTAGCCGGTGCCAGCCAATGGAGCGTTCATGTAGTAGGGAAGAATGTAATTGGTAGATTATGATCGCCAGGCGTTCCCCGCCCCGAGAGGTATGATATGATAACAACGGCGGGCGGTTCGCCAGTATATGGAGGCAAAGCAGCCGGAAAGGCGCTCCACGTTTTCTCTTACTCCCTGGTTCGCTTTCTGTCGCTAGGCATGGGTAGACTGGGCGATCGCCCGTGGCCCTGCAAGTCAAGGGGCCCGATGATGGGACTGATGTAAAAAAATATTTAAAAAGTTAAAAACAAATTAGAACTCAAGACAATATTTATCGTAATTTTATTAATCGCGGTACGTTGTCTTATATTTCATAAAATGTGTAATTAATTTTTTACCTTTAGTGTTTTTACATTTTTTTTCATTACACACAAGGTAGACTCTATGAAATGAATCATATGACGCTAACATTAAAATAGGTTCTACTGAAATTCATATTTATTACTTAATGTATTTAACAAGTAATTTTATTAAACACTAACTAAACACATTTTTTAGCGTTTTAAGATCACCATGAAAATTGTATTATTTAATCACTTAAAACTATTATTTAAAATATATTTCCAAAATGTTTACTAGTTTAAAGGTAATTTTTGTTATATATTGAAACAAAATAACTCTCGTAGTTTCTTAATAAAACTTTTACATTTTTAATTTTGTAGGAGGTGGGAGGGGGAGCTACGTTTCAACATTCTCCCGGGCCCAAATCTGTCCAGCTCCGTAGTAAAAACAAATGCAATCCTATCTGCCTAGATCTTCGTAAATGCTGTGAAGGAGTCTTTAAGATCAGAAAGTGGTGAGTGTGATGCCAAAGACATTACATATTGAGTAGGTGCCCCAACAGTGCAAGAGTAATTCCAGAGTAAACAAGACTGGTAAAATAGAGAGCGTGGTCACTCAATCAATATGAATCAACAATGGAGAGCTATAATTGAGTGTAGGGGAAGCACGAACTTTGGGAAGGATATTAAAAAATTATTAATAAAATCTGTGTTCAACGAACAGTATGAAAATATTATTTTAAGGCTTCATGAAGATAGAAAAAACGTAAATTCGCACTGCTTATTATTTTATTGAACCTCCTAAATAACGAAATCAATCATCATGTAGGATCTGTTTTATTTTTGGATGTCGGATATGGTGAATCTCTGTTATTGTGAACCAAAAATGTTTGCCGCTAGAGGTTAATTGCAAACAGAGTCGTCATTATGTGCAGTTGTAACACATTTAGTTGGTCTTTTTAATCTCTTTGCTGTATTTTTCTTTCATCGCATTATTTAGTCAAAACATTCTCCTCGTGTGTCCAAATAGTTTGTTCCATTTCGTAGGAATGTAGAAATTTTTCAATTATTTCCGGACAACTTTCCTCAGAGTTTAAATAAATATTTCAAGCGGGGAAAAAGAGAGCGACCAAAATAATTATTTTAATGCCAAGGTTTTGAAATGTATTCAAAATAGGGCATGTTATGGAATATCACAGCGCAATAGAGAGTTGGGGGATCCCGATCCACAGTACTGCCACACATGTAATGTTCGCTTCAATAAAGGGAAAATATCGCTAATGAACTAGAGTAAATAATAGCCTAGAAATGCATGCTTCCTCCAACAAAAACCTGCATAAAGTTGAATTGAGGCCATTAGACAATGGCAAATTCATGTATTTCTGCGTTACACGAACTGCACGACACTTAATTTTGTGCTTAGAAATCCGCAAGATCCTCGAAGAGTTATGACGTCTTAGGTCGGCGAGGTAGCCCATTAAGGAGCAAACTTTGCACAAAACAAGTTAAGTCATAAAATGTTACAAAAGACGTCTAAAAGGCGAAGTTTTGAAGCTTTGTGCTGCTCAATCACTGGACATGGAATTAGACTGGCTTTAGAAAATCCAAAGAAACTTTCGAACTCTTTTTATATGTGTTTTCTTGCGATAAACTTGACACCAAAACTTTATGTTCATCATTTTTCAGGTAGAAGGCAACATGGGTAGACCTATCATAAGATCTATAGATTAAACTCTTAAAGTGTCGAAAATCATGGGAAGTTAGAAATATGCAATATAGTAAATTAGTGCTGCGATAAATGATGTGAAAAGTTCAGGAACTTTATATAAAAGTATTTTGTTCGCGTTGTTTTCTGTAACTGACGTTAGACAAATTCGCTTTCTCGTACATTCACAAATTCATTCATATAATAACGCGAAATACAGTTACGGACGGCTGTAGGTGGACATTACTCAGATATTTTGTCCAAGAATATTTTTCAATGTAAAAAGTTGGATTATATTCTTTGTATTTGAGTGTAATCTCTCGTCCGATGTTGAAAAAGAGTTATTTTCTTGCTTGCATGATTATTTTGTTTCCCCGTGCCCGTTACTATGGCTATTACTACTGCTATGGTCATTAGTCCCGTGCGCATAGTAAATGTTTTATCCCCGGTGGTGGCGGTGTTCATCCCTTGTTCAAAGGCGCTGTAGTGACAACAGTTGTTTTCCAGAGCCATCTCAGCTGGTACAATTATCATTGAAGTATTGAAAAGGTACTTCTGGAAACATACGAATCGTACGTGTCAAAGCTGAATTAAGTAATAATAGTAGAATACTTTATATTATAATACTTAATTACGTAATTTTATTATAATAACTTGTTTATTTACTATCTCGTAAAGTATATTTCAATACAGTTATTTCTAACGGTCAAGAATATTTGCCAGCTTTTCTATATGTTATATAACATTCCATGTTATATAACATTCCATAATTGTATCGATTCTACCTGTATTTTCTTAGAGTAAAATTTACTGAAGCCAGACTTTCAAGACGATATTTGCTACATTTACAAGGTATATTCAAGATTTCATGAAAAAATCGGTTCTTTACCCTGAGAATGTTGAATTATTCCATTTTCCCCTGCAACCAAACAGTTTCTTTGGGGGAAAGAACTTCGTTACTTTCCGTCAATGATGACATAAACGGAAAACTTCCGCAGCGCCAGTCTCGCTCCCGAAGACAAGCAAATAGGGCGAAGGAGAAGAATGAGGCACTGGAGGAAGCGGTTGGGCGGGACGGCGAAGGAAGGCAATGAGGCAACGAATAAGGAAGAGAAGCCGGATGCATTTGCGTTCAACTAGACGGAGAGAATGTGGAGAAAATATGTAATGCATGATAAAGGCATATAAGTGAAAAAGTTAATAGAGAACAGAAATAACAACTAAATATGATGCAGCGGAACATACTTCAGAATGTAGTTGTATAATATAATATTGCACACGGTACCCTGCTAATACTTCAGACATGTTCTGAATGCTTAACAACATGAAGCGTGGGATATTAACAATAACTATCTTTAATTTTTTATTGTTGAAATATTTCATGAAAATGGCACTTCTGCAGTTGAATCTTTAAGGAGAATGCAATATCCTGTGCTGTCTGTAGCCAGTTAGGATTACTGCTCCAAAATTCGTCTGGTGTTGAAGGAAATAATCACTAAAAACTACCGACCAGAGCAGTCGCCCGCTGGAATTCTCCTCCAGTCATTTGTTGAATTCGTGCCAGAAATCTAATGAGAATCAAAAATTTGCCAACTTTGGGACCCGAACTCAAAGATCTTCCGGTCAACGGTACTACAGTTACTGTAAGTAGGGTGGAGACAGGAGGACGGGAAAGAGAAGGCAAGAGCGAGATGGGAGAGGTCTCAGGCGAAATCGAGATGGAGGGGAGGATGTAACAGTCAAGACGAAGGGAGAAGGAAAGCGAAGATAATGGAGATCGATTGTTTTAATGATCTTTCCGGTCACGTCCATCGCTATGGTCAGGTATGGTACAGTAGTGTAGTGAATATTTTTATCCTGGAAGTGGCGGTGTTCCTCCCATACTGGATGAAGAGATCCAGGATCGGAGGGCTTAAGGGAGATATCCCCACCTGGTATCTCTCGTGGGGGAACACCTTCCCTTCCGCGGTGAACTCTAAGCACCCGACTGGTCTTCGGACACGTAGGGTAGTGTAGAGCATGTATGTGTGTGTGTGTGTGTGTGTGTGTGTTAGTGTGTGTGTGTGTGTGTGTGAAGAAAGGGCTGAGAGTAGGATGAATAAGAGGAAGGAAAACTCGCGAGCAATCATGGTGCGTTTGTTATGGTACAGCTCCGGCGCTCGCAAGATATTGATCAGAGAGACCACGAAAAACAACCATCCAGAGCAGCCGGACGGCTAGAATTCTCCTCCAAACAGCGGTTGAACGGGACTCGAACCCTAGAACCTCTTGACCAGAGACGCTGCAGAGACAGCGGGATTGTTCACTCCGAAGTAGCCTCAGGATGGTCGAGAGACAGAGAAAGAGAGAGAGATGGAGAGAGAGAGAGCGAGAGAGACAGACAGACCGACGGTTGAGTGGGGCAAAGAGAAATTGTGGGGGGAAAGAACGAGGGAGTGAGGGAAAGGACGAGGGAGTGAGTAAAGGCAAGATGCAGGAGGGAAGGCAAAATGGAATGAGAGTACGCGATAGCGAAAGCTAGGTTTGGGCAGAGCGAGGGCTAAACGTTCGTGGAAGCGAAGGATAGTTTGAAAGGAAGGGCACAGAAAATTGAAGGTGAGACACAAGGTGCGAAGGAGTGCGCAGACGCGGGAAGGGTATGTAAAAGTGGGGGGCCAGAGAGAACGAAAACGAGATAGGCAGAGAAGAGAAAAGCGAGCGTGTGAGGCGAATGGGGATGAGAGAGAGAGAGACAGAGAGAGTTAGAGAGAAATAGGGAGAGATAGAGAGGGAGAGAGATAGAGGGAGAGAGTTATAGAGAGATATAGAGAGAGACGGAGAAACAGAGACAGTGAGATACAGAGAGAGACGGAGACAGAGAGAGACGGAGACAGAGAGAGAGAGAGAGACAGAGAGAGAGAGAGAGAGAGAGAGAGCGAAGGCGGGGGAGCCGCTTTGAAAGGAGAGAGCACTCGGCGCCTTCAGAGCAGAGAGCAACAACCGCGCCCGCCCTTTGAGACAACTTGCGGCGTTTGCCGCCGAGAGCGACCTTCGACGCGGAATTCTCGCGATTTACGATTTTGTCCTCGTTCGAAACTCAGTTGCCGAATGCTCCCCCTACCAATCGTTCCTTCAAACAGTTTAACGCTGTTTTCTCCTCAACTGTGTTTGTGTTTGTCCTAATGTCTTGCGTACCGCTCGTGACTTCACCTTATTGGGAAGCAAATCGAGTTACAGAGATCAGAACTCATTGCGAATGCTCAGACCAATATACGAAATTTGGTTATTTCATCTGATATTCTTTACTAACAATGAGTTAGTAATACGTCTTAGCAGTTCTTTAGCCTTGACAGTTCATTAAATATTCCAATTTTCTAAAAAGTCCGTAATGAAATCGAACTCCATTGTGCTAGCAAACAATGAAAAGAAACTCTCAAAATAAAACTATATTATAAAAATCAGCCAATGTTTCTGAACCAGAGTAAATTTCTCATTCGCGAGGTGGCAAAAGTTTCGAAATATGGGTAACAGGCATTCCTTTCATTTTCGTTCATTGTATTATTTTCTCGCAGCGTTAGGTTTTAATTTGAAATTACCATTACAAAAAGAATAATATTTGTATTGAATTAGTTGTACTGATGATAATTGCTATTATTGCACAATCGAACTTCAATCTTTACAGCGCAATAAAATGTTTCCGGAAATAGGACTACTATAATAAAAATATTTTCTGGCAGGTTTCAATTCATTTACTTTTCTTTAAATTCATTATAGAGGATATCCAATTTTTTTAACAAGATTCATTTTTCATTTGCAATTTATAAAAATTGACGTTCCATTATTTCAAACAATATCATCATTTTATTATTACTCCCAATTATTATGTAAGATCCACCCTATGTGCTATTCGTAGATATAGTCTAAAACTAAGCCAAACTTAAATGCACGAAACTCTATATATTATATTTATGTAGATAATATTAAATAATAATAGTAAACTGTGGGTAACCTAAATATATCAACTGCAACGACACGAATTATTGTTTTGTAATTGTGTTCGTCACAGAGAGGAACGAACTGCTGTGTTTGCAAAATGGGAACTGTAGCCATTGTGGCTGAAGCACGTAACCGACTGTCACAACTGTGTAGCATAACAGCGTTACGATCTGAAAATGTGTCCTACTGAATATTTTAGTTAAAAACTTCACAATCCGCCAATATGAAAGAGCGATGCTTAAAAAGATTGTTTCCAATTCAAGTTAAGGACCCATCGGAAGAGGACCAATCCTTTACCTTCGCCATGTGCAGCATCTCTGAGAATTTTTTTTATACTAGCATTACCTCGTAAGAACTCCCGCACACAGAAACCTCTCATTAATTTAATTTTACATATATTTTGGGGATCTATTTGTCTCGGGTTAAGAAGGCTGCAAAATAGAGCATTAAGTTAAGAATCGACTCACTCTATATTAGATTAATTGACAATGATGCAGTGAAACTCTCTAAACCTCTATTCCACTTCATTAACCCTAGCATTACCAAAACTAGCATTGTTAACACTGACATGATTCTTTGCTTGTTGTTATAAGTCTCACGGCGGGTTGCAAGAAAAGTGTCCTGTAAAATTTTACTCAGTCGTTAGCAAACGGTTTTTTAAAAGTACTTGGTTCATTATAGAGTAGGTCGTTGCAAGAGTTATATTTAACGACCCGTTTACTAATCCTTCTTTGAAAAGAAATACATGAAATGGACTATAGTTTTCAAGGTTCGTAGAAGTTCTTTGACGAAGTCCAAAGCCTCCTACTCCTTCCACACGAGTGTCTCTGACTACAAACTACCTTCAAACGCTCTCGTTCGTGGTGGGGCGAGTGTCTTCTGTCTCGTGTACTGCGTAGGTTGGTGACGACTTCGTAATTGCGGGAAAAAATAAGAGAGGAAAATTTTTCGAAAAAAACAACAATTATTTCTTTTGGATATTATTAGCAAGTATTCAAATACAATTAAAAATAAAGATACTAACAAAAAAACGAATGCTGGGAAAAATTTTCCTACAGCTTTAATACTCAAGAAAAAGCGCAAGGTAGAGGCAATTGAGAAGTATTATCCTTAGGTCTGCTGTACACACAGCTTGGACATTAATAGGAAAATAACTTTTTCATAGTAGCATAGGCAGTAATATAGCAGAGCGTAGGTTAACGAACGGTTAACAGTTTACAGGTCCGATTTTCAGTCTATAATTTAAAAAAGTCCTTTAACGAATCGGTAAACTTAAAGAATATTCTTGCAACACTTTCTTCTGTTAATACAACACTAACAGGACCATTAGCGTTTAACGAATCGTTAAATAGGTTCATGCAACCCACGGTCAGTTTTTTAGGAAACTGAAAATCAACGATATTGATTACGATGTGCTTTTTGTTCAACTTTTTATACCATTTTCACAAGTGTTAACAAGAATTTGAGTTATAAAACTGTCTTTAGCTGGGGATAAAAAATAACACTATTCACTGAAAATCGCAGAAAATTCATAATACATTTTAGAAATATTTGTAGCATCAAGCCTTGGTGTTATATATATATATATATATATATATATATATATATATATATATATATATATATATATAACGGGCGCCAGGAAAGTCTCTCCGCATTGAACCAAGCCAGCGTTGGTAGCAACCTGCTCACTTGAAAACAAGCGAAGGGGACAACTCTTCCAGCATCAGTTATGATTGTGTGAGTACTCTATTTCGATTTTCTTTTGTTAGATGCTGGAGCTCGTACTATCAACATGATTTCTGTTGGTGGCAATTTTACCAGAAAGGTGCCACTGAGGTAAGACTTTCCTGGCGCACTGTACAATGCTATTTTATGAAGATAGATCGGCAGTATTTGACATAAAAATGTAGTAGTTCTTTATCGTTAATTTTAAATGGAAATATGCTTGCGATCAATTTTTTGTTGCTTTTTTTCAATTGAACTTGAAAATATTTTATTCAAATATTTACACAAGTATATGTAACGATGATTCAATTTATTAAATTTAAAAATATTTTCTAATACTTCAGTATAATCTAAATTTAAGAGGTAGACTCCAGTAGCCCCACTCCCACCCCTGTTTTGACAAACCACTGGGCCTTTCATACCTTAGTGTTGCTAGGGTCAAGGAAATGCAATTCACAACAAGAATTCGGAGTAATTAGAAACCTCTATCCAAGAACATCTAATTAGCTATATTCACTTCTAAGGTAACGCAAATTGAACAAGAACAGTAAATGTAGATTCAAGGAAACTCAGTTTCGGAAGGTTCGGGGCAACGATTGAACTTGGTGCTGCTCCTGCGACATTCACTACAGTATCGGAAGATACGCCGCCGGTACTGTAGTGTCGTTAACTACGGAAATGCTCACCATTAACGTACCAGAAGATCTCTTTCTTGGAATATTGTGTAGTGCACAATGGATGTGCTTGTTTGCCTTGGGATTAAGTCCCCACGACGCAACCTGTGGAATCAGAAACAATTTAAAGGCTTTGAAAAAACACAGGGAAAATATTAACATCTGTTCCTCTAAATACCCAATAATTCTCACAAATATTAACTTGCTTTTCGAAAGCATTTCCGTGTGGATATTCATGTTTGACACGTGGCCTACCCATAATTAAGACGTTATGGCCAATTTTCAATAGAAGAATTTCCGCCCACCGGTACATTTTACAAAACACATTTTTCTAAATTTCAGAATTGATAATAATAATAATAATAATAATAATAATAATAATAATAATAATAATAATAATAATAATAATAATAATAATAATAATAATAATAATAATGTCTGTTCCATTTAGAAGGCACACTTCTTCGGACTGAGTTTGCGCCCAACAAAGAAAGAACAAAACCTAAGTAGGTAGCACGTGGGACAGACATTCCAGGCTTCCCAGGTTTCATATTCCGTAAGGAAATTCGAGCCGAACATTACTGAAACTCACACGAGGATACTCCCTCGGAGAAAGTCACTTTGACCGCAATTCCTTTATCCCGTCATTCTCGCTCGAGGTACTTTGTTGTGATTTGGTCTAACTCTTGAGTGTTTATTATTTTATATTATTAAGTATGATATATTATTTTATGTATGTTATAGTAAGTTTTTTATTTTGTATTATGTTATGTTAAACGTTTTAAAATAATGCATATTTTCGATTATTCAAGACGATACATTTTTAGATGCCCAGGGTCTCTTCTACGGAACAAGTACAAATATATTTGAGTTTAACCATCCAAACGCAATAAGTACCGAAAGACTAGACACGCCTCAAGGGAAGAGATGAGGACAAGGAAAGAAAAGAGGAAAAAAGAAGTGGCGAGGGCAAAGAGAAGGATGAAAGAAATAGATGGATGGCAAGAGAAGATAAGGGTGGAATGAAAAGGAGAAGAATAGATGAACGGAAGATGGAAGAAAGCAGACGAGTAAGGAAGGAGAAAAATGTAGTAAATGATGAGTAATAATCTCTACTCATAACATTACTCATTACTCAATGCATTCTCTACCTTGTTCTCATCCTTCCTTCTTTTTCTTGTTTCGTATGTACAATGCAATAATTGATGATCTCCACAAAGAAAAAATACTACGTTGGTGCTATCGTGCACTCTTTCATTTTCTCCGGTTTCGTCACTGAGGTGGAGTGCCCCAAGGGGCTTATTCTGATCCGGGGTATTGCGTGTCCCCAGATGCGCGCGTTGCAGATGGGCACTCGTCGCCCGCTCGATACAGGCGCTTCTTCCGAGAGTGCTCGCAATGTAATGAAAACATTTGTTCGAGGAGGTATTACGTTAACAAGCGCACCCTTTCTCTTTGATATTGCCCCTGCTCGCTTTTCCTCTTGCCTTCATCTTTCCTTCCATCCGTTGCTATTAAATCTACCGGAGATTTCTTACTTCTACCATGAGATCTTATTTGCTTCCCTTTTCCAAGTAGATAAAAGTATTTCGTCGATCTGGTTTGTATTTGCTCACTTATCTCTCTGCCTTCTCTCAGTCGTTTCTTCCTCTTTTGCAATTCTGTTCCGTTATACGTTTATCTATTCAGAGAAGTTAATATATAGATTTGCTCTTTTTTCATTGTTATGCTCACTTTCTCGTTTTTTAATTCATTCCCTAAGATATTCCTTCTCGTGAACCTATTACATGCATTTCTTTTATTTTAATCTATCATATTGCTCATGTGCTCTATCTCTTTTAATTCCCTTCCTCGTTGTGAGTTTTTCCTCTCCCATTACCAATTATGTGAACCGGGGTTTCTTTTCTTTTAGACGGTGATCATTTTGTTTTTTATTCTCTTCTTCCACTTCATCAAATTCTCCATCCCTTTTTCCTGCGGGGAAACTGTTTCTTCTTTCGCCCTCTCGAGGGAGTTTTTATGTCCATCAAGCTGCTCATTAAAATGTATTACTCCGGATGAGCACTTCCTTCAGATTGCCTTATTGTAGCCAATACAACAGTTTAGTTCTCTTAAACGAGACCACCCCTATTCGAACCGACAAGGCACATCAACTAGCTTCTCCTCTGAGACGGACGAACGTGATAGTAAATTTTTGCCTCCTACTGCGTCACGTACGGAGCACAAAAAATACCGGGGGCGGTAGCTCAGTGCATCAACTGATGTCACTGCAGCGCCTCTGACTGGGAGGTCCTAGGTTCGAGTCCTGATGGCAGCAGGATTTTCGACAATAGCTTTTCAGCTGGGTCGAATTCTGGAGGAGATTTCTAGCGGCCGGCTGCTCTGATCGGTAGTCCTCCGTGGTTTCTCCGATCAACACCAGGCGGTGCAATGCATTTGTGTAAAGGGGGCCGTCCTGGATGGAAGTCCCTCAGTGTCCCCCGTGGTTGCAGCTGACCGCCCAGCGGTTTGCGAACGTTCTTGTGAATACGAATGTGTGTCGAAGATCTTTCATTATTGCCAAATATATCACGGTAGTGAAGTTTTCGAAATAAAATAATTTTATTTGTGCGAAAGGTGTCGAAGCAATGGTAATTGTTGCGATGTACTGAAGTCGAATTGAAGTGCCAAGTGGAAATCAAAGCCAGAACCACATGCTCGGCAGGTGTATATGCCTTACGCGGACCCAAAGCCAAACATTATGTAAGTAGTGTTTCAATATAGACTTTTATTTCACATACTTTTAATTGATTTGAATTGCGTTCAGTTTTACCTATGGAGGTGCAACCTTCAGTCCGTTGGGGCACCAACCGCCATTGGTAGAATGCATTCGAAGGGTGACGAAAGGTTTCTTCTTCGACGGTCTACGATCTATTTTCTGCGGCTTTGAAGCCGCAGCCGGAGAGACGCTCTGGAGTGAATACCTAAGGAAAATAGATTAGAAACATTAGAGACTTTGTAATGGATTAAAAAATGCGGTATATCCACACCGTGATATAATATGTTTCAGAACTGTAATAACTGACCTACTAAGTAAATAACATAAATATTTTCTTGATGAATAAATATTGCCTTCCGATGAAAACAAAGAAAACACGACACTACCATGAAACAAAGTATTCCTTTAAAATGGTATATCGTGTCGTAGTTATGGAAAGTCAATACTCGTGGAATGTTAATGTAGTACAATTGTGTTACCGTCACCACACAGTTCGATAGTTCCGTTGCATTGTTTCATACGTATGAAGATAGGATCTTGCACTGATCTCGCAGCAAACAATCATCGCGCCACGCAACCTAGTTATTGACAACAGTCACTATCGTGGTCTGTCGAATCAACGGACAAAACCGCTGCCATGTGAATTCAAAGTGGAGAGGCGCCCAATGACCGCAGTGATTCCTAATATCGGATGCCTGTGGTTGGTCCATGAACCTCCATTGCACGCTGGAGCTCTGCCTGTCATCGATGTCAGAGGATCTTGCGGCTGGTGCTTTACTAGCTCTGTGATCTGGGTCTAGCACGAACGCTGGGAATTTGCGGTTGTTTTTTTTTTTCAAGGGCCCTGTGATCCCATTCACAAACAATTTCAATGTTGTTCATAACCCTTTGAAATGTGGTGGCATTCCCTTGTTTATTGATGTATCCATTAGGTCGGGCTTCAATCATATGCCAATTTGATGAGAGTGACAATGGTATTCTGGCTCATTCTGGTAATAAAATGATTTAGCATTAGCTCATTTTAGTATTGGATGCATGAAATATTTTATGTAAAGCAGTTACTTGTAGGACATGCAATGAGTGCTGAAAGTTCAACCGTTAGCACTAATGTCAGGAGATGCTCAAAAAGTTCAGACAAAACTGTGAATACATCAAAAAATAAAAAATATTTTACAATAAAAAATGATGATTTCTGTCAAGTGTTAAAAGTATATATTTTAAAGATCTTTTGATTTCTAATACTTGACTGGAATCATCGCTTTTTAATTGAAATGTTTGGTTTACGCAGTGATCCCTAAATTATCAAAGTATTTTCGTCTGATAGCATCAACTACTATTCACCTTAATGTAATACAGTGATCTATGCACTTAAATTAACGTCAGTAAGGCTGTCTAAAAAATAGTGCGCTACACGTGGTAAAGGTGTGGTAAATTCTTTTGCCCATACCACCACCACTCGGACTGTCGGCCTCTTGTCACATTTCCGACTTCCAAAATAAAATACTACTTTTACCACTCGTATCACAAATAACTCTAATTTGAAAGCGAAGTCTTCCGCGATCGAAGTCAATATCTACTTGGTTGTCTGGGCGACGCCGCACAGTGGGACCAGAAAGAGGAAAAGCTGGAGAAAAGTATTTTTACGCGTTTTTTCGGAATTTTTGGCTATAAAAACAAAATTTATAATTAAATAATGACATTTAATTGTTTGACCTTTATTTATTTACATAACCTCAAAGTCAGAAATTTTCTCATGTAGCTCTTCTTCAAAAAGTGAATTTGTTCTTTAAGCCGCCAACATTGGTGTAACTTCTGGGTCCAATGCCTTTGTGATAATTTTTTTCTATTCCATTTGTAAAATTGGAGGGTCAGATGCAATCAACAGCCTGCGAAGCACTTCCTTTTTTCTTCTTCCTGGTCGCACTTTTTTCCTTTTTTAGTTTCAGTGTGTTTAATAACACAATACAAATCCCTCCTTGTTAATATAAAAGTATCAGTACCAGATCATGAAAGCCCGGAAACGGAGGAGCTAAAAGACAATATGAAAAACCGAATTTTAAAATGTCATGCCATTATGACACGTGAAGTTCCTACTTAGAATTACTAAATTATTATTTAAGAAATATGCTTTTTAGAATTACAGATTTAAAGTACATATCTCCAGGTATTGTATCAATAGCACGTACGATTCTGCTAGTCGAGAGAGCAAAAGTATTTGCATCGAAACCCACCCCTCTCTTCTTACTGCGCGAGCAAAGAAGAGTGCCGCGCATCACTTGTGCAAGTTCTAACTTGCACTGAAAGGGGTGGCGTAATTTCCCCTTCCTTATGATCGGGGAACGATGAAGGGAACATTTTGCTACACCTTTCATGTGAAACGGAGCTTCTGAAGCATATTTTGATTTTGGAATTTTTGCCAACTTTTCCCTCCTCTGGCCCCACTGTGCGCCGTGTCCTGGGCTAAATGACAACGTCTCGGCCGACATCCTACGACCTTTCTCGCGTTTCACCCGGAGGAAGATCGCAGGATGGCGGCCAAAACGTTGACATCTGTGCCTAGGACGCGACGTCTCCCGGTCAGCCATGTAGAAAAAAATATTTGGTCTTTTTTGGTGGGTTACGTCACTCTAATCACACAGTCTGTTTGTTGTATATGGGCGTACGAGGGGATGGTTTCCGTTTGTGGCTCAATTTGGCAAATTCATGCAAGTGTTCAGGTTTCCCTTCAACAAGACCTGTGTAGCACGGACGTTATATCTCAGTTTTTTGGTAATAAACTAAACCGAAAAAAATGGAGACGTTAGCAAGTTTCAATAAAACCTGATTTATTCATCAACTCAAGACACGATAGGTCGCCGGCTGAAGTACTAATAAAATCAGGAGTTGTCTGTCACAAATCCAGTCCAGAAACCGGCTTAGAGATGATGTCCATTGATGTCACTTCAGTGCTTCTGATCGGGAAGTCCTTGGGTTCCAGTTACGGCGGGGTCAGGATTTTCGACACTAGCAATATATCTAGGAAGAATCCACACAGTCTAGACGAGAATTCTAGCGGCCGGCAGCTCTGATCAGAAATAAGGGTTTGAAGTGAGGGATCCCCTTGGTTTTCCCTGGGCGCCCCTGCCTATAGGGCTCGGAGACACCGCTCGCCGCGTCCGCGCAGTCTTTGAAAGCGCGCTTCGGGGCCGCCTCCGCCCGTGCAATCGCCAGCCCCGCACGCGCTCTGTGTGTGTTGTGCGTCCCGGGGGCCAGGGCGGCGCGCGCTCTGATCTCGCGGGCGACGCAGCGGACACGCTCCCCCGACGGGCCCCGTTCCCTCGACGCCCCCACGCCCCCTTTGTGCCCCTGGAGCCCTCACCCTCTTCCGCGCACCCGCGCTCGCGTGTGTGAGGGCGCCGCATAGCCGCGTCGGGTGCGCAACGCGGTTATCTCCATAACAAGAGCTCCGCGGCGGATGCACATGTGGGTCGCAGCTGTGCGTCTAGCCGTGCGACGCCAGTGCGTGCGGATGTGCATTGCGCACGCTAATGAAAAACATTATTTTCTCTGAAACGAATCATTAGGGAGCGGAATTTATTGTAATGAAAAAGCAAAATATGTACATATTGTAACCGCCCATATGTTGGCTCCATTGATTTTTGAGAAGCACCCGAGAGCGTCAAGACACGACAAGATGCAATTATAGTGTTACCGAATTGCAAGAGATCGCGCCAGCAGTAAATGGTATCCCTTGCGAGAATTTATTAAAGTTTCTGAACGCACTCGCGTAGAATGGAACGACAACCAATCAAAAATCACCCTTCAAAATATCAGCACTAGCGCAAAGCACCGCAACGAAAAGCTCTTTCTTTTGTTGCCGACCGCCGATCTGGACGCACCAAAATTGTTCGTGTTGGACGGAGAGGAGAATTCGCCGTATTTCGACGATAAGAAGCTTGAAAAAGGTAATTCGTCTCATCATGTTGAAATAACGATACCATGTATGAGAGAATTGAGAATTTTAAATCATGAATATTCTGATAAATTCACGTGAACGCATTACATAGAAATATACTATTTTTCTATCAACGAGGAAATAATATATTTCAACGTTCAAGAACGTATACTGAAGTAGAAAGCATGTGCTATAGGAAATGTTTCTTTCTATTTCCAGCTTTTCTTTTGTTTTTTCGTCTTGGCTTACCATGTAAGAAATTCATTACGCAGAGATATTGCAGTCATATTGTATAAAATTCGGAGGACTGTGGAAGCGAATCATCGGGGGACGTTTTCGCCGAAGCAAGGGGTTGCCACGACCTTGAAAGGATCTGGGTCGCCGTCGCCGCTCCGAGCTGTGGAAATATTTCTTCGAGACGACGTGTCGTAAGTCAGAAAGTGAAACTTTAAAACTTCACTAGAAATTCTCGTTAAAAAAACTGTTTAAAGAAGTGAGAATTATTCTACAGAGATAGAATTCACCTCACTTACAGACGTAGATAGTCGAGTAATTAAATTAAAATCATTTAAACGTAATCTTTTACAATAATGCAGTCGTAAGAGAAAGCCAGATAGCTAATTCATGTAAAGAATTGTAAAAACCTATTTTTCTCATTTTTCTATTAACGATAATATTTGTTCTTTTAGTGTCTGTTTTAAATTTATTGTTTAATCGTTTTCAAATTGTTCAAAACCAATAATTAGTAAAAGAGTTATTAATTGTACGTTCATTGCATAACGACATTTTTTTCTTTGCTGGCTAAATTGTATAAAGTAATGATCTACGTGAAAGTGAAACAACGTCTTGTATATATTTCATCCACTATTCATGTGACAATTTCTTTGAAAGTGTATGTAAAGGGTATTTTGGTATGTGATTCTTTTTCAGTATTTTGTGTTTCCATGTATTATTTTCTTATGTACAGGTATTTTATTGTGTTTTTGTGAAGTGAAGGGTAATATAATTTTATGTAAAGTGTTTATGCGAGTGTTAGAATGCAACTGCAGTTGTTAGGTAATCACGTAATTGCTAAAGGTAGAGCAAGTGACAGAATTTTCAATGCAATGTGTAAATACTAGATAAAATTGTATTCAAATATTCAACAGAATATATCGAGAACTCTGTTCATAGTTAAAAGATTAACTTGCCTATGTTTCTTTTATTACAAAAAGCAGGTTAAAAGACGAACCCACTCCTGTAGGAGAGTTAGGACATATAAAACTATTCCTAATTTTTGGTGTGACATTGCCATAACAAATCACAGGTCAAGTAATACTACTAGGTTACTTGAGTGACCCGCTGTAAGCTTTTTAGTGAATATAGTGAAAAGGTAGAGCGGTCACTCAATTCATACTTCTTGGGTTTGTGTAAAAATTGTCATTATTTAGTAATTAAATAACATAAAGGAATCATGATATGACGAATTATAGAGACCAAAGGTAAGAACGCAAAAATTAAAACCCAGAAAAAACATTGAAATATATGAAATACTTGATACTATATGAAACAACATTAAAATACTAGAAGACAAACAGTTGTAAAATGCTTTTCTCGTCGTCATTATGTTAAACAAATACACTTTTTAATGTAGTCATGATGATACGTCTGTTCTTCAATGCCAGGTGTATGCGAAAATGTTTCGTTTCTAAAAAAAAGTTTTTGAACCCTATAAGAATGGATATACATTTTTTATCTTTAGAGATAAGTTTCTTAATGGAAGAAACCTTAATGGAAAAAACCTACAAAAGATAAAACATGGTATAACATTTCTTATTTTCAACGGTGCATTTTCATAATACCTTTTTCAAATAAAGAAACTACGGAAATAAGATTATTCTGTCAACATTTTAAAACCTAGTAAACTTTCATAAATTGTGAACTGTGGCTGAGTATCGTGTTTACTCCCTGGAATGATTTCTCACGGGTGGAAGTAGGTTACAGCAATTCAAAGTGAATGATTTACATATCGAGTGAAATCGATCAGTCAATTGTGTCGACATGCTATGACTGCCGGTTGCGATCGACTGCGTTCGATAGCAGCCCTATAGCAAATTGCACCGAGAATGTAAATTCACTGAACTATATAAAAATGTATGAGCTTTAAAAGTCCGTGATGCGATGCAATGTCGCTGCGAGGTCTAATGTTGTTTTCCCCTTTGAATCGTAGTTTGAGAGAATATTGATTGTAGTTGATTATAGAAGCTCGTGACTACTTTGATCACATAAAATCCTTTGATATAAAAAACAAATCAGTCATAGCGTTGTGACCACACGTTAGCGTTACGTTTGCAATGACACATCGAAGTGGAGTGCCATTATGAACTCACAATTCTATCGCTGAAGATGAGATCCACAAGACTAATATTGTGGCGTCATTGCCGCAGCAAAGAATAACAGACGTGAAACAGTGTGATATTAATATTTATTACAGATATCCTCCGACACCCGAATCTACTATTTACAATATCTACAGCCTACTTCTAAGAGGAACTTCACCTGGTCACCACAACCGCTTGCCAGATAAGACTTACTCCCGCGCTGTGATGCCCCCTTCTCTCTAAATCACGACGAATTCACGCCGGCTCCAGACCCTTTGCCCCCGTAGCCTACCCGACGTGCCACGCGCCGCGCACCCTCACACGACATCCCACGCAGAGCTCGAGAATCAGAAGAAAGAGTCGTGTGCGAGTGCGCTTATATACCCTCGGGGCCGGCTGACGGAACTGCGTCATCTCGCCGCTTCCGCCAGCCGCGTTTACCCGACAGCCGAACTTCGGGGTTCACAAATCTGGCCCCATGGCAACGCAACGTCACGCAGCCCTGGGGTTTCCTGCCTTTCGCCCTATGCGAGAGCCGGGTTTCACGTCCCGATATAGCCTCCCTTTGTTCAGGGAGGCGTCCCTTGCATGCTGCCTGCTGTCGCAGCCTACTTCCTCGTGCATGAAATGCACGTAGCCAATATTTATTGTATGTGGCGACTGTATAACGCCACAATATTATTGTTCGCGGGCATTCTCCAACACTCAGTGAATCAATAATATATCATAGTTAATTCCAAACTAAAATATTTTATGTGCGCTTCACTGTTGTAGGAAGGAATTGAGCGGGCTTCTAAAGGAAGCCGTGATAACGGGAAGAAGTGTCTGCATAATTTTAAATTTTGCGTAATACGTTTTCAGTAATATCTCGTCGATTCATATCCATGATATATTTCCAATACACGTAAACATAAAAAGAGAAACAAAAATATACATAACTAAGATATTGTAACCCCTCTCATAAATCTCATGAATCGTATGAAGTAGAAAATTTACAAATCGTGACTTTGCACAAAATTGACTTTGTAAAACGTCCCGAGGGAAAATTTCAGTTCAGTACTTCAAGCAGCACCGTGAGTTCGGTTGGCTCACTGCACATTATTTAAATTGCAGAAATCTGCAACATGAAACAGATGAAACAAGGAAAATGCTCAGAATAGGAGTTGATAGAAGGAAGAAGAAAATTGCACACTTCCCCTTCGAAATGCACCAGGAACATACATTTGTAATAAGAAGTTGAGTTGTGTCAGAAAAGAGGTATCACATTTGTGTTCATTTAGTTACTGTCTGAATCGGTATTCAGCCAGACAGTTTAATTTTCATAACGTGTACAAGAAACGTCAAAAGTCTTTTCCGTTTCATTGGCATTAATATTTAATTTAGACTGTCCGAGGGTTCGTTTGGTTTGTGTTTTACGTTACACTGTTCATCTGCTTTTATGTTATCTTTGGTTGTCTTAAGCTTCATAGTTTTCATTTGATGAATCTGTTTTTAAGTTTAGTGCTATTCGCATTATCAATTTTAGAAAAAGTCATCCTCTGTGCCAGTGAATGAGATGAGAGAGCGGTTTTCAATGGTCACTCACGACTTTAATTTGAATATTCTTGCGGTTGCTGATACAGTTGAAGTAAAGCTGCAGTTGATACAGATGTTCCCTGTTGGTGTTCTGTTTGTTGCTGGAATTTCTTCTGTTTCAGTTGACCATTTATTTGTTTTGATATTCAGCTGAATGTTATGGAGCCTCGGCTACGTTTGCTGCCTGAGTTATCACCTCAAGTAAATATCTGTCGTCCTGATTACACTGAAGAGCAAGTGACAAGCACGTCTGTCCACCGCAGCGGGGCAGAACAAACTGTTCGAAATACATAAAGTCAAAAATATTCTGAATGTGTTGAATCAGAGTACAATAGACGGAACGGCACGTTACTGATTGTTTTAAATTCAGTGAAGGAATTATTTATGGCTGCCCTAATTTAAGGGAAAATTATATTAAAAGTTCCAATAGAGAAAGAATATTTAATCTGTGTAGCAAGAAAGCCTTGAAGTCACCAGATAGCTCATGACTGGCGTATTCTTTCTCCATGCGCAAAGGCTCGGGTTCGATTTCCGATGGAGACAAGAGATATTTGTAGCTTTCGACAAAAATCCTGCAGATTTGGATCTGTGGGAATGGGAAGCCCCGGGCATGGGTGGTGCTGAATAATGGCGATGTGCTATAAAAGATATTATTTGTAGAGTCAATTCGTATTTTGGCTCTGTCTGCCTGGGCGAGGAAAACAAAGGTAAACTACAAGTTGTATCGCACTTAGTACTTGTATTTCACCTCTAACTCTAAATTTCCTACCACGCCTCATGAGTGATCTCCTTGGTAGTGCAACGAGTTCAACTGATTCGGAGTCTCATGAATTGCTAATGACAAGCTGATGACCCACAAGGAAGTCTAACTTCAGTTGACAGTTGATGTTTGGCATATTTATACATTCAAATTTCTCTATTTGTATTGTTGCTAAATCATTGAGGCGAGGATATATAAAAGCCTGTCACGAAAACCAAATTTTACAGGACAAGTGGAAAACGTTTTATCAAAGCTTTGGAGACCTGCTGAATAAAAATACGTCTTGTAGCCAAGTACCACTTTTACAATGCCATTGGCATAGGTTCCTACTGTTTTCCAACTTAAAACTAATTTTCGATTTTTTTGTGTAACTTACATGTTCATCTCAACGTCTTAAATTTAATATTTTTAAACTTATTCATTTACAACCTCATGAAACGGATCCCTTTCCTGATAGATGTTTGAATGTAGAATAGAGATCAAGGGCTTGTTGCAATTGGAAGGGTAAAATTGGAGGCATTCTTCAGACAATCTCGCAACCAAACTTTTGTGTTAAATAGCCAAGAGAGTTGCAATATGAATAATGCTTTGCCGCGACTCACTGTCGTAACTAGTTTTCATCTCTGGACAAAGATGACATTTCTACACTAATTGTGGAACCTAGGCTGGTCAGAATTCATCACACACACTGTTGCGGGAATAATAATGAAGGTAATGATAATGAAAATAATAAATAATCTATGCCAATTAATAGCACATACAACTAGAAGTCTTAGAGCTATCACTTATCCACTGACCTTTTTTATAACCATTCACTGCTTTGTAAATAACTATTGCCTGTTATACACTGATACAAGGATAAGAATTGATCATTTATTGTCAATAAAGACCTATGCAATTAATTAATCTTGACAATCACACGGTTAGACCCGTTTTGTAACATGATCCAAGCACATGGGTATCACACACTGCCAGTTGTGAACAGCTACAATTTTACAAAACCTGATGTAATTTTCGAGGAAATTAATGAAGAATAAGTAGAAAGATCTTAGAGAAAGAAAATGTAGATATCAGAAGATTGGAAGAGAGCAGACATGAAAACAACATTGGGTGCATGACATATTGAAATTCACTGTTTTAAAAAAAGAAAAAATATATTATCAAAAGGCACGTAGTCTGACGCCTCTGGAAGAGAAAAAAATAACGCGGAAACGCGAAGGAGGAAGTCGATTCTTTTTAAATCAAGTACGCAAGAATGATGATGGCAACCAGTATTATTATGATACGCTTTTCCAAGTAATTTCACGGACGTTGCAAGAATTTAGGACACTGAAACTTCGTAAAGGTGTCTGCTAACGAGTTTCATCATGATAAGCAAATTATTTACAGCAAGCCTCGGCATGTAAGATGAAAGAAGTCAGTAACCCAACGCCGGGCCGAGCGGGAGAGAGAAGGGCAGGGGCGTGCAAGAAGTGAGACGGACGCAGAACGTCTTTAATTTTGAAGCGCCAACTCCCCATATTTTACTTTAGGGTGCTGAGAATACCGTTAAACATATTTTATCTTCATCTCTGTCCACATTTGCTAAATGAAAAAGAATGGCGTTAACTTTTTGAAGGTTGGCAGAGTTTTGCGGACTTAACTTTGGTGTTCTGAGGACGTGGAACTATATAGGGTGGCGCAGATGGGCGCCGAGAGGAAGGCCTGAGTTTGGAGGGCTTAGCCCAACTACTATCATAAATTTCAAGTGGCGCATATGATAAGGGCAAACCGGGCGACAGACGAGAACGCTGACAAATCAAGTGTCGTAAGCAATGGCGTCACCCGTGTTCAGAATAATACTAAAAAATAAGGACAAGTCGCGATGAGAAATGAAAACTATTAAGAGAAGGTAAAGGAAAAATAATACTCAGAATATCTTTTTAGATAATGGTATAAGTTTTGGCTTGAAATATCACGATTATATTTCACTCGACATGCAAAGATATTTTCAAGGAATATAATTCATAAATTCTTAATACATGTTTATCAAACATCATAGATTTGAAACAAATTAGATTTGAAAGCAATCTTGTTTAAGAAATTACATTAGAAATGGAAAATCCATCCATTGACGAAACTCTATTTACGTCAGCGATAAGGAAGTCAGAAATGGAAAATCCAACTACTGACTGTGACTTTCTAGATCCCTGCTAATAGGCAAATAGTTGTATTATTATCGTTGGCTGTACTACTAATTAGCATATGACTGCCAGCTTCATTCTCTAAGAGCACTGGAGAGTTAGATCCATAGTATAATTGCCATTTCTACTAAGCAATTTTATGTTATTGGTAATCGCTACAATTCAGTGCATATATGAGAACTCAGCCCTTCAAGAATTAAATAAAAACAAGCTCCTTCACATTTAAACACGTAGAAAGATATTTGCCGAATCCTTGAAAATGATCTTGGATCATTGATCTCAGATGATGGTCTCAGATTGCACTCTTCTCCATAGTACGTTACCGTTTTAAACTGTTTTTGAAGTTAAATAAATGATAATAAAATAAACAAATCAACGAAATAACCTGCCAATTCCAGAGCCCGTAGCCCATTGAGGGGCGATAGACCATGGGAAGGTAAATGGGCAATTTGTGAATAATGTGACAACTGATGACCATTTGCACCACCACGTGTACTCTACCAAGAAGGGCAGTAATTTGTCATCTTCTATGACTTCTCAGCTGGCAACTGCAGGACGATTTGACTCGATGGATAACTTTTTCATATCCACAAAATTCTGAAAAATGCCATTTCATCGGTATCCCCATGGTAATAAAAACATCAATTTTCTGAAATATTTGAAAGATTTAGTCCCATAACAACAATAAGAGTATATGTATGAGCTAGTCAACAAATTTAATTCAGAACGCATTGAGAGATCTCTCATTTCCTTGTGAGTCTGAAAGAATCGCAAGTTTCAGCAGAGCTTTAGCACTAACTATTTTTGCATTTAGTGACGCACCTACCCCTTACTTGGAAAGCCATGAATGTGAAAAGAACGAAATGGAATGAACAAAGCATGTTCTCTGAAAGCCGGAATGCAACAGCTGTGATAAAACAGCACATACTCTCTCGTGTTATTTGTAACGTTTACGTAATACATTTCTGGATGAAACCATGTCAACATTGTTCACATTTGTACTCGATTGCATGTATTCGAGGCCAGCTAGTTACTTCACTTGGGAATCACTTCATTGGTCCAACGAGTGTTCCCGATCTCCAAAAATATTTGATAGTGCTGGAATTTGAACTCAACAAATGCAGATTACGTCTGCAAAAATAGGTTTTTGCAATCAGCACGCTAATAAATGTCACCGAATCGTTCGACATTTCAGATAATCCTACGCATCCTACGCACACAAAGAGATGAATACCTTTAATGTTTGAAACTATGCAAGTTTTATTGAAAATGTATACGCCATACAATCAATACGCTATACATCATTGCAACAAGTTAAGAGAAAAAGTTTTGAAGCTGTTTTCCAAAAAACCTTGTTAACATATTTGCGAGAAATTGCCACAATTTGACCCAACATTATGTGAAACCTACCATAGCAAGAAATTATTGTAGCAATATGTTATTTAATGGTAAAGTATTATAGAATTGATCGCACTACGAAATAAGCGCGTAACTTCAATAATGAATGAGTACTACAGAGTCGAAGAAGTGGTTTCAATTTCGAAATTTCAGAGCTTTTAATAAAAAGATCGGACCAATGCCATATTATTAAGCGCACTTAGGTCTATATGAACAAGGATTTTAAAGAAAAATTGGAGTAATATTTGAGAAAATTTGGACAATGTCCTATGGTATAAAGGGGACGAAGATGCGAAATATCATTTAGAATGAAGAGACTCGTAAATTCGCTGGGCCTCGAGTTCGGCGTGATCGACCGAGGAATACACGTTATTAGAAACATTCTATGTTCGGTTTAGGCGCTAGCGTTTGCAGACTCAGACGAACAGAGAGACAGACGAATAGGGTTTTTACTACATCATGACTTGATAAATTTTAAGGACTCTAAAACTTCGACAATAAAACATTTAGGAATAAAAATAATATCAAAACATAACGTCATGTTCCATGTACACAATTGAACTATACCGGAGTTGCGTAAAAAACATAAAAACTACTAACTGGTGTCCAGCCTGGATCTTCCTTGTTTAATCGTCGTTTAGGTCGAAGGCTTGCCCGTAAACAGATGTATATCTTGAAACTAATAAATTAAGTACTTCTGGAGTGTTTAATTGGTTTCTGAAATGTAAATGTTTGCACAGAAAGTATTTTTAAGCCAACATTTGTGTATTTAATGCACCTCAATAATTGGAAATCAGGTAGGAGTTTATTGGACAAAATATACTTAAAATTGATTTAAGAGCTTATTTGCTAAGTTTCGTTGTTTCCTTCTTCGCCACTCGGCATAGTGTAGACAAAACTTCATTGAAAGGAACGAAACAACTTATTTCATTTATAATATTGTTTTATAAAAATGCATGAGCGATCAGAAAAATACAATCGCGTTAGCGTTTCCTACAATGAGTATTATACTGGAAACAGCGAAAATTCTAAATGGGCCTTGTTATGTACCCCACACTTTTGGGAAACTTTGATAAAATGTATTGCCTCTATACAGAGACACATCCAAAAATCTTTGAACGGTGCAGTGGGTATCTGGAAGTATGATGTCCGAGAGCAGGAGGCGCCAGCCATCTGCCCTCCCGCCCGCCCCGGTCGCGGCCGTTTCGCGGAGAGCTCTCCCGGGAGCGCTGCCGAAGGCTGGCGGGGCACATTCCCCTACCCCACTCTCCATGGGCATCACTTTCCGCCAGCCGCCCGCCAACCGCCCACCACCCACCCGCCCCCTCACCCACTATCCACTAGCCATCATCCATCCACCACCCAGCCACCACCCGCCCGGCCCACCCGTATACCCGTCACGCACCCGTCTACCCGCCACATACCCGCCACCATCCTGCCACCCGCCCGCCCCCACTCGTCACCCCCCACCATCCACCACCCGCCCGTTATCCGCTCACCCGCCACGCACCCGACTCTCGCCATCCAAACACTTACCATCACGCCGTGCACATCCACCACCTGCCCGCCACGCACCCGCCAGTCGCCATCCACCCGCCCCCCGTGCTCTGCCTGCACCCACCCACTAGACGCCATCCTCCCACCGCCCACCCGCCACTCGCCATCCGCTTCCCCGCCCACCCGCAGCGGCGCCGGCAAGCAGCTCTGGGCGCTGATCACTGGGCCTCGGCGGCGCCGCCCGCTGCCCGCCGCCCCCCGCCGCAGCGCCGGGGCCGCTCATAAAGATGACCGTAAAAAAGACAATCTGAGTGCGAGCCCGAAAGGCGCGGGCGCTGCGGGCGAGGGGCGGGGCCCTGGAGACGAGGGACGTGGAGGAGGCGATGTGGCGAGTCGCCGGCGGCCACATGCAGGGCGCGTCGGCGAAGGGGAGGGAATGAGGCAGGGGGCACGGACTGCGCAGACGGTGTAGAATGTCCGTGCTAGACAAGAAACGGGGGAAGGATCGGGTAGTGAAGGAGGTACGAGCAGATGAAGACGGGGAGGCGATGACGAGAAAGGAGGGGAGGCGGAACGAGAAGAGAAAGGGAGAGAGCTGTTGGCTGGGTCGGGAGAAGTGAAAAGAAGGCGACGGGGAGATCAAATGCGGCAGCTGGGAAGTGGCACGTGGAGAGAGGGTTCGTGGAGGTGGCGGTGGGCGAGGCCAGATGCCGACATCCGGCACAAGTCTCCTTCTGGCGACAGCCCAGAAACGCCCGTGAAGGATCGGAACGCTCGTTCATACCGGTTCCGGTTGCAACGATTTCGAAGATTTCCAAGATTTTATTAACGCCGTAAAACAGTTTCCTGGGGAACATTTGGAAAGAATACTTTTTACACTTGAGAAGCGAGCCAAGGCACATCGTCAGGATCTTGAGGACAAGTAAGATATCAAGATAAAAGTTTGGCGCTCAATTAATAAACATATTTTTGTATTATTTCAGGGAACAATATAGATGCAAACGATATTTTTCCCCTTTCGGTACGTTAGTACTCAGCCCTAATTAGCACCAAATGTAACGAATTACCTGAAAAGACAACAGTTACAATACTAGTGTTTCAGTAAAAATTACATTTTAATCTAATTATTTCTTTACATATAGGTCTTTTAACATAATTAAATGCAGTATATATCAATATTGTCAAAGGAAGTCCCTCAAGGGAGCAAAGGTCGAATTTTGAGTTGAGAGGTTGTAAAAGTAGGAAAGTATAAAATAAACGCTGCAAGTATGTGTCAAATCGTGCTCGGTATGAAACTGAATTCCTACAACTATCCGGTTACTTTATCATTCTACTTCATACTCACTGATTTTATTTAAAACTAAAATAATAATTTTGGAAGCTAGAAAAATTGCAGATTATTTACTACACAAAAAGTCGAACCACTGTGAAATCAGGGAATGTCAACGCTCATAAATAAAAGAAAACTGAAGAACATTAGAAACTGGGTGGTGATAATAGCGATAAATACAGTATGAAAAATAATTCAAAAACAAAAAAAATCCCCAAATATGTATTTGATTTAATATGTTTACCAGAGGAGCAATGTTCTGTACATATTCTACAAAAAAATATTTCATCTGTAATCGGAATATACATCTGAAAATACACAACCGGCAAATGAAAGAACACACCAATGGGCGTTTTGCAAAATAATCCAACTTCATTCACCTTCATTACAGGTATCATCAGGTCTAAGACATCATGAGGTCTACGATATTCTATCGCGATATCAGGCGATATTCTTCTGCATGCAATGTTTTCAGAGATGAATCAAGAGATTGTTCACAACTTGATGTGGCCTCTCTGAGAGCGATGTTGTCAGCAATCAAACAAACAATTAATAAAGTTTTCTGTTATCTGTCAGGTTTCCACTTTGCTTCCTTTTCTGTCTCTAGTTCCTCTCTTGGTTCGCCAGCACCTTCCTTCCCCTTTTCGCGGATATAACAAGGAACGGATAAAAGAATGGCACAGGTCTCATTTTCGTTAACATTTCGAAAACTGCAAATTTAGAAATAACGCGAGAAAGTATTTTCTGTTGTAGCACCATTAGTTTTTAATTGTTTCAATTGATTCTTATAAAATTATAAAACAACTTAAGAATTTGTCCTAATATAGGAACAATAGAATTTATTTAATATCAATAAGAAGTTAAAAACTGTTTGTGAGGACCTATGGGAGAAGTGCAATATCTGCACGTTTTCTTTAGTTCTGGGATCCCCACCGCAACCCATATACAAGTTGATTTATCAATACAGTTGGAAACGAGCGTATGTGGCAAGAGTTGGTGTGCAAATTTTAGCATCCATGTGAAAAAACGATTGCAAATTCAAATCAGCTACATATTTTTGGTAAAATTCCTATTGAAACCTTCATGAAGTAATAGACTTACTGCCGCGAGAAAACGGAACGTTTAATTGAATAATTGTATTCGCCACTGAGCTTTAGAAAACGTTCAGATATAGTGAAGCTACATTTATATCCATTAGCAAGGTAATGGACCATCTCAGCATTTGGTCAGAGTCAGGGAAACTGGACGAATACGTGATCGAGATGTGAGTCAGTGACCCAGAAGCAAATAGGCAATTCATGTTAGAGACAAATTTAGCATTTTAGAATTATTTTTTTGTACAAATGGTAACCAATACATTGAATTTTATTGTTAAAATTAATATTAGTTATCTATTTGATGCTCATTGTGATCTCCAATTGTATAGAAACAAACAGTCTTTTTTGTGTTTCAACATGTTGGCAACAACTACAATAAACTTTAATTGATTCCTCCTCCTAATTGGGTTCCATAATTTGAACGATATTGTAAAGCAATACTCTTGCCATTACTGTTTTGCCCCGCTTTTCCTAGCATGCATGGTTACATCAGATTTAAATGATTTGAATAGATTGTTTGCACATTGACAATATAAGGCTAATATTTTATACGATTTTCAATTTGAAGCAAGTTTTAAGTAAAGACGTTCTATTCGGCTTGCATAGTAAAGGACGCTTGTTGAATAATTCTTCACTCTCTTTTCGTCGTGCACCCTCCTCCCACTCTTCCTCTTCACCGTGTTTACTTTCTTGAGCGTTGAGTAACGCAGATGTTCTAGAAATCGATCTGTTGAGAAGCTTCTGTTACACTCACAATGAGAACAGCGTCCAAGGAGGAGGCTGAGCATGTTTGCTCCACACAATAGTAACAGGCCGTGAGCGTTTGGACGTCGAGGGCTGTGTTGTTCACTGCCCATCGGAGAGGTTCATGCATGCCAAGTTTGTGTTCGCAGGAGTAGAACATGCGGGTACCAGTTGGGTGAGGAGAAAGTAATGAATAGATACTAGTATGCCAGAAGTGCTTTCGCTATTCATGCACACAAGGAACTTGTTTGTAAATCTGGTTGTCTAAGCAAAATGCATTGTGTGTTATTCAAGAAGAACATTATTTCGGGTATCTAATATTAAGAAGTTGTCTGCGACCATTGATTATTGTGGCTTGACTTCATTGACTATTGACTGTCTCGTCATCAGTATATTTCCTTCCTATACTCTAATATAAAAAAAATATCTGTATTCAGAAGAAATGGTAGAAATGAAGTTTGTTTTGGGAGGAAGGTAGGAAATACCAGTGCCAATAAATTATTCTAATCTTAAAGTAGATGTATCATTCCTTTCAATGTACATCTGCAAGCGTCTATCAATGTGGAATCTTTTCGTCTATGTTGCTCTAACTCCAAATCAGGTGTTTTGTCACGATTTCAACTGTTTTCTGATAGTGCCGTAAGATATTTTAACTCGTGCAGCCTAAATCCTCGTTCACAATTCTTGCATGTTGACGATTGTAAGAGATATGGCGATTATATAAGGACCCACGCAAATAAAAAAATATACATGGGAGTATGACAGGTGATACGGAGGCGTGAAATAAAGTATATCTCTTGACAGAGGGTTTTAAATAGAGCATCATTGAGATGAAGTGTTATCCTGTTTCAACACTGCATCTGGTAGAGTTCAAAAATGTGCGACACGATCTCATTAATGTAACATCGGACTATTAAATATCCCTTGATGTATACCGGAGATGATTTAGTGTCGCAAGCAATTTCACCCCAAGAGGTGACACCAAGTCGCCTAGAGATTTCTTTCAAAAACAATCCGTTGGTCTTCCTGCTGGGCAAGGCCCATACACACATTCCTTGGTTATCTCTACAAAGACATAAGTCGTATTCGCAGACTGCTAATAGCTTCGGGTGCACCAATAACGGATATACTAATCCGGATTGTTATGGATGTGTGGTGTAGTTTTAAACCTAGCAGCGCGCGTTCATGTGGGCTCGCCGTCTCTGGAAGCAGCCACCGCGGCGGGAGATGCGAGGCGAGTCACTGGTGTGACTAGGGGGCTGCGAGCACCGGAGAGATAGTCACGCTTTATAAAGCAATTATTAGACCGCAAATGAGTTATGCATGCCCAGTTGGGCAATTGCAGCAAATACGCATTTGAAGAAGCTGCAAAACGTTAAAAAAGTATGCCTCAGGGCCGCCCTCTGCGCCTCTAGGTACATTCCCATAGCGGACTTCCATTACAATTTATCAATGCCACTGCTGATCACATTAAAAATATTGTTACTATGTTTATTTTCGAAAAAGCAGCTGACTCGGAAAACTCTCTCATTTCCGAGATTGCTTCATACCAACCCGACCAATGGGCGAAGTATAAGCGATCTAAGCACTTGCTAGAGTAAGAAATCTGAAACCGCGCAATGAGACTTGAAGCATTAACTTTGTATTTCTGCACACGCAATGCGCGCCAGTTGGTTAAAATCGTAGAGACCCTCTGTTTTTGCTTTCATGTTGCGGGATTGGCCATAGACGCCCGTAACGGTAGGAATGGTCGCACTGCAGTGGCGTGAATGTGCATTGAACTCTTCGTGCGTTAACAAAGCTGCCCAGATAAAGCTACGAGAGGCAGTCGCATGGCAGAGTCAGGGAGTCGAAGAGTCGCAGGAGTCACAGCCGAGTGAGTGGAGCCGTGCAGGTCGGGGAGTCGCCGTCAGACTTGAGAGTGAGTGCAAAGTGGGGACTGCACTGTGACGGGCCGATGGGGTCCGCAGACGGACTCTGCCGACCTAGCAGGGAAAGGGCTTGCGAGTGGCGACTCAGCTGGTGTGGGCGAGCTGGCCCGCTCGCGCCGTAGCGGCCCAACCTGGGGCCGGGGCCCGTGCTGGAGGAGCACGGGGCCACGCGGAAGAGGCTGCAAGTTGTAGCGACGACAGCAGAGACGAGGCACATCGAGCAGCAGAAACTTTCAGGACTCACGTTAATGATGTTCACTTCATTTTCTTTGGTTGTACAAATTATGAAAATAAACTGTTGTTGAGTTGTACTTTATGGTTATTTACTGAACATAACACGGATAATCGGGTGTCGATCTGGATAACACTGCGGATGTACAAATCCTGAGAACTCCGAATGTACTCTGCCACGAACTGGCTACGATGGTTCTGTGGCAGCCGTTTTCCCTGCAGCACCGCTGATCGACAGATTTTAGAATTCGAGGACCATTGGTTGCAGTCTTTCGACACTAGTTACACAGCTGGGTCGAATTCAATCGATGTCTGGAGAAAAAATCTAAAGGAAGACTTCCCATCAATCTTATGAATATCTACCTTTTAAGTCCTTTTGCGAGAGTTTAAAAGACATTTAATAATTTTATACTGATTATATTTATTATAACGTAGTATAAGTAAATATTATTAAATCGTAAAATGTGAGGTCTATTTACTCATCATTTTACACTGAAATATATTTTATAAAATCTGCGCGAGAAGAATATGCATGACTACAGACGTTCTTTCTCGGAAGGAGGGACTGGTATCTTGGACATTCCTTGACTTAGAGGTTTGGGATAAAAAATTGCAAAAACATTATAGCAACTCCAAGAGGTCAAGATCAGGGCACGCCTTATCTTTGAATTCTTTGGTGCTGAGGCCGGATATCGCTAATGGCAATGCCATATGCATACCAGCGAAGTAACAATCGTTCAACTGTCGTGTCTTCAACTACAAACATTCTAAGACTATCATCACCGTTTGTTTGTTCTTGCCGGGTTACAGTCGGCCAAAGGTCGTTTCTCCAATTATGAATATTCCCAGTCATTCCAGAGTTTTCAGAGTCCATTTTGAGAGAGAGGGCGCTATAAAAGTGGCTTTGTGGTGCCACACGGGAACAAGGGGAGTTCGGAGACAAAGTGTACCCGCAGTTTCTTCTCGACAGCATAGCACGCGCAGAATGGCAGGCCGATTTGTTAAACGCTGGGCATGAATTTTCAATGACAGAAACTAGAAAACTCCACATAGTAGTCGTAGGGTCTCCCAGGTATCGTGTTTGTGTTGAGAAATAATGATGTAACTAGTAATCCAAAAGAGGTTGGAAACGATAGTACAATGAGTACAACCTCGAAGAAATCTATCGCAAACCTGCTTTCTCCGCAACGAATTCCTCTGGAACCGTACGGAAATCGAATCCCGGTCGCCGGAGACGGCGAGCTGTCAGACAGCTAAACTTCAAGTCGACCACGGGGGTCACATTCGTAACGACATGGGTCCGCCACCGAGGGCTCACGGCGCAGAGCGTAAATTGTCTGATCACGTACAGATCTCACGTGTCTCTGAACGAATATGACAAACGTTTCGGCATGTGAGGTGTCCAAGATAATTACTTTTGCGGAGAGAAATCTCATAAAACGAAGTTACACATATGACATTGGCACCTGATTGTTAGGCAACTCATCGTACATATTCGTTTTGGAGCGTCCTGTACTATTAGCTGAACTTCACATGGATGCCACTGGGATTCCATATCAGTCTGTATACCGTCACTCGTATTCAATCTGAATAACTAAGAGCGGTTGTCCCATGGGCACATACAGCGTATTTTGAAACTATGAAAGTCTCAAAGTGCTTCAAAATAGTGAAATCCAACGTGTGCGACAAGATGTGGATTTTGATATCAGTGCCACGAACTCCATCGTTTAAAAAGGAAAGGACTCCTCGTGCGTTCGCACTTCGTTGCGAATCGCTGGAATAGGTGGTAGTAGTCATACATTGATCAAATGCTTGATGCGGCTCAAAAACAGAAACCGGCAAGAGAGCGTACAATCAAGAATAATGTAGCTATTGAATACAGAATTTGCTCAACCAAACACATTGTGTTTCGTATGTGCGGTATTAATTGCTATCCCTTGCTTGAGCGACCTATTATCTTGACGTTGAATAACAATAATACGAAACTATGAACCACTTATTACTAATTTCTTAGGTATATGCATTTTTTAATGAAGGTTTTGGATTGATTAGTGTTTCCGGGCGCGTCGACTACTGAGGTCAGGCCTACTATGTCGACTACTAAAGTCCTGTGTCGATCGCGGCGGGTGGCGGTGATCTGTACTAGTTTGTTAGGGTACTACTCCGGGATTTGCGTGATGTTAATAGGAGAAATTACGGAAAACTATCCATCAGAGCAACCGGCCACTAGAATTCTCCTCCAGATAGCGGCTACATTCGACATAGCTGTCTATAGCTAATGTCGAAAATCCTGCCACACCGTTGGGACCCTAGGACTCCCTGGTCAAAGGCTCAGTAACATCGGTTGATGCTCTAAGCCACACGGTTTTTGAAAATAGAATGCTTCTGGTATATTCGAATTTTTCGTAATTAAAATTCTTTGAGCTCACAATGGATTTCGAATGAAAGAGTTCATTGTACATGTTTAATCCAAACTATATTGCTGCACGTTAATGTAGCTATAAGTTGGTACGGACAACCGGGTAGCAAATGTATCAAGAAAGTGACATTGTTAAAGCGATGAATCAGTTCTTAAGACGTTCGATTTCTATTAAGAATTAGTGGACGTTTGACAGTGTTATGCGGATCAGTATCGTAATCCAATTTTGAGTTAAAGTGGAAAATATTGGGTCGATTACTACAACGACGTCTGACTCGCTCTGAAAGCCACGACCTGAAGCCACGGGTCACACCGTGGTCCCTGTAGGGTTGCCAAGACGCCGTCTCTCCGTGGCGCGGCCGTGCCTCGGCCCCCCTCTGAGCGAAAGATATTTGGCAACGCCGCGTTCTCGACGACGCAAGCCGCTAGTGTTTTTTTTGTACATCGAAAGCACGTGCTAATGTTTACATCAAAACAGCCTGTCTCGTTACATTGGCTTTTGTGCGGTTAGGCGCTTCGTTTGTGATTTGTGTTGTGTTTAGCTGACTAGAATGTAATAATGTAATCAGACCAATAGGAATAGGGATATTTATTTATAACCATGCCTCTTTATTCGATGAGTATCAATGTCAATTCTTTTATAATATAAATTGTCGAATTGGTTTAGATTATGCGTTTCGATGCGTTCCGATGATTCGGAACGGTTGCTCCTGGCAGAAATTTCCATAATGTATGCTGTACTTTTGGATGCACCTATTGTTGTTAAATATGAGAGTAATACGTGGGAGAAGATTGCGAGGAATTCAGTTTCACAAATGTTGGGAAAGCAACATAAAAGGGGTTAGTTGCGAGGTATTATGTTGGCGAATTTCAAACTAGCATTGTATATCATTTTCGTTCAAAATTAGCATGCCCTTGTATTATAAATTTCTTAGAATTAGCATGGTGTACCTTTCATGCTAACTCATATCATGACCACATTTTAATCCAACATTTCCCTATAGGTCTTTGGAAAAGGTGATGCAAAAACAGCGATAACCACAAGAAGTTGTCCCAGAAGACTGATGGCGGGATAAGTGCGCCAGGATACCTGGGGAATTCTTATGATTCACTGGATGTCTCTTGGGTTGATTATGTGCTTTTAATTCAGGCAAGTTTTACAAAATTCTGCAAGCGTATTTTCTTCTCTCTCACAAATGCTTTTGATACCTAATAATGAAAAAAATTGGCAAAATGAATGCAAAATATTTTACACAACATTCCAATAAGATTTAGTAGTACAATTTTATTAATGGCTAATTTTAGGAGGATCATATAAAATGTGGCATGTTTAAATTAATTTAGAATAGTGGATTCTAAGGTAAAAAGAAAGCAACAAAAGGTGTCGAATGAAATTCTACAAATTGAGTACACCAGTGAAGTTGATATGAAAAGGAAAAAAGATGTAATCGAATAGATTTCTCAAAACAATTGAGTGTGTATTTGCAAGATATTTAGGGTTCTCAATCATGACTTGGGGTTGTTTTCGTTGTGGAAAAGTACCCATGAATTACATTCTTTATTTACTAATAGAAAAATCAGTATTGATAAAGATTGAATAAAAATAAGATATTTAGACCTTAAGTGAACAATTCGTTCTTTTCTAGAAAACAAGATGTTTTTGATAATAACTTGTTAAGGATGACAGAAGAGCAAATAGAGAAGATGACTATTTTGCTGATTAAGCAGGAGACTGCACGGTACAAATTATTACTCATGAAATCCAAGGTGAGACATGCAGGTATCGATTCAGATGAAATTATTATAGCATTTATATTTTTTTTAGATGTTTAGATAAAATTAATTTTAAATATTTTTGTATGCAAGTAAGGGTAATTATTTTAATACTAGGTTGTTTCTTTTACATGTTCCCTTCCAATTGATTTTGTTTTTTACAGACATTTGTTTTAAAGTGGCATTAAAATTTCTGCATTTGTTTGTTGATTACATACATAGTATTTTAATGTTGATAAGTTAGATAACATTATGAACATTCGTAAAAATAACATTGCAATTATTAGAGTAAGACAAAAAGACACTCAGTTCCGAACGTTCTCGGTAACGAGACCAGGGCGCCGAGACCGTTATGCCCGAGAATACTAGTTCCAGCACTGTCATTATCTAGAAAGAATGATACGCATGCTAAAGTGTTGCATTGGGGTGCGCTCTCTGGGTTGGCTGACGAAAGGGCAACGATGAACAACGAATGCTGAGCCTTCACCGGATCTCTCGACACCGTTTATCGCTCAATCATTTCTATTCAATATCTTAGACGCACTACTTTCAATGGAGGGAGTAACTGAACTATGGACACTAAATAGTATGGCATGTCTCTTTACGACAAAAAATGAATAAAAATTCCATTGCACGAGGCACGTTGCAATAATATTTTATAACATTTACAATAGTTATTGTATAATTCTGCGAAACTTTACAAATTCTACGAAATTTTCGAGTACCATTTAATCCGTCACTTATAAAGCATGAGATTTCTACATTGCATTGTTGTTGAAAACTTTAAACACATTAATATCGTAACTTCGTTTTCACTTTCTCGTCTACTGTGTATTTTCCTATAAAACAGAAATTATTGCGAAACTGAAGCAAAAATTATCGATTTTTTTAGAGAAAATCTCATTTTGTGGGACCCTGCAACCAAAACAGTGGACAATTTATGCAGCTATATATACTTCCCCCAGTTAGATAGCCAGAATCCGTTTTAGGAGTGCTTGATACCTTTTTAGGAGTGCTTGTTTGTGGAAAACTCCAGCATCTTAAGCTGTTTGGGCGATTTTATCAAAAATTGACATTCTTCCATTGATCTGGTCGAATTCGAGGCCCGGCGAATTTAAAGCGGATATTTTGTTTTTGGTTGCACTTTACATGAAACCTCAACAACTTTTCAAATTTTTCTCAAAAATGGATCCTATTTTTTTCTTTATATTTTGTTTTAAGAGAGCGAAGTATAATTATAAAAATAGCGCAGGTCCCATTTCCGCTGAACTCTGTATATTCGAAAATTGTAAAAGTTTTTTGTTTTTTTGCCAGCAGAGGATTTCTCTCTCATCCAGGGTCGGGAGAAGGCAATCAGTCTGACCATCTTCCATAGTGAGTGCCGTATTGCTTTCGTGAAGCACTACAGACATCTTTGATGAGTAGGGAACAATGCGTAGAATCAAATTGAATATGAATTTTCTTCCCATAGAGTACATGTTCAATGTTATCTGAAGACTACTGTCACCACATTCATTGTCAGAAGTTATTCAAAATATAAAAATACTTGTTAATAATTTTCTTAGGTTTTTCATTCAAGATTGACAAATAATTGCCATATAAAAGTTTTTCATAAACTTTTGCTAAATTAAGTTATTAAAAGAGCATAGTAACCTCTCTTCTCTTTCGTTTTTCAGTATCAAAATAAAAATGTACTAATATATTTTATTAATTTTTATGTTGTTAATTCAAAGGAAGAATCGTTCTGCCATAAGTTCACTAACACTGACACTCAAATGGCTGTAATTTAAGCATGCTATTTAACAATCATGAAAACTGAAAAAAAGTTCATAACTTTACCATAACGAATTATTTACATTCAATTGTGTAAAAAGTTACTTCCCATTCTGGTGCTAATATGGGTTTTATTTTTCAGGGTATTTCAACAAAAAACAAAATGGGTTTCATAGGTCAGAAACCAAACAGTAATGAATTAATAAAATATAGCTTATTATAAAATTGTTTTCAATGATTTTCCTCTTCCACACTACCCTCTGCTCCTAGTATTTGACATTTTTTCTTTCATTCTCCTTTTCTTTTTCCAAGGTTTCATTTCATTCTTCTTCCCTTCTTCTTGAGGCAATATTCTGTAATGTTGCAGTTACCGCAATAATTCGTTGCACTGTCATTAATTTTACCTGCAGAGGGGTTTGGAGACATGGAAATCTATCTCAGCTCCCTAAAATAACCTCTATAAAATTCCTAGCTGATTTGTGAGCAGCATTATACAAAGGTTGAATAAAAAGTAACGAGAAATGTTTTTCTCTGAAATTACTTTATTGACAGAGGTTTTTACACCTACACACGTTAAATATAAACTCCTTTGAATTGAATTTGCCTTATTTTACGTGGCGAGACTCAGGCCATGAGGCCTGCTCTTCCGTCTGACCACGCAAATTCCGCTACGCTCCTTTCACCAACCATGGGAGAAAGAAGGTATTACTTGGGCGACGAAACAGGCGATTTGAATTTAGCTCAGAGGCGTCATTTGGGCTTGAGGATCTTTTACATGCAGTAAATCTACTAACATGGGACAGCCGGCTTTACTTCCCCTCCGAAGGAAGGCGTACGAAGGATTTTTTCGCCCTTAAAAATCCACGGCTTCGATCGGGTTCGAACCCGCAAACTTGGGTATAACAGTCCGATACGCTAACCGTTACACCATCGCCGCCGCCACTCCTTCACCATTAATGACATTTTGCTACTACTAATGTTAAGAAGGCATCGTATACCATCTGCGCGTCTATTTCTGTTGATGTCCCATATTGACTTCCTTATAGTGTGAATAATGTCTCTGATGTTCTACCGAGTTATTCACAGTGGCTCTTTCATTTCGCTGAAGAGATCATAATCACAGGGACTCATATAGGCTGTGTAAGGTGGATGTTGCAAAATCGCCCATTGCCAGAGGCGCAAGGGTTCTCCACGTGAGGTCGATCTGTAGGGGGGTTATCCTTCACATCATTTCTGCCTAATGTGAACGCTTTAACCCATCGTGCGACTGTGGAGTATGGGAATTCTGCATCACCACATGCTTCATGCAGTCCCTGAAAACATTCTTGCTTATTCCAACTTCGTACAACTTCAATTTTAGCCACGAACATTGCTCTACCTTTGTAAACATGATGAAAGGGCGCATGCACTATTGCTATGATGTTCATCGATTTACACAGTGCAGTAGGCTCGCAGAATACTGTTCCTGCTCGCTGAACATATTCGTCTAATAGTCCTTCCTTTTGTCACGACAGATAACAGCACGCTGACTCACCGGCTTTAAGTTCTCATTACATTTTATCCAACCTATGTATGCACGTTTTTCTGCTGTTTTTTCATGAATTGGGGTCAAAAGGTAGCGGGTAGTATTATACCTGCATAACTGTGCAAATCCTTTCACTCGTATGTGATTCCGTGAAGCACACATACCTAGCTGAAATTCAAGATGAGGCAAATTACCTCCGAAACTCATTTTACAAGGAAACATCCATTTCCAAATCATCGTTCGGAAAAATCTACAATAAACCATAAGGTATTTTCCCTGGTTTAGAAACAAATCAAGTCAAAATGAATATTGTTAAAACATATATTATGCAGTATCCACGAAAGCAGAATCAGTAATTCACCCCAATTACTGATTGTCCTGATCTTAGCTTGAGACTATCCTTCAATTCTCTTACGGCATTATTAGAAAACCGAAAGCAGCGATAAGATTGGCGATCGTTGCATTCTTCCAAACGATTTCTGCAATCCCGCAGCATAAGCGTGAGAGTATGTCGTAATCTTCATCGGTTTACACGATCACTAATTTTATACGATCACGTACAATCACCAAAAATCTCCGTCATGAAAGCAAGTTAGAAAATAAGATTGACACGCACCGAATGGCCCGAGACCGCGCGAGTCTCGCTGTCGCGCTGGGACAACGGCTTCAGGCCCCGAAGTTCCGCATCACCACGCCGTGGCTAGAGCCGTGACAGCGAAACATCGAAACAACAATTCGGTAAACAAAATCGAGGATTTCAGCTACGGGTCCGAAAAGCCGCGTCTCTAACGCGGTTTTAGCAATCGACCCATTGTGTTTATTCTCTGGAACAACATGAAGCGATCGCGAAGTCATCCGTTTCCACAAAGCTGTTCAATTCCAAAACCCATCCTAACCTGGAGTGCAGCCCGCGCCGCTCTGGAGAGTGAGTCACGAAAGGCCAGCGGCGAGCAGGTGTGTGAGCAGACGGCGCGTTAGTTAAGCGTCGGAATTTCACTTCGCTTCCAAATACCGGAAAAAACGGCGGACGACCGCTGCCATCCGCGCGAAGGAATGCCATGGCGCGCCGCGCCGCGCGTGCCAGCGCCGCCAGCGGTCCGCCGGCGGGGGCGGGGCGGGGGAGGGAGAGGCCCCGGGGGAGGCGGCGGCGCTCGCGTGCGCCTCCGCCCGCATCTCCCCCTCCGCCCCGACCCGCCCACGCCACGACTCCGGCGCCGTCTCCCCGGTCTCCGCCGGCGTCTCCGCCTTGACCCTCACCTCCCCCTCCGCCGCCGTCTCCGCATCCTCCGCTACCTCCGTCGCCTCTGTCCCCGCCTCCGCACTCACCACCCATCTCTGCCCCCGCGCCACCCACCGAATCCACCGCCGTCTTCGCTGCCGTCGTCTCCGCCGCCCCGCTCCTCCTCCTCCTCCGTCGCCGCCGCCTCCGCCCTCACCTCCCCCTCCGCCCACGCCCCCGACTCTGCGTCCGCCTCCGCCGCTTTTTCCACCTCCGCGACCGCCTTCGTCGCCCTCTCCGCCGCCACCTCTGCCCTCACCATCCCGTCCGCCCCACGCCACCGCCTCCGCATCCACCGCCTCCTCCTCTGGCTGCCTGCGGTCAGCATACGTCAGCCCGCAGAGGGAAGACCCCGCAGAAGTTCGGAGAAGAGACGCCTTACGCCAGGGATGCCCTGCGGCAGCTGTCTACGGCTGTTCTTATTCACGTATTGGTAACAAACCTTTCGTTCATATTACACGTCCGATAAACGAACCACCGACTGCGGAAGCTCAGCGATTACATCGATACCACTACAGCATCCTTTATCAGTTCCCAGTGTTCGAGATCCGATGGTGGCGAATTTTCGACACTAGCTACGTAGCTACGTCTATATCAGGCGAATGACAAAACAGTACCCTAACAAAATCGGCGATGGACCCTAGGCGATCTTTCTTTCCACACCTGTATTCTTTCTTCTTGCTTTACATATACACTTACAAGCACATCCGCTACACTGCTACACATTGCGGGATCTCGATCGGTAGCTAAGAACTTGTGAGGCTGGGCCCCACTGGCGAAGTCACTTGGAAAGGGAAAAACCCGCATGTGGACGTGTAAGTCGGCACCGGATATGACGTTTCACGAGAAAGATTTCCACCTCCGGGGATCTAAATCCTTTGCAGACCTCAAAACATGACACTTCCACAAACGTTTCAATAGTATTCAACAAAATTCATGTAGTTACAAAAAACTACGAAGGAGTGGCGAAAATCCCAACGACTGTTTTCCAACCATTCCCAAGCAGTCGACATCTATGGATCACTCAGCTCGTAATTTTGCAAAAAATATTCTTTTAATTTAGGTTATCACCAATATATCAGACACACTAAGAAAATATGTGTTCACATATGTTTCTGAAAACATGACGGGGCCACTTACAGCTATTTGCACATCGATGGGAAGAAATGTATTGAATTCTGAATGAGTAAAGTATTTTTGATGAGTGTTCATTGCAAACATTTGCATTTAATTACGATCCAAAAATCAGTATGCGTTAGATTGATCTGCTGGAAGAGAAAAAACCGCTAATGCTATTTACTCAAAGTTAACGCTTACTTTCTTATACAAAATGCGTAGTATGTACTTCGGCAGAAATACAATTTTTGTACTCGTATTGTTACAGAACAGAAACGGCTACTTTAGGAGGAAGTGTAAAATAAATTCCAAGCACTACGGCCGAAATGTGAAGGTTATTGGTCGAGGTGTTTTTACGAACCGAGGCGGAACTAGCGGATCCGAGGTCTGTACATGACCGATTTCTTGATACAGAAACTACTATTATTATGACGATGACGTCTGTAGAAAAACGTTATAAAATTATTCGAATATACATAAACTTATATCTTAAATTTCCTATGAAACTGTTGATCACAATCTCTACTCCCAATTTTTTATCATAACGCTTGCTGTGAACTGTGAAACACAACTTGCTAATTTTTATCTTGAACGAGTTATGAATTAAACATTTGAATTTTTCATTAAGGGAGAATTATTTACTCCACTTCAAACAATACTGAATGTCAATCATTTGAAACATGTCTAAATAGTAGGTACATAATCTTGTCAATGAAATTTTAATATGATTGATTTTGTGTAATCTTGCTCTAAAAAATGGAAATGTGGCGGCCATGTCATCAGAGAGCAGGATCATCGGTGGCAATATGCCACTAAGGTATGGGAACCACGAACTGGCTGGTGTCATCCTAGTAGGCAATGCAAAAGATGGGAAGACAGCTTCAAGGAGACAGCTGGCAACGAATGGACAACGCTAGCCACGTGCAGGTATCGTGGAGGTCACACTTCACTAGCTGAACCCAGAGACTACTAAAAAAATAAAGAAGTGTTAATTACTACGTAGAATTTCGAAGAGTTTTAGTTAGATCATGAAAAGTTTGATAATGACACAACATTTCAGTATTTTTTTTGTTTCTATTTATAGTTAACGACCGATTTTGTAATTTTAGTAATTCAAATATTTCAGAAATTTCTTATTTCAGTAATCTAGTAATCAGTAATATTTTTGATTATTATTTTTACTTTTTTATATTTCATTGTTAATTTTAATTTAAGAAATTATTTAGTTAACCTAAATATGGAACAATATATGTAAAATTATTGTAACGTAAACCAACCAAGCTGCACACGCAGCCCCTCCCAGGGGATGCAGGAGGCCCTTGCCCTCAATTGGGATTGTAAAGGGCTAATAATAATTTTTAACAATTTTGCTCTAAGCTCCCGACCGATCTCATACTATTTCGAGATGTGTGGCCTGGTGGGAGGTACCTGGTTGGAAAGAACCCCACAATGTGACAGTTAAGTCGACGCCAGATCTCACCATACAGCAAGGGAATATCACCGCTCTCTCGATGAAAACATACGCTTACGGGAAGAATGCCTTTTGCAGTTCACGCGCCAGAAATCACTACTCAATCACTCAATCACTCAATCAACTGATCTGTGTAGTAGTGTAGTGCATATATATATATATATATATATATATATATATATATATATATATATATATATATACATATATATACATACATACACATTTCTTAGATATATAAGAAAGAGGTGAGGGACAAGAAAAGGAAGGAAAAACGTTCGCGGACGGTTTTTGGACTGTTTGTTGGAGTACTGTTCCGGCATTCGCTTGATACTGATCGGAGAAACCATTGAAAACTACTGATAAGAGCAGCTGGCCGCTATAGTTCTTCAGACGCCTACTAGCTATTTACTTAGTGACGAATATCCTGCCATCCTCGGGACTCGAAGCCTAGGACCTCCGGGTCAGAGGCACAGCAGTGACATCAATTGATACCCCGAGCCACCTACGCTGATGGATTTTTTTAACAATTATGTAGGCATTGCTTCCAGCTCGCGGTGTTGTTGGAGCGCTCTCCACAAGGACAACGCGTCATCCAGCGCATCCCTCTCATCTGCGACGAGTGCAGGTGGATGTTGGGGGGCGGGGCCGGGGGCGGGGCCGTCCACAGCAGGTGCCACGGGCGAGCGGCGCCCCATTGCGACGCCTTTGATGTGGAGGCGCGAGGCCGCCTCCGACCGCCACCCACCCCGCGGCCCGCGAACGCGCCCGGGGCTCTGTTGCCATTGGCGAGTGCGCCACACCGCAGGGCTCCGCTTCGGTTCGACCACGCGTCGCTGCGCGGCGACAGCCAATCCCCGCGGGCCGCGCCGCCAGGATTAGTGCTGCGTGATCCACTCTTCTTTGTCTCACTCGGGTGCAAATACTGCGAGCGACATCTAGATTACTCATTTTCAATGGGCGCAGAAATTGAAAGGAAGCTATGTAGTCTCCGGTCATGTTAGAGGTACTTTTTGTTTCGTTAGATGCCTAGGAACGCGAGAAAAAATCGAAAACAAAACAGTTTCGATTCTGATCGAAAAATGCAAATATTTGATTTTGTTACTTGGCGATGTCTCATCATACGTGCTCAAACAATTTTATCATACTCAATGCGTCCCTGCTTACGACAGCTGACGTCATACGATTGCAAGGCACCTAGGAAGAGTCCGTCTGCCGTTAAAGATTTGCAATTCACGTGTTGTGTTATGAAACAGCAACTTTTCGGATATTCTTGGTATTAAATGAACTGCGGTACGGTATACTGTATGTAATTTACTGTTATTGCAAAACTCGTGAAGACTGTTTTTGATAATATATTTCACTTGTTGCAGTGGTATACGACAGTACTTTACGTGTTCCTGAGCAGTGTGCGGGCTACTTTTTGCGAAATCATTTTGTGCGGTTTTGTTCAGCAGCAGTTTTGCTCCAACAGTGCACTATAAATGTAATATATAATTGTACTAAGCATGCTATCAAACTGAAAAATTAAAACGAAGTTAGTTTTTGTTTCATTGGTTTCGCCTTTCAATCTTTAAAATGCACAATGTCCGAGAGTGTACCAAATGTCATGTAACACCCTCAACAAATTTTACATGCAGAATGCCAAACTCTTTCAAGTAATATATGACAGGTGTATTAAATTAAGTATGTAAGTATGAACAGAGTATGAAATGACTGTGTTCATCAGCGCCATAGTGGTCAGTGTCAGCCCTCGTAATGAGGGCTGAAGCTAATGGAACAAATATTCAAGCAAATTGTGCCGTTTCAGTTATTTAAAAAAATATGTGTATTAATAATAAAATCAACACAATACTCGAGGCCATCTTGAATATTATTTTCATGTGCCTTCAATACAAGATCGGGAGCCAGTGGTTTGGGCGGCGAAGCTCTGGAGCGGCCCGCGTTCTGATTGGCTCGCTCAAGATGGCGTTTCATCCCATCTGTCAGGCGGCTCTCGGCCATCTGCCTCGCCGTCAGCTCCCTTTCTCTGGAACGACAAGAGGACGGCAATAAACTTGGCGGGGGCAGGAGATACCGCGCGTCCCTCGCCCACCGCACACACGCCCAGCCCACGCCCACGCCCGCACCCACGCCGCAGACGCCGCCGCAAGCACGCTCTTCTTGCAGCCGCGCTCGTCCGCCAGCGACGGTGGTGGCGGTGGCGGCGGCGGAGATGATGGTGCAGGCAGCAGAGGCGGCGGTGGTGGTTGCGGTGACGGGGGGTGCGGCAGAGGCGGCGGTGGCGATGATGGTGGAGGAAGGAAAGGCGGAAGTGATGGCGGTGATGACGGGGGTGGCGCCGGCGGTGGTTGTGATGGTGATTGTGGCTGTGATTGTGATGGTGGTTGTGGTTGTGGTAGAGGTTGTGGTTGTGGTTATGGTGATTGTGGTTGTGGTGATTGTGGTTGTGGTGATGGTTGTGGTGGTGGGGTGGTGGTTGTGCTTGAGGTGGTTGTGGTTGAGGTGGTTGTAGTTGAGGTGGTTGTAGTTGAGGTGGTTGTGGTGGCGGTGGTTGTGGTGGCGGTGGTTGTGGTGGCGGTGGTTGTGGTGGCGGTGGTTGTGGTGGCGGTGGTTGTGGTGGCGGTGGTTGTGGTGGCGGTGGTTGTGGTGGCGGTGGTTGTGGTGGCGGTGGTTGTGGTGGCGGTGGTTGTGGTGGCAGTGGTTGTGGTGGTTGCGATGGCGGCAGGTGCGGCGGAAGCGGTGGCGGCGGTTGTGGTAGCGGCGGCGGCGAGGGCGGGGGCGAGGGCGGGGGCGAGGGCGGCGGCGAGGGCGGCGGCGAGGGCGGCGAGGGACGTGGCGGCGACGGCAGTGGCGGTGGAGGCAATAGCGGTGACGGTGGAGGAGCCGCCGCTCGACGCGATCGCCAACTGATCGACATTCGCGATTGTTGCCATTCGGAGGGATTGAAGCAGCAGGTCGAAACGAGCATCTCCGGGAACGCGAAATAAACATCACCGAGGCACCGCAGGCAAACGGCGAAATGTGCGAAGCGATTTGGAGAGAGAAAGTCGGCGACTGACTGCAGACGAGTGCCGGCAGGGCCCATGTACGAGGTTTACTCAGTAGAGGTGACAGGAAATATCCGAATATAGTTTAAAAGTATAAATTAATACAATGCAGCCATAATTCTGAATAATCTTACATTCTAGTACAATGAATTGTGTGATGTAAATGTAGTGTGAGATATAAATTGTGTAATGGCCGATTCCCTTTGGATCTTGCATTTTGCATTCGTCTCAGCCAAAAGGTACCAAACGAATTGTCATTGTCGTCCTCTTGGTGCTAATGCTAAGCTGTGTGCAGAAAAGTATAAATTGCAGCGTGAAGACACGAGTAGCACAACTTGTAAGTGAGTTGCGAGAAAATGTAGCTGCTAGCCCATTTCTTAATTTTCTTTGTAATAGGGAGTTTTTCAGCCATGTGTTCTGAGAGTGAAGCAGGGAAGACATTGCCCATTGCATTTCCAGAGATTTTCCAATTAAAAACGTTTTGTTCGGTTCCACCTCACAGTTGATGCTTTTCTTAGTGCAAATTTGCATATCTATAGACAGTGATGGGTCGGTAATATTTTTGTGCCAACAACTTACAAGATGGTAATATTATGGTTGTTACCCTAGAGCACACACAGACAAACCCACCTGTAGACAAACGCACAAAATTCATGCTCAAGACGGATTTGGAACCTCGAAGCTTGGAACCAACCCCCGCCTCCTCCTTTGCAACTTCAGAAACTTGAGTCGCATAATCAATGATTTTTTGTTCTTTTATTTCAGGACAAAATTGAATATCTGTGGTTTTCATTTTCATCTTTCATGTTTTCAGGTATGTATGTTTTGGGGAAATGCATTAACACTAGAACGGCGGCAGGGGTCAAAATGACATCTAGATCAGCAGTTTCGTAAATATTAAATTTAGTTTTTAAGTGCTATTTTACATTGTTACTCTTGCTCATTTTTTATTCTCTTTATGATGATGTAGCTGGAATCTATAAAATCTTTTATTATTTGATCATGTGACATCCCTAGAAGAGTGGGAAGGGTCATTTTGACACCCCTATTATTTCATTTGTAAAACTACCATATACTGAACATGATCGCTGTTGGTCCGATCATATCGTTTCTTTATCATAAAGGAACAACATTATCGTAATCTCTGTTAGATATCCCTTTCCTCCAGGAATGACGCGATATCCATTGTCGTACAATTTAACCCGAATATTGAAGCGATAATTGCTTGATTTGACGATTGTATCCTTCCGGGTAAATAAAGAATGAAACGAGCGCAAGTTTCAACGAGTATCGATCTATGATAAGTTTCTTTCCGTTTTCTATTCTCTTTTTAGTTTCCTTGTCAGAATGTTGTAGCTTGTGAATATCATAATGTCAGGTTCAATTGGTCTCTCTGTTAACGAGTCGTCCCAAATCTTAGAAAATTCAAATTTCGAGTTAGGAAGTGAAATAACCAATTCAGGCGAAGATTTGGTGCCAAGAAATAGTGAGGATGAATCCAGTAGTTCGAGTGATGAACTGTCAGCGGAAGAAGATGCGATAGTCGATACACTCCAATCTTCTCCGTGATCATTTCAACAGGAGCAGCTAAATACCCTAAGAGAGAAAATGGTTGCCAGAGACGGAACCGAGTGGGAAGACCTCGCCAACTCCTCGTCAGCTGGAAGAAGAGGAACTGTGAATGTCTTGGAAGAACGAGGTGGTCGCACTTCGTGGGTGTGCCAGCGAACGAATGGATCTGTGGTAAGTTCCTTCCGTTTGCTATTTGATGAATCAATGCTTCGTCTCGTGAAAAGACACACCGAATCAGATGCACGGTAAGGACTGACAAACAACTGAAACATGCCTCTCCAAGAGTAGGAGGTGTTCTATTCTCACGAGGAGAATTTTTTTGCAAATGGTATCTCAGTGTTCTTTGTTCTCGTTTATGGGGACCAAAATTCATAGTCACTAACCTAAAAGACAGATTTTCGCCAGCTTCTCAGAATTCTCAGTTTTGACGACAAATCAACCCGAGCTGATCACCTTCGTGATGATAAGTTTGCTCTAGTGTCAGAAATGTGGGAGAGGTTTGTAGGAAACTGCAGTCGTTGCTATCGCCCAGGTGAAAATGTAACGATCTATGAGCAATTACATCCGACCAAAACTCGGGGCAGATATACCCAGTTTACAGCAAACAAATCCAGAAAATACGGACTGAAATTTTGAGTCGCGGCTGATGTATCAACGAAGTATACATGCAATGCCTATTCCTGTCTGCAAAGAGGATGCTTGAGCAAATAAACAACCATTGGATTAGTTTCTTGTTCTGTGTCTTATGGAGCCATTTCTAAACCAAGGTAGAAACGTGAAAACTGACAATTTTTTCACGTCTCTTCATTTTGCCAAAAAGCTCGAAGAGAAGAAAATATCATTAGTGGAAACAATCAATCCGATCCGTCGAGAATTCCCTGATGAGTTGAAGCGAAATGCTCAACTTCATTCGTCTGTTCTTTTGCAACACATTCCAGGCAACACAAACTGCACCTTGACAGTGTATCCGTCACAGAAGAAAAAGAACTCGTGCTTCTCAGCACACGTCACCGTGAAGCAGCAGTCAGTGATGAAGGAAAAAAGAAACCGGAAACTGTGACGTTCTATAACGCCACAAAATATGCGGTAGACGAAGCAGACCAAATGACTGGGAAATGTAGCACCAAAGCAGCATGCAGGAGAGGGACGATGCATGTTTTCTGTAATATATTGGACATGGTGCCAATCAATGCCTGGATTATCTACAATCTTATAACTAATGAAAAGATGAAAATAAATAAGTTCATTCTTTAACTGTCTATTGTCAGATGTATTGATTTGTCAGATGTACACAAAGAAGAAGAAGAGACTGTAGCACTGGCGCCAATTAAAAAGCGAAAGAAGTGTCAGACCGGCTTACGCGAAGGCAACAAAACCAGCGATGTGTGGGAAGTGCCATAAAGCCGTTTGTGGAAAATGTATCAACAAAGTAAAAATCGGTTGCAAAAAATGCATTTAGATGTTTAAGATGCTTTTTAGATGTGTAAAAAAATGTGCTCACCAAAATAAAGCTCTATTTTGGAAAATAATTCGAAATACAATACATCGTATTCATGGTGTCAAAATGACCCCTTCCCGCTGTTCTAGGTATATCAGATTCGCCTCCGTTCTAGTGGAATTATTTAGCATTAGGTAGGACTTACTTTCCAGATAGTGCATTGATACAATTTGTACAATGAAATAAAATTAATGACAGATTTCCTATTCTCATTTAGTGACTAATTATCGTAAATCGGACGCAGGTAGATAGAATTAAACAAAGAAGATAACAGGTGAAACAGAACATCAAAGATATTGAATCTATTGGAGTCATAATACGGAGAGCAAACTCTTTACTCTCGGCCTACCATTGTGGCATTCAAACTATGCTGATTGCTCGGACAGAGTTCGTGCTTTTTACACCGTCGAACACACGACCCCATGTGACCAAAACGTTATAAATATTGGTTTCATTTGCACAATTTTGAAAAACCTAATATAATGTAACGCAATTGTATAATGTGGAATTCATTTATTTTGAGCATTGTCACCAACATGCCCACCAAGTTTCATTCCATTGAATTTTTCTTTCAAACGAGTGACAACTTTTATAACGAGCGTATCTTTGCTTTGACTGGCGTATAAAAATGAGAGTTTGTTGAATCTATACGAATCGTGCGACGTCATCGGAAAACCTCTTTACCCCACGCTTGCCACGTAAAACCAAATGTTTAGTTCTGAAAAGTGGGTAACTTCCTAGAATCAGATCAATAGCGAGCAGGTTTCGCAGGCGCGCGCGGGGTTCTGCGAAGGAGCGTCGCGGGGCCCATTGGAGTCCAAGAGCTCTTGACGCGCGGCGCCCAACTGGTCCGCGAATGGAACTCATCCCGTCAAGTGCTGCGGAAACTGCTAAATTGCAGAACGCCGCTATGGTGTGCTTCCAAAGGCGACGGGCTCATAGTCCATGAAGTGCAGAAGCTGTACGGGGAAGGTCATTCAATAACCACCGGAAATGAATGCCGTTATACTGATTAATTTAAGTATATGAAACAACACACCGCGGGACATAAGGACGGTGATGTTTTGAGGAATCTGACTAGAACGAATCGCCATTTCCTCGCTCGATGTAAAATATCCGCTTGCGTATTGTTTGGCGTGTTTCACGGAGGCACTCCGAGAAGGAGTTTGTGTCTGTGTGATGTCCGAAGTGTTCTGTGATACGCATTTTTGGGAGGTAATAGCTCCTTCGCGGCTAACGCAATCAACAGGTTACGATATCTCTCACACTTTCGTCTGAGAGCCGTATATTTCAATGATTGGACAGACGCATAAAAGAAACAGGTATGGCGTCTGCTCATCAAATGGAATGGCCTCTATTCCAGTATTTCATTGAATACCTTTAATCAAATGAGCGAGTGATGGTAATACATGAAGATAATTTTTAGATTCTCCGTCATTATAACTGGTGCAATGTTGCTCTCTACGTACACTACGTGAATTAATCAACATAATCTCGTGTACTGTGAATCTTTTTGGATAGCATTTTATCTCCCAATGTACTCGTATATTGACAAGGAGTGTGAAATGGGAAAAAGAAACACAACGATTGAATTACAACTCTTGAAACGTGTTAGGGAAGAGAGGATAAGTTAGGGATTTAAAGAGAAAAGTAGAAGAGACAAAGGAACTGTTTTGAAACTAAAAACGAATTTATAAATATACTCAAAGAGAAGAGATCCAGCAATGCCAAAGTTCAGAAGCTCAAACAGGCACAACACAAACATTGGACTTCTAGAGAACTAGGAACTTCCTGAGAAACTCGAAAAATTGAAATATCCAACATTCGAATCAACAAATCAAATTTAAAATGTGATGGCTGTTACCTTCATAACTGACAAAGTGCTACTGAATACAAGAGAAAGACATTTCATTTAAAAATACGTGAAACGGGAATTAAAAGTATGAAAATCATTTAACACTGTGCGTACAGGACAACAGATCAAATACAGGAGGGGTTTATTTACGAAAATTTGTTGAAAAGTGATTTTTTTTGCGCCAGTTTCTTATTTTTTCGCAATACAAAAACATCGGTTTTATAGATGGCTCGGAACTAATCATTAATATTTCCTTGACGGGAAACAAAGTGAGAAATCACAGGACACAAAATTTTAAAACTTTTTTAAAACGTTTGGAGATTCAGAACAGATAACAAATCGGGATATTCTAACAAATGCATTTATAGATTTTCATTGGCACGTCTGATATTCTGTTTTCCAATTGTACGAATGACTCCCTAAAAACAAATAAGAGAAACTTTAATTTCTAACGTTGTCTTCATAGGAATTTGAAGAGAAACAAACGTTTCAACAATTCACATTATAGAATCCAATAACTTACGTTAACTATGATAATGAATGGTTTCTGTGTAAAGAAGAATTATTATTTCTTATTTTCATGTTTTAAATGAAGAGAAATTGTTGTCTTTCTTAAATATCATTCGGCAATGCATTTTTTCTGAAGCAAAGTTTATGTTTCACGGCGTGCCCTGACAGGACCGGAACGTATCCCGTGCGTGCAAGAGGCAATGGTGACTAAGACCCCCCCCCCACACACACACACACATGAAAACGTAGAATATTGAAAAAATATTTTAAAAACAATTATAAATGTTTCAAAATGGTATATTTCTCAATGTACTTAATAACTTTAACACTTAAGGTATTTAATACAAAATACTTAAAGGGTTGCGTCGAGTGTAAACTCAAAAACATTCTACTAAAATATTCTACATAAAACATTCATTCATTCTACATTTAAAAAAAACTTTTTAAATCTCTGAATGTTTCAGTTTACAAATTGTTCATATATTAACGATACAAATAGAAATACATGCATACATTACAAAGTTAGCACCACAAATAAATCGACGTCTGAATGTAGCCTTTAATTTGCCCCTTGAACATTCGCGAGCCGCCCTGGGGTTGAGGCGGGCGGCGGGCGGCCAACGCTGGGAAGTGCGCGGCCGAGTGGTCGAGGCGAGCGACGGACTGGCCACCGGGGGCGTGGCGGGGCGGGGGTGGGAGAAGAGCCTGTGACGTGACACGGCGCGGGGAAGGGAGGCAGGCGGAGCTCATGGCACGCGGAGACGGCGGGGCGGGGAAGAGCGAGCGGGGTCGTCTTGGCGGGGAGGCGGCGTTCGAAAGGCGAGCGTCGCCCAGGTAGGAGGAACGGCAGGTGGGTGGGACAGGTGGGGAGTGAACCAAAGGAAATGACTGGACGAGGTGGAGGAGCAGAGCGGGAAGGGGGGACGTCAAAGAGAGGAACGGTCAGACATAGAAAGAAACGAGGCGAAAATGGAAAACTTAAGGCGACGTACGAAAGACTGGAGAAGCCATAGGTAAAAGAACACGCCGCTGGAGACAAGGGAGAGCGAGGTAGGCGATGTTACGGAGCTGAAAGGGCGAGGAGGTACGATCGAGCCAGGCGGGGAGAGGGGACTTTAGAGTGGAGAGCAGGGACCGGGGAGCAGAGGGCGGGGAGCGGGGAGCGCGTCGCCGTCGGCACAGCCGTCCTCCCGTCGGCAAATGGCGGTTAGCCATTCGTTTTAACGCGGAGCCCCGCCACCGCCGCCACCGTCACCGCCGCCGCCGCCGCCGCCGCCGCCGCCGCCGCCGCCGCCGCGGGCCGTTCAATAAAAGTGGCTCCCCCGCGCGCGGCCCAACCCTTGCAGTCGCTCGGGGCTTTCATATGACCGTTAATTTACGAGGTGGCAGGAAACCACACGGCAGACGGCTGCAATTCCTTACGAGCCGTTTCCACTTAATCGACCGGGAACTTCTGTTCACCCCAAATCGCCGTGGACGCCGTGTCGCCCACCCACCCACTCATCCACCCATCCGCCAACCCGCTCGCGGCCGGCCTGCCCGCCTGCCTGGGCGGTGCGAAAGAGTGCCAGAAGTCCGCCAGAAACACGAATGGATCCTAAATTTCAAGCCCTACTGTAAAATTTATGGCCTTCAATAGCTTGTCCGAAATGGCTAATATATAATTTAAAGGATCCCTTCGGCGCAAAATGACGCAGTGCGTGGATAAGTTGTCGCATCGAAATCAAACACGGTTTCCTGAGTCTTACCAGTGCCTAAGCAAACATGATCTCTCAAAACATACATCATGTGTCCTTTTGTTCCAGATGTGTATACTTCTGTTATGTATTATCCGATTAACCTTCTTTGTCACACGTGTTTTATTCCAAAACAAAATACACTGGGTTTTGCCCAATTGTATCAATAATTTGATAATCTTTCGTGACAGTGACGGTTTGCTATTAAATATTTCTTAGTGCAGGCCACTGCAATAGCGAAACATTACCGGGTCCACTAGCATATATATATATATATATATATATATATATATATATATATATATATATATATATATACACACACACACACACACTTCTTACATCTTGGCACCATTAATGCAAAACAATTTAACAACAGTCAGCAACCAGCAACCAGCAACCATGGGTACAGGTTGAGGCGCAATTGCGGAATTTGATACCAGAAAAACGGATGATAACCACAGATTATTCCACAGGTATGCCTGTGTTAGTAGTAATTCATTTTAGGTTAATTCTCGTTTTGATGTTTCTTCCTATTTTTATCGTATTCTTTCAGAGTCCTTTATTCGTCGTCTTCTATTTAGAACTCTTTTACATTGTAAACAATCTATACATTTATTATTGTACCCCTGATTATGGAAAAATACGAGTAAATGGCTGGAACATCGTCAATGTGAATTTATTTATTTTTAGCGCTAAACCCAAGAAACTTATGACCCGACAAATGTCCGTGAACATGTGAGCAGATAACGAATGATAACATACGCAGCGAGAAAATGAATAAATAAGTAGGTAAGTAATCTCATAGCATGGGTAATGTTATTTCGCCTCTTCATATTCACGTTGCACGCCGTGGTTTAACAGGCAATTTCATAGTGCACGCCTCCGAGCGAAGATGCCAACCTCTCCTCCGCCAGTCACACTTCGGCAGCCACACTCTAAAGCATTCTGCTAGCATCGTTTTTCTGAAGGTAAATACATTTTGTACAATGATTGGCCACATATTATTTTGATTGGCCAACATGATGACAGCGATTGGCCACTCAATTAGTTCTAACAGAAGCAACTAGTATAATTCTAATATTAGCCATGAAAACACAATTTGTTAGATGCGGATTAAATGTAAATTTAATATTTTATATAAATGTTGGGGGAAATAACAATATCCTCGATTTTCAAATCTGAGCAAATTCGACTGACTTCAGATGAGTCTTCTGGCTTATTCTACGAGTAGAATCGCAGGGAATGTGATGGTATTTTTTAAATAGAAATGGATGGAATACGTTTCAAATATATTCGTAGAATATCTCGCTTGTCATCCATCCGTTCTCCAATATAGACTCCTGTAGGATCATTTATTTCGTCGTCCAAGGCACTTCTCTCGATGTACCCTATAACTTCAAATCACATTCTGATTTCTTCATCGCTGACACACGAACATGCGGCTGTAACTGTTTCACTTGTCCGTGTAGTGATAATGGGATGTCTTCTTAAAAAAGCCTTCACCCAGTCTTCTTTTAAACGGTTGTTGTTGAACAGATTTGGCCTTGGTTTAGTAGGTAAAAATTGTTGAACGTTACTTTATAGATCTTCCTTAGAAAACCTTACTTGACTAGTTCAAGTATCCACCTAACTAGACTGGCTTCTTCTTTTGATAAAAGAGTATCAGAGCTGAGAGTAAAAGAGCTGTTTTTTGACCTGGATTATTTAAACGACGCTGAAAACTTGTTCTGGGAACACCAAATTATTTTGCAGAAGACCCAGAGATGCCCCGTTATTTCTAACACATTTGATGGCATTTGCCGTGGCTCGTGCATCATACACGTGCTGTGGCTTCTTTGGCATTATAAGATCACTTATTGTAGGCCCACACATGATTTACCTGTGTGCAATAATGTTAAACGACGATTAAAATTAATGTGTCAACAATTATTAGCAGAGTAGCCAATAACACAATTCATACACTATCGAAGATACAGTTATTGGCCACCCCCTACGTCACTAAATACGAAAAGCAAGACTTCTCATTTTCAGCTGATATTATTGTCACTCAATACGATTTGTGCTTTCTGGCGTATAATTGTGATTTGCTTACCGCCGCAATCAACAAACAGCACTTTTGGATATAAGGTTTCTGAAGAAAATCTTAAAGAAATCTTTACGTACAATGAACACACACCGCATTGGTAACAAGCACCCGCCATATTGTCAATAGCTGCACTTTTGCAGTCTAAGTAAATATGACCACCCTCCGCGCCATTTAAAAGCAAAGTATTAGAAAACGGTGTTAGAACAAGCGATAATTCCAATTATAGTTGAAATGGCCAATCACTGGGAGGGGGGGGGGGTCAATCACTGTACCGTTTACTCTACATTAGAGAAGAGATCCACTGTGGGTCCCCTAGTCAAGTTCAATGTTTGCGCATTCGATTTGGAATATAAGGAAATGATATTTATTATTGATTCTGGTTCTGAGGATTGAATTTTTTTCGTCTGAACTCGATGAGGACTGGGATTTGATGTATGTTATTGTAGAAGTTTGTGGCAAGGTATTCTGCTAGCATCGAAACGCAAGATGCCTACGAGTGCATGGACCAATATAACAGATGCTGTGGAGAAAGAAATGGTTATGAGACATACGTAAAAAACCGACTCAGTTCACATGTTGGTATGTAGTTCTACGAGTTTTGTGTTGATTAAACGTTTACTTTAAGTACACTTAAAAGAAATTGAATTTCTGAAATTGAATTAATATATATTAGGTGCTCAAGTAAAATAATGCATTTGAAACATTCTTATTGCAGTGAAGAAATATGTTTAGAAAATAGTCTATTTTTGTAGTAAAAAATCATAGAGAAAATTTAAAGCACCAGTAAGTGGCCACTGTTAAGATCATTTTCGTAGTTTTCTTAAAGTTATTGGCCTACAGTACAGAATTCCTCATGTCGAACTCCATGGACTAGCATACCTGTTTCGGACAGATTTCTTGCTTGAAATGGACTATTTGCAACAATTTGGACAAAACTAACAATTATTTTTTATTTACTAATCCAGCTTTTATTTCACTAGTGGTAATTTGAATATTGCAAATTTTGATAGTGGACAGCTGATATTCTCTTAAAGTCTGTAAGGCCAATCGATTATCTCTACCCCTGAACGTATTTGAGACCAAAAATCCACAAAAATGCAAGTTCATGAAACATTATTGCAATGACAATATTAATCAAATCTTTTCTGCTTATTCTTAAAATATAAACTAAGGGGAAATAAATAATTTTCCCCTGTTCTAATCCTCACCTCTAGAAAGTGTAAGTTTAACTTTCTACAAGATTGAAGCAAGTGAGAAGCCGCCAATTCTTATTTTGCATATTTTGTATTGAAGTGGCAAATTTAAATTTCCCGGAACATATAGTTCAAAGTCCCAAGGCGAAGATTTAATAAAAAATACAATATTTAAAACATTTAATGTACTTCGGATTTTTGAAAATATTCCATTTTCAATTAATAGGGTAAAAATGTGAACTGTCCCAACATTCCCCTACAGGTTAGGATTAATGAATGATTCTCACATTACTTTAAAATAAAAATAATGTATCGTACTTCATCCCCCAGGATATTCATTTGTAAAGCGGAATGTTAGTATGTGGAAAATGGAATTTTTCTTGCCAACCGTCAATCAAGTGGAGCCCCGCTCTAAACTCGACGAAATAAATGTTGACATTTAGTATTATAGTAGGCTCCATAATGACAAGTGGCTTAAATATCTTTAAATTAACCCGTGACGACTTCTTTGGAACACAAACTATTTATCTGGCTGAGGTAGCAGTGCGTTTCATTTGGGAAAATACGATGCACCCTTCCGCACGTTTCCTATTAAACGACAAAAAACAGTCGTAAAGGGTGAGCGGTAAAAAGGCAATATGTTGCGATTCATTGTGCCTCGAAATGTATTGCCCTGACGCGAATGTGAAAGTGTTTTTTGTCAGGAGTTCTGCATTTACTCTGTAGTTATAATCCCTACAAAACGATACGTTCACTCTGCAAACATGGGAACATTTTAACTGCGTGTTCTGTGTTTTATTAACAATGCGAATTACACACATTGACACTTACGTCAATTTGATGCCCTTGAGAATGTGTTTGTACATCCATGGCAACATTTGTTTCTACTGCTATTCATCCACAAGTATTGAATTAAAGAACTGAGCTTAATGTACATTCCTTCACTAAAGAGACAAATATCCTATCCTATATGCCTTAAAATATAAACGGGGAATGGGAGGGTCGATGTACCTGCTAAACTCGAATTCTCTGAAAAATCAAATTTTCAAATTCACTAGTTAGGATACCAGTAAAGTATTCCATGTGATACTACAGGTTTATTTTTGTCAAATCAGCTGCAGCAACATAATCACAAAGTTAGCACGTTGTATATTTATTTTACTGCAGTGAGAACGGCCATACGTACTTGCACCGACTCAAAAATTGCTACTCGTCGACGGATAGAAATTTAACCAGCGTTGCCAGACTTCTCTTTCGCTTCCTCCGAACGCGTAAGGCGTCCGAGTAAAGCAACAAGACTTGCTAAGGGAGGAGACTTTCGCGTTATTTGTTTTCACCTACAGGAGATTTATCTTACGGGGCAAGAGCAAGCGAGAATGCGCCTGACATATTCAGAGGCTATTTACATTCTTTACGTTCGCACATCTAATTCATTTTCGTGTAGCCCGAAGCAATTTGGATCCCGTGGCGCGGCGTTACGGCGCGCTAATAGCGCCGGTCCTCCACTCCGCTACTCCCTTCCCCGCCCCGCCCCGCTCCACCCCGCCCCGCCCGCCTCGATCTCCCCACTCCAGTCCACTCCGCCCCGCCCACACCCAAGCGCTGGCGACGCGCCGCGCCAGCAGAAAGCAAGTGACGCGGGAGAGAGGTTGGCGAGGACATCGTGAGTGGCAGAAGGGCAGCAGGAGCAGAGCAAGGAAAAAAGGCAGAATAGCCGGAAGAAGAACGGTGGCGATAAAAAAATGAGTTAACACAAGCGAGAAACCAAAAATGAGATGGGAGGGACAAAAAGCGAGGGCGGAGAGTTAAATGGGGTGAAAAGATGAGAGGGAGAATTGAGAGTGACGGAAAGGGGCAAAATTGCAGCAAATATACTGACAAGAACTGGAGTGAGAGACAAAGAAGAGAGAGAAAAGGAAAATTCTCCGCTTAGCAGATTTGTGGAAGAGGCAATAGAAAAACTGGAAACAGTACAATACGGTGAACAATATATATACTGAGGTTTAGGAGTGGTTTGGGTGCAAGAGCTGAAACGTGAGATTGGCCAGGGTGGTAGATATAAGTTGCGAAGGAAGACATACAGCATTGCCAGAGAGTTGCAAGGAGAAAAAAAACTGTTTGGGAGAGGAAGGAAGAAGGAAAGAAAGAAAGAAAGAAAGAAAGAAAGAAAGAAAGAAAGAAAGAAAGAAAGAAAGAAAGAAAGAAAGAAAGAAAGAAAGAAAGAAAGAAAGAAAGAAAGAAAGAAAGAGTGCGAGACAGAGAGAGGAAGAGAGAATGAGAGAGGAAACGACAGGAAAGAAAGATAGAAAGGGTGGGATAGAAAGGAAAGGAAAGGAAAGAACAAAACCGAAAGATTTTGAGTACGGCAATGGACAAAATTAAGAGGAAAGTGGTGAAAGGTTAGAGCGTGCATTGATCCTGAAAAGAGGGCTGGTGCTGGTGGAGGACAGCACCGAAACCTACCGAATGTTTGCAGAGGAAATTACAATGACGCTGTTCAAGAATTTCTTCACAAGCAGTTATTTACGGAGTTAATTTTCAAGCCGAAGGAGTAGGTAAATAAAAGAGAAAAAGGCGACTGCAAGGGGGTGGGGCGGGGAAGGCGCGGACGAGGGTGAGGGCGTGGGCTCGAGGGTGGCGGGGGGGGGGGCGATGAGGCCAGCGGCACGAAGGGCGTCGGCCGCTGTCGCAGACAGGCTTGCGGCGTGGGGCCGGGCCAGCTAGCGCAGACTGAAGGGCCAGGCCCACCCAGAGATTAAACCCTAGGAGGCGACCTCACGACACGCAACTCCACAGCACAAGATGCAGAGAGCAGAGATACTTGAGCGTGGAGGGGAAGGGGGGCGAAAATAACAAAGAGGTTGACGATACAGAACGGCAGACAGAGAAAAGTGATCAGCGGGAAGAGACCATGGAGTCGAAGTATATTGAAAGAACTAAAAGTGCTGTACCACTCAGTAGTTGAAGAAGGCGTTGAAAGTCAGGAAAGTCGGTAGTATTCGTACGCCAAAACTGTAGATATGAGTAGAAATTACAAAGAAAAAATGTATACGTTGAAGAGGAAGGAAGTCAACACGGTAAGAGGGCGTCTGCTCGCGAATTATGTATTTTAATTTAATTAAAGGCAATTAAAAAATTATGAAGGTAACGTGAGAAGCCTGAAGGAAGGAGAAAACGCACACAGCCAGGGCCGAGTGCAGGCAGCCCAGGCGGAGGCGGAGGCGTCGAGGAGCCGCGTGCGCCGGCGCGGCGGCCACGCCTACAGTTCGCGTGCGCTCCTTGACAATTCATCCCCATTTAAAGCGCCCCCGGAGCGCGCTGCGGAGCACGGAGGGGGGAGGGCTGCGGCGCTCACCGCACCACACCCGCAACGCTGCCGCCTCGACGCCACCGCCACTCCCACTGCCACTGCCACTGCCACCACTATAGCCGACGCCGCCACCGCCGCACCCACTGCTACCTCTTCCGCCACCACTACCGCCACCGGAACTTCCGCTGCCATGACACCGACACCACCGACACCGCCAGCGCCACCGACATTCCCACTGCCATCACCATCGCCGACGTCACCACCGCCATCGTTGACAGGGCCGCTGCTCTTATCCTCGCACCCTCTGCTACCTCTTCTACCACCGCTAACGCCACCGCTACCGGCACCGCTACCGGCACCGCTACCGGCACCGCTACCGGCACCGCTACCGGCACGGTCACTCCCACTGACATCGACACCAACACCACCTCCTCCACCACCGGTACTCACACTGCCATCACCATCGCCGACGCCGCCATCACCATCGTGGAGAGTACCATTACTTCCAACACCACCGCTATTCTTGTCCCCACACCTATCGCTACCTCTACCGCCACTCCCAACCACCACTGCCACTGCCACTGCCACTGCCATTGACACCGACACCGAGACCACCGTTAGCGCCACCGACACTGCCACCGCCAGCTGATTTAGCATTGCAGCTGTTTGCAGCGACTCTGACCACGAGGTCCTAGGGTTCGAGTCCGGACAATACGGTCGTGTGGAGGAGAATTCTAGCAGTCGGCTGCTCTGATTGGAAGTTTCCTGCGGTTTCTCCTATAAATAGGCGGATGGCGAATGCCGGAGCAATAACTTAGCACATGTGCCACGGTTCCCGCGGGATCATTCCTTTCTCTTTTTTGTTCTCTCCTTACGCCTTACTTACTCACCCTTACACATACTCGTATATGGCCTACACCACCACACACGTCGGGGGACCAGTCGCAGCTTAGAGCTCGTCGTGGCTCGAGCGGTGTCTCATTCAGGGCGAACCCTGAAAGAGAGAAATGCCCGTACACCGATGTGGAGTTATGCGTCGGTTATCATCATTCAGCAAGGGAGAGCACCATCACCTTCAGAGATAAAACGTTCACTACACTAACGGGACAAATGACCATAGCAATCGACGCATCCGGAAACGGAAATGAAGCCAACGCCACCACCACCACTTCCAATGTCATCGCCATTGGTAATCCCCCCCAACGCCTCCGCCGCCCCCGCCACTGCCTCCACGGCGTCGCGCCCCCGCAGCTCGGCGCCGCGCCGCGTCCAGGTCCGATACGAAGCGATGAGGAGGCGCGATAAGCACACGTTGCGCGCGCTGGGCGAGGGAGGGCGGGTGCGCACACAGTGCCGAGACATGCAACGCGCCGTCTGCGCCTTGGCACACAATGCGCGGGCCGGCGAGGGGGCGGGGCCATTGATTACGCGGAGAGTGACATCGCTGTCGGCGACCGACGCAGCCGCCACGCCCATTGTTCCGTCGGGCGGCAGCCACGGCCGCGGCGATATCCGGCGTATTCTTCCGCCTCAGGCTCCACGCGGCCTCATCGACCGCGGCGGCGGGGGTGAGGCGGGGAGGGGCGGGGCGGGGAGCCGCGGAACGAACGAGTCGAAGCGCGGGGTTGGGGCTGCAAGTGGCGACCTCTAAGACAAGTACACAACCGTATCATTGACACTATCCTTGATTGTGGGAGCGGTCCCCTCAAAGAATTAACCGGTTTAGGAATCCCAAGATTGTCATTATTAGTGGAGTTATATTTGCGTTGACAGCAGGCTGTCTTGTCTTGGTGGCAATGCAAGAGTTGGTGATCAAGGGTGGCAGTGACAAGAGTGGGTGAGTACACTGGTGATGGTAGAAATGTATGCTTCTTGCGGAGAGCGAATAGTAGAGGGAAGAGAGGCTCAGGGGCGCCCGACACTGGCGAATAAGAGGGAATTCGAGGAAGCCATGTCGATCGACCAGGGGACAAACTCTGCAATGAGAAAGGTGCCAGTTAAAATGGGAGTGTAGACGGGAAGGCAAGGGAAACCACACACAGAGGCATCGGTAGTTTGAGGAGCAATCAGAGTTAGGGGAGGCGAGAACGCAGAAGCGAAGACGCAGGTAGTCCGCAGGAGTCAGCACGGGGATGTTTTCGTGAGAGTTTGCCAAATGTCACTCGGGCTGCGTTGGCTCAGTGGTACTCCCGATGACAGCGGATTTTCAACACTAGATACTTAGTTATCGAATTAAACCACTGTCTGAAATGAATATCAGCGGCCGGCTGCTCTGATTAGTAGTTTTACATGTTTTTTTTTCTAGTTGAATACCGGCTCAGTACTGTTTTACACTACACACATGCGGGGAGACCAGCCTGAAGCTTAGAACGCGACCCAGCAGTGGCAGCAGTGGTAGTGTCCTGCTGGGAGATGTACTTGGAAGCAGGACCCCGCAAGCTGACCTGTAGGTCAGCGTCGGATCTGTCGTTCCAGCGGGGAGGGAACACTGCCATTGCCCGTGATACATTATTCATTACACGTACAGGAACCATTGACGCGCCGGGAAACACAAGCACGGCGACGGAGACGGCGACGGAGACGGCGACGGAGACGGCGACGGAGACGGCGACGGAGACGGCGACGGCGACGGCGACGGCGACGGAGACGGCGACGGAGACGGCGACGGAGACGGCGACGGAGACGGCGACGGAGACGGCGACGGAGACGGCGACGGAGACGGAGACGGAGACGGAGACGGAGACGGCGACGAAGACGGCGACGGAGACGGCGACGGAGACGGCGACGGAGACGGCGAGGGCTTCGGAGACGATGGCGACGGCGCGGCGCGGCGCCGACGTGGAGCACGGAGGCAATGACGGCGCCCGTGGCGACTCAATGGCGCCTCGAGGGTGAGGCGCGCCGTCTGTATTTGCGTGGAGTAATTGACCTGAATGTTCAATCCCAGACGCGAGACAACACCACGCGGCCGCGACGCTGGAAGACGCTTTAGCGCGTTCCCCTCGCCGCGCCTGGCAGCCCACACTCGCCCACAGCCGGGGCGAATATGGAGTCTCGGGATTGGCCAACTGTGATCAAAGTGTGCAATTGATTTACACAACACGGCATGGTTCAATTAAAATGAATCCGACATCTAAGTAATTATTACGGCTACTGGTTGACGTATTGACTTATACACATCCAGCATATACTTATCAATCTATTGCCGATCCGAAAATACGTATCGCTTTCTTTTACTACTGTGAAGTACATACAACCTTTTTTTTAACAATCCAGGTTATTGACGAGGCGGTCTGATTATTTTCTGTATGCTCACAGTGCACAGCTTGCTATGAAAGTTTAGAAGATGACGTCTTTGTCGTAATAGTATCTACTTTTTATTACAACACTATTTTACTAATATCCGATCTATTACGAGAAACTAACATATTTCTTGGCACAATTTATGATGTGCATCCATGTTAAGCATGGCCTCAATGCAGTAATTATATTTCATTTGCGGAGCAGTTATTTCGCGGTATTAATAATCTTCTCATTTTTCGTAATAAAAAAAACGTCGAGGCGTTTAATGTGGTGATATTCCTCAACTGATAACAGCGTAGCATTCATAATTTCCCTCTAGTCTTCTCCGTAATTCCTTTCATTACCAAGATCGATAGTCATTCACAAAGAGAAATCAGCTTAATTACACAAGAAGTCGGGCATTATCTCTCTTCCCTAAATGTGTTTTTGCCTTTTACATCAGCTACAAATACACTAGTTCGAATGCAGAAAGCGCTGTAACTACAGCGCTGTTGGTGAGACTAAAATACTTCGACGCGTACTGCCGTAAGTCGGGACGTACGGGAGTTTCTGAAGTCAAGTTCCGGGAGTAAATAATGTGTTGTGTGCATTTAAGCTTGACCATATCGCATTATGGACAGGAGGCAAACTCAGAGGTTACAAGTACGGGTTTAGAGAGAGGCTACTGAAATAGACAGCTCCATGAATCTTGGAAAGAGGATTACCCTTCCTTCATATACGTATTCTTCTTTTTATGGCTCAACAACTCTTACAGTTTTACCTCGGTGTATCTCCGACACTAGTAGGATGTTCTTTCTAGTGGGGCCTTTCGAGGGTAGGTGTTCAATACATCACTCGGGTCTAAGAATGGGGACTAGGGACAGTATATACAGGGAAGGAAGGATCGCGTGCGGTCCGCGACCCGTATTCTGGGGTACTGCTCAGGCCCTAGTAGACACCGCAAACTCGTCGATGCTAAACATGAGGCATATTTCGCGCACCAGTCGAGAATCATTCCCGCGACTTGCCAATCACCGGTACGCTCAAGCCGCAAGGCGTGTCCTTGAAGCTCGTCATCACCGGTGTTGATGCTTCACGTAAGAATTATCTTTGTGTGTAATGTATAGGTCGGACGTTTAAATGGGTCGCGCGGTAGGGTAGCGCGCGCTTTGGGGGCTGACCAGCCCTGAGAATGCAGCAATCGGAACGGGGAGATCCGGGGCGAGTCGGGGAGTGTCGTTGATCGGCATGTATAGTAAACTCTGGTTATAATGAACTCATAGTTAATCCTCAGTTATAGTGAACTAACGTCACTAGTCTCGTTTCACTTACATTACAAATAAGTATAAGAAGTATCAGTTATAGTGAATCTGAACCTCGTCAGTACTGAATGTAGGAAATACGTCCTGGAAATTAATTCCGTCCTGGAAATTAATTCCCTCCTGGAAAAGAACACGTCGCCTCAGTGCCACAAATTCCAACACCAGGCAGGTTGAAAATATCGTCGGCCAAAGGTCATAATCGAAGAAGTTCCTCCTGAGGTGAAGGTAGCGGACCTTACTGTTGACCACTTGATTTCACTGCGGAAACAAAGGTCGTGTCCTGTGTGGTCTACAACTGGCGGCGGTGACGCTGAATGATTGGTTCAGTTTCAAGCTTTATGTAAAATTCCGCGGGACAAAACGCCAACCCAAGTTAGACAACCAAAAATGTTGGTCCCATAAGTTCACAATAACTGGAGACGAGGCTGTGTAAGGAGCTGCGGGAACCAGAGCCACAGACTCAAGAGTTATTTGGAGAGTGAAAGCCGACGACCAGAGCAAGTTAGTGAGAAGTGGTTATTATAGTGAACTGCATAGGGCCCTGAGTATTCCGCGAAAGGATCTGTGAAGGAACTTGCCCCAGTATTTGGTCATTTCCCGGTATTTTGGTAATTAGCATTGGAAATAGGTTTCTCTCCAGGGTATACGATAATTGTCAAAGTATTCATTTAGATGCTCAACATTGTAAATCTTCTTCATAATAAACTTTGTTATCGTTATTTCCGATCACTCATTCGGAACATTTTATTATGAAAATTAACTAGCTTAAAACTTTGCTTAGTTTAAAATAATTAGGAAAAATATATTTCCTCTCGAAGGTACGGAATGAATTCTAATCCACGATTTACTCGTTTTTTTCTCTTCAATTACAGTGAAGTGTTCATAACTCCTTAAAAATATCAGAACTTCAGAGTGACTTCAGCTAGTAGTGAGTAAAAGAATTAACTGTTCTTAGAAATAAAATTCAAAAAATATGGTAACTTGATATCTTTTTAATATTTTTTTACCCTACCTGCGTTTGAAGTGAAGTCTTTCGTAATGAAGTTGAAATGAACGAAAATAATTCCTTGTGAAGTGGCTTTCAAGACTTATAACTGTAGTGAAATAAAATATTGTAAGTCTTCTCTGCTTTAATACTTGCGACTGGAGCAGCTCGACGAACGAACTAAGAAAACGAGCAGCAAGGAGTCACTTTAACGAAGTATTTTTTACCTTCGCGACCGTGTATTGCGATGCAAGGAACTCCAATTACTGTGCAATGAAACTCCACGCTTGATCTACGCAACTAGGAAAATTCCCCGCGTAGAACCTAGTTACGACAGTCGATCTATAAAAGTTCTGCGTACACGGCACACCATAAACCTCAGAGGATACAACTTGCAAACATTCTTCGCTAGTTCACACGGTCTGCAAAAGCGACGCAATGCACACCCTGGGTCTTCATTCCCTGACTCAAGGCAGCAGACGATGGTGGCTGCCCCATCTCCGCTCACTGAGTGAAAATTTTTTTCCGGACACAACTCCAGAGATCATTTCTGTAAGTGTAGTGCATATTACTGAAGTAATGTAAGAGTAATGTGTAAGAATGAGAGCCCGTGCGTGTGTGTGTTTGTGTATATGGAGAGAGAAACGGAAGATAGCGCGCCATCGGTTTATTAGAGTACGATACGGCTCCAGTTTGCATGGACAACAACCGATCGAAACAAACGCCACTAGAATTCTCCTCCAGACAGCATCTGAATTTGATCTTTATATTGTTGAATGTCTGCCACCGTCGGAATTCGAACCCTAGAGCTCTCCGGTCAGAAACGCGGTCAGCAGCATCTGTTGTCACTGAGCCGTCTCAGCCGGTTGCCTTGCAAGTGCGTTAATAGCATCGCCATTGGCAAGACCTCTCCACCCCACTTGCCCCTCCTCTCATGCCTCCCACATGCCCCAACGCCCCCGGCCCCGAACCCCGCCTCCCTCCTCCACTGCACGCCGCCGCACCGCAGCTCCAGCCGGAAAGAAAAGCGCTTACTGAGCGATACATTTTAAGGCCCCTTATAACTGTAGAGGTCTTTCACAGAAGACAACCCAATTTTGTATGGTGGCAAAGATTGGAAGGGCACGTTACGGCCCTATAAATTTCTTGTCCTCTTCACTGGTCGGGAAGAGCGCAGTGGGCGCCTCTTCATAAATCTCGCACTGGGATTGGGAAAGCACTCTGGGTAGACCGCAACTTACTCCAGTCCGCGCGTTCAGATAGCGACCGGGTTACGATGGGAGGCGGACGCGTGGGCGTCGGAGAAGGCTTGGACGGGGTGGGGTGGTGTGGGGCGGGGCGGGGTGGTGCGGAGTGGGTGCGGGTACGGCAGAGCCCCAGCCGCCGCCGGCACAAGCTATATTCGTCGCAGGCCTGCGAGCGAGGCACCCGCAGCGGAATAGCTCCTGGCCACAGGCTTCAAATTTTGCAGCGGGCGCGCGGTCGCGGGGAAAACTCACGCCCCAGTGTTACCACCCATATGTGGAGAAATTGTGGCAGAGTGGACAGAAATGAGCGATTTTCGAACAAAATTATCGTACAATTCGTCGCGGTTTAGAATCGTCTCCATGTGATTACTGTAAGTACTTTCTATTACTTTTCTACCATTCTGTTTCTATACTATTATTCCCTTATTGTAAAACTGAGTCACATGAAGTCTAGTGGACAGAGAATTGTTCTCCAATATTTGGGCACCGGGGTTTCAATCCTGGCCGGTCTATGTAGGCAGGGACGGATTTGCAACTTAAGGGGCCCTGACTGATGAAATGTTGAGGCTCCCTAATGAAATGACAACATTCAAGATATACTCGTATAATAAAAATTAATAATAAATTAACTATAACTTTGCCAATTTATTAATAATATTTATAAAGACTGAAAACAATTTATTTTGATAAATCAGTGGTCAAAATAGGGATACAAAGATGTGGGAAGGGAGATAGTAAAAGCATCTGTGTGTGAAGTCCTTGGGCACATTTGCTGGCGCCAGTGGTAAAACATACCGTACCGTTGTTAGAGATTTATAGTAAATACTATTTCGTAGTTGATATTTTCCTACAAAAGTGTATTCTTGCAACAATTATTGTACACCCTTAGGTCAAAGGAAAAACATTATTCTGTTAAAAAGATTATATTACACAGTGACAACTTTATGTAGCCCAGAAGCATTGATTGTGGAAGGACACTGCGTTTGGTGGAACTAATTTTGTTTGGATACCACAATCGTCGAAATGAGTATTAGAAGAAATGACGCTTATTCTTCATCGTATCCCACATGAAAGAATCGAGGCACTGTTGCCAGAATATGGAGAAAGACAATGCGAACCCACGAACAAAAAGGAGTCTTATACTACTACTTTTAAAGGCCAGTTGACTCTTCGCTACAAAACTGATGACGATGCTCGTCGCTTCGGCCTCCGCAGTTTACATAAAACAACCTTGACCTTGCGCAACTCATCACTTCCAACGCATTTTATACCAAGGTACTTGCCCAATAGTTTGTTAGGGAAAAAGAAAAACAGCGATTTCAGAGAATATATGAAGAAATTAACATCATTTATTTATTTATTTATTTATTTATTTATTTATTTATTTATTTATTTATTTATTTATTTATTTATTTATTTATTTATTTATTTATTTATTTATTTATTTATTTATTTATTTATAGTCAAAAACTGTATGTGACGTATGGGGGAGAAAATCATCTGCGCACGTTTTATATACAAATTTATACATAAATATATACCAATCCAAAACAAGTCAATCCTCGCAAATCAACCAAACAACAATTTCCATCATTTTCAAACCAACACAATTCCGAACTTCAACCACATTTCAAACTCTCAAAATCAATCCGAAACCTTCACCCAATACTTCCAAAACATTTCCTCCATAAAATTCGGAATCGTACGAACAACCTGATAGTAAATAATAAAAACTGTCGCCTCTCGCCAATTCCATTAATTCATTGATACCGTCTATATTCAGCACAATATAAAACTTCGTAATCTTGTATTTATGTAATAACAACGGCAGATAAATCGAATAATAATTTAACATATTTCAATCGGAATTCTAATGGTATCAACAATATAAGCTAGACTTAATTCACTCCTGAATCACTACATCGTAGACGTCACCTGTATAGTTGAAATTCACCTAAATAAAAAACAAATTATTCGTTCTAAATTACAGTATGGTAAAGAACTGATAGATCGGAAACCATAAGAGCGAAACCATACTATGTACGGTTAAATCTTGCTATAATCACTACCAAACAAATCTCCCTGAGTCCTCTGGAATTGAAGGCATCGCAATTATAATAAATATAAACAATTAAGCATGGAAAATAAAAGCAGCATATAAGCCACCTAAGATCAAAATAAAACCCGAACATACAAATTTTTTCATCCCTCGGAAAATATTTGACTTTTAGGATATCTACGCAAAACATAAGCATATGTGCCAAACCCATAAACACGACGGCAAAATATTTTCTAATCTTATAAATTAATCTAAACTAAGAGTTCTTTCTCCATCCGAATCAATATATTATTCATACGACCGTCAGTACAAATCTGATGCTGAAATGCCCATTACCAACCCAAAAATAAATTTTCGCAAATCAGCAATTTTTGAACTCGACTCAGATTATATCGCGGTATTAATGACCACTCAACAATTACCTCCACAACACTCCCCTTTCCCTAAAATAAGTACTTTAAAAATAAACCGACGAAAGCATGAAACATTAATCAAAAATGTAATTCCTAAAATAAAACTGAAAACTTCACTCGTAATAGATCAATCAATCAACCATTTGAATGAACCTCAACACACCATATTAAACATTAACAAATAACACCTACATTAAATTACACCGGTCTATTCGAAATAAAATAACCATAAAAACAAATGCAGAATACTATGCATCTGTTTAGAACTAGGGCACTCAAGAGGAAACTAAACCTTATCTTTAACATAGTCAAAAAGATTATCAACAATCACAAAAATCAACAGTTTCAAAATCTACTCAATTCACTAAACATAACAAGTCGCCATGCCAATTTACCAGAAAATTACTAAAACAATACACAATCCTTTCCTTAATGACCACCACAGACAAAGCGTACTCATCGTATCATAAAGCTGAATAATTTACTGACTATTTTGAATCGATATTCACACTAGACAACTTAAACTTCAGCCTGAACACAACACCATAAACAAAACAAGCAAAGAATTTATTTATGGGCTTCAAAATAAAATTCAACATACATCTCCTAAACAAACTAATAAAGTTACAAAAAAACCTTGTAATTTAAATGTCCCCATTGTTATTTTAATAACACAGCTTCCCCGCTGGAAGGCGAGATCCGGCGCAGACCTACCGTTGGCTAGTGGGGTTTCTTCCTTACCAGGACTCTCCCACCAGCGGAGTACCGCCCTAGCCGGGACAAGCTCTAAGCTCCCGACCAATCTCCGGGAATATGTGGTAGTGTAGAGCATGTTAGTGTAAGTGTGTGTGTAAGGGGAGGATAGGACAAGGAAGAGGAAGGACAGATTGCGCGCGGTCCGTGGCCCGTTTGGTAGGGTACTGCTCCGGCATTGGCCTGGCGTTGATCGAAAAAAACACGGAAAACTACCAATCAGAGCACCGCTAGAATTCTCCTCCAGACAGCGACTGAATTCGACCTAGCTGAAAAGCTAGTGTCGAAAATCCTGCCGCCTTCAGGACTCGAACCTAGGACCTCCCGGTCAGGGGCGCTGCAGTGACATAAGTTGATGCACTGAGCTCCCGGTCACAACATCAATTACTCCGTATTACAGGACATCTATACACAGCATCTTTAAAAAACTCCATACAGTAGCGGTTTTTATTGACATAATGAAGGCATTTGATTGAACATCAAGCTCTGAAGAACAAATTAATCCGTTTCTATGCCACACTACATGCTATCGATAATAGTTTACGCAACAAAAGAATATTTCCAGTAAATGTTAGCAACCACCTCCCAAACATGAGACTAATAAACGCTGGACTCCCTGAAGGTTCTCGCCTTTCTCCAAACTTATTCAACTTTAATGTCGCTGACCTCCATAAGAAAATAAAATCCAAACCGCTCAATTTGTGGATGACACTGACATATCCCCTTCACACGTCTTCGTCAATGTAATTCAAAAAAGAATGCATGTTAGATAGCTGGGCTTGGAAGCTCAAGATCCAATTAAATTCAAGAAAAACGTCCGTTAAAGCGTTAAGATATTACACTCCCCACCGCTATGACACTATACAATACAAGAGTGGCTACCCCATAACAAACCGGTAAAATATCACGGACATCAAGTAGACACCAAATTAAACTGAAAGTATCATATAGGAAACAAAGTAACAGAAGCAAAAAATTACTGCATCTAAAACCATTAACACAAACAGACCCATACCATTCAATCTCGTCATATTTATATTCTAAACTATCACAAGTCCTCCATTACTCAACACCTGTCCAATATGGATTAAAATCAACGAAAACAAAATTCCAGCAAGATGGAATCACTTCCTTAGAACAACTGCCAACGTCCCATAGTTCGTTTCCGGCAATCAATTCCATAAGGAATTTAAGCTCGAACCGGTAGCACCCCACATCACTTATCTAGTCACCATGTTTTACCTCAGTTAAATAAAATCTTCTTTCTGGTACCTTCAGACTCGGTAAAAACTATAAACATCAGATCCGAAACAACAACAAATATCCCTATTATTCAAAATTCGCTAAAGACGATCCTCACACACAGTGCCTATCTGTTTACTACACATCTGACGTCATACAATAGTAAAGCTCCGATGAAAAGGACACCCACCACGAAATATTTGCCTTTCAGGAACTGCGTTATGGAACAACTTTTTTCATATTTTTGGTATGTAAAGAACTATCGTACGGCGTATCCGTATATACTACACTAAGTAATCCCGAATACTTGTTTTTTAATATATTTAATTTATTGTAGGGTCATATATTGCAGTGTATTTATTGCAGTGTATTATATTTGGTATTTTGGAGCAGTGAGAGTACTACATTTTGGAAAACCATTTTGTGTGCTTTTGTTCAGTAGCATGTTTGTGGCAGCAGACCACTCGTAATAAAACGCTATTGATATTTGAAAAATAACGGTATATTACTCCAGCATTTCGGTAATAGAAACATTTAAACGGGTGCTGTACCCCCCAAATTGTTCAAGAGAATTATGTAAATATATAAAGGAAGCATTGCTCATTTAGAATTTGATGAAGGAAAAAGCGCCGGTCAGTTGGCTTATTAATTTAAGTTAGCTCTAATTTCAAACATAACGTTAAATAGAAATTGAATTGAATTGAATTGAATTTGCCTTATTTTACGTGGCGAGACTCAGGCCATGAGGCCTGAGACTCAGGCCATGACTCTTCCGTCTGACCACGCAAATTTCGTTACACTCCTTTCACCAACCATGGGAGAAAGAAGGTATTACTTGGGCGACGAAACAGGCGATTTGAATTTTGCTCAGAGGCATCATTTAGGCTTGAGGATCTTTTACATGCAGTAAATGTACTAACATGGGGCAGCCGGCTTTACTTCCCCTCCGAAGGAAGGCGTACGAAGGATTTTTTCGCCCTTGCGAAATGCAGATTATGAGATTGAAGCTTATCATGTTTCTTACTTAAAATTACATTTACGTTTTATAAACTATTGATAAGTTTTCTTCTTACTGTAAGTAATTTTCAAATTGTATGATTGTTGCTGCGCGATGAAGTCTGGAGCATCATCCGTGCATTTATATCATTCCACGAGCGAAACAGAACTCGAAGAGAAGTCTTGGAATGGCTAACAGGAAATAAACCCGATTCAAACAGCACGATACTCTTTCAAAAAGTTAAAAAATTAAAACAACTATTTATGCTCGAAGGGCGTTTAAGGGCTTAATTAATCGAGGGACGACAAAATACTCGAGGGCTTTTTGTCGCCCGAGATTATTAAAAGTCCTTAATGCTCGTGCTACACTCTACATGATTTTATTTTTACCTAATTATAATGAATCGTATTTACTTCTTTTTAAATATTTAAATACTTATTAAAAAAACAGCGCAGAAATATTCCTTAACATCTGTGTACGCCATAGTTGTGGCCGTCCAAAGAACAGTGCGTATGGGAGGTGGCGCCCACAACGCTGCGCTCCACCGCCGCAGGCGCTGTGGAAATCGGCAATGATGAACAGACGCGCGAGCCCCGTCGTCTGGCGCGTGTTTGGCCGCGCTTCCGCCCGCCCCGGCCGCGCGCCCACGCGCTGCAAAGCAAAAATCTGTTTGCCTATAGCGCGCCGCCCTGCGGCCAAAATATTTATTTATTGTTTCAACTGTTATTAATGTCCCGGACATTCATCCGTGCTCGCGTGTAAGTCCGAAAATATCATCCGTCAATCACCTAATTTACTCTGTCATATCGCGAGAGCAGGGCCGCGTTATTAGTCCGGGAGGCTTGCACTGGCGCGGCGGCGGCGGTGGCGGCGGGGGTGGAAGCGACGGCGGCGGCGGGTGTGCGCGGCTGGCGGTGGCGAAATCGACCGGGTTACGCGCCACTCGCTGCCGCCCCCGCCCCGCGCCCCGCCCCGCGCCCCGCCCCGCGCCCCGCCCCGCGCCCCGCGCCCCGCGCCCCGCGCCCCGCCCCTCCCACGCGCGCCCGCCGTTCTCCACCGCCGCGCCGCGCTCAGCCGCGCAGGGCAGGGCACAGCCGAGCCGATGGGGCGCGCGCACCCGACCACGGCCGAGGAGCGGGCCCGCCAGGAGGGGAACGGCGGACGCAATACGCTTCGTTGCAACAGAATGGTGGGACGTTCAGCACTTCTACCGGCTGGGATGGATCGCTGACAAGATCCGCTGCCGATGCCACGTCTCGACGGGAGGGCCGGGGGTTCGAATCTCCACGGTGGAGGATTTCCGGCGCTAGCCTGATAGCTGGTTCGGATGCGGTCGCTGTCTGGAGGAGAATTCTAGAAGCTGGGTGCTCGGTTCGGTAGTTTTCCATTCAGTGTTTACTCCGATCAATACCTGGCGAATGCCGGAGCAGTACCTTAATAAATGAGCCACGCGCCATCTTTCCATCCTCAACCTTGCACCATCTGTTGCCCTTACGTTCACACAATTACATTTACGTGCATTACTCTACCACACATGTCCGCAGACCACACGGGAGCTTAGAGCCGCGTTGGGGCTGTGCTAGCAAAAATACCAGGAAGGAGAACACTCCGCAAAATTGATGCGTAGATTGACGCCGTATATTACCCTGTAGATGAACACCATACATCTCAGAATATAGCAGGCACTACATTTACGGCACTAATGGCCATAACAAAAAATAATCAATCGACAATAGCTATAGTATACTACCTACGAATTCAACCACTGTGTGGATGAGAATTCTAGCGGCCGGCTAAGTGATCGGTAGTTTCCCGTGATTCCTATAATCAATGCCGGGAAAATTTCTTTCTAATTTCTGAAAGTTCATTTTTAAATAGTTTGAAATGACCTGTGTGCAGGGAAATTTCACTGCCAGGAAATTGCCGACTCTGGTATAACACGTCGCTTTTATTCAAAACAATGCTTATGCTTCCCAAGACTGTGTTGCCTCGACCTTGCATTTGCAACAGAAATCCCAGAAATTAGGCAATTTGTCGTTTGGCATGAATCATAAGATTTTTACACTCCTTGAAACAATGCAAAGTTGGAAAATTTTCATATTTATTCAGAAGGCCATTATTGAAGTGAACTACGTGTCAAAATTATTATTCAGTAATAAATAAATGCTTATGTACATAAAGTAATTGACGAAATTTTTGATCAAATCAAGCGGAAATATGTCATGTAATTGAACTTTCAATTCCATTAATATGTACCGATAGTCAATAACTGTAAACGTTAGCAATCAAGTAAATAGATAGACAGATTATTCAATAAGCACTTTATTTATGAACTATGAAGGATTTTGTAATTGCCTTGTTGATGATAGTTTTTTAAAAGTTTTTGAAAATTTTGTGCTGTAGTTATGTAAAGAATGAACCCCATCAATATTAAACAAAGGAAACTGCGCCCCCGTAACTTCAGGGTAATCCAATGAGCAAAACACGAAGCCAGAAGAGCAGGCGGGCGAGTTTTGTATTGAAAACAATGAACTCGGAGGCGGAGGGAATTGTGTAGGGGAGAAATAATTGACAGGAAACCTTGCGATGCAGTCACCTTTCAAATGAGTTTTGGAATAATAACCACATAGGTCATCTGTGTAGTGAAAAAATTGACTAAAGTAAACTACTTCATGAATAGAATTGTAAATTGTATGTATTGTTTGATTAAATAAAAATATTAAACCACAAATATATTTCTTTTATTTATTCAATCCTTTCTTTTATATCTTCAATTCTTTGTTCAATATCTTCAAATCGTTTTCCTTTACTTTCTTTTTTATTTTTTTCTGTTTATTTTTAACATTTTTCTCTCTACATTGAGCTTTTAGTCTCATTCTTTCTCGAAATTTTTATTCTAGTCACATACTTATTAATGAAGACTCGGATTTCAGAGAGACGGTCACATTACTGACACATGGTCACATCGCAAATAGTGATATATTTCACTCATTTTTCGACGGTAAAAGTAATGTAAAATATTCTCTGACGGCGTAAATAACTATGTATCATAAATAAAAAACGTTGCTATTTATTGTTAAATTTGAAAATTCATTAAGAATGTGTTTTCAGCACGAAATGTTCCAAATTTTACTCCATAGTTTTCCAACAATTCAAGTAGGAGATATTCTATTTTTTCTAACGAGCAAGGTATTTTTCATCATGCTGCAAAATTCATGGAGCATTTGGAGCTCAGAATGTAATGTACAGTAGTTCATGTTGAAATTGATAACGAATTATAGAGCGTTAAATTAACAATCAGCTGTGGCTCTTGTTTTATGATGTTGACCCAGCATAATGAGGACAACTGGGGAGCTACCTCAATTTAATGGAAGAGAAATTTATCTGGAAAGCCAATGACACAATGATGGGACACGCTGGGCCACACATCACACAGTAAACACAGAAGTTGTCAGACAGGGAGATTTAAAACAGAATGAAACACCATTAAATACTCCTATTTATTTGTGAGTTGTTTGTTCCAAAA